>SJYA01001050.1:0-110868 GCA_006410615.1 Neotragus moschatus | reverse complement strand
CCAAAGAGTTGATGCTTTGAACTGTGGTTGTTGGAGAAGACTATTGAGAGTCCCTTGGACTGCAAGGAGATCCAACCAGTCCATTCTGAAGGAGATCAGCCCTGGGGTTTCTTTGGAAGGAATGATGCTAAAGCTGAAATCTAGTACTTTGGCCACCTCGTGCAAAGAACTGGCTCATTGGAAAAGACCCTGATGCTGAGAAGAATTGGGGGCAGGAGGAGAAGGGGACGACAGAGGATGAGATGGCTGGATGGGATCACTGACTTGATGGATGTGAGTCTGAGTGAACTCTGGGAGTTGGTGATGGACAGGGAGGCCTTGCGTGCTGCAATTCATTGAGTTGCAAAGAGTCAGACATGACTGAGTGACTGAACTGAACTCCATGGACTCAGAAGTGGTAGGAATAACCTAAAGACCATTCCTTTATACCTATCAGTCTTGGTTACTATCCAATAATTAGTCCCACTGATTATCAGTCTTCTTTAAGAACGTCACCTCCATAATTCCCCTAACTCAGCTTTGCACTGTCCCTTGGCTCATCAAAAGTCCCCTCTCCCCCATCCCCCAGCCACACACACAGACACACACACACAGTGTACACTAAACCAACATCCTCTCTGCTCTGCACTGGGAACACTTTTTTCATGACTCCAGTTCTGTCTATATAGAGAGTATATAACCTTATTTTAACTGAATCTTGACTCCTTTAGTACATTTTCCCTATGAAATAACGAAGACAAACTTGCCTTACCATATGGTCCATGTAGCTGAGGAGGAGTAGTAACTTCAGAGTCCTCACTCACCAGCACAGCTCAGGACCTTCCTTCCTACATCCTCACTTGAACTATTGCTCCTTTCAGAACTATAAAACTCAGTAAGCTACTTCTTTACACAATTCCTCATTTATCAATTTTCTAGTCCTTCTTTCTCATTCATTAAATATTTCGCTACCTGTTCCACAATTTTAAAAAATCACTCCGATGTTCTCAGCTGTTATGAAAACTGTTATAGAAAACCTATACAGTGTCTTAGCAATTCAGATCCAGAGATATGACCTCTTTTCAACATCAGTTTCCCGTCCTAATGTCACACAATGAAAATTTATCCTTACTCATTCTGCTTATGAAATCCACACACCCTGAAATCCCACTCTCTGATGATAGCCTTCCTAGCAAGTTATTGTTCTTTTGCTGTGTTATACCCCACCACAATGGTTCAACTTCATGAAGATCATCAATCCCTTGACTCCTTTTTTTCAACAACTTTTTGCTTGCTTTGTTAAACAGCTGAAATATACACATTTTGGAAACACCCTAAATTCATGCGCTTCATTGGCTTTTCTAATTCATCTTTCTGGAAAAAGAAACAAACAGAAAACCTGAATGAGTTCAACTGTGCTTCTACTCAACTTCATCTGGATTTCTCAGTGCTTATAGAAACAAAGCAAAACGTAACAGAATACTTTTAACTGTGTCAGATTTATTTTCCCCAGCTTCAAGGGGGCTGGTCACACTATATAGAGTAGTTTTCAGTTTCCATGTTCACTCACAGAGAAAAATAGCAGTATAAGTTAGAAACCCCCTCAGCTTCTGCCACCCTATGTCAAAATTTTACATACGCACATGTGTATCTTTTTCTAGTTAAGATGGGAATGCGCCCTTTCTTTATCATGCTTAGTGCTCTGATTCTGTATTTCAACTCATCCACTCCTGTCTCCTCATATACTTCATACTGTTAATTTGCCCTCTTCCTCTGGTATCGTCAACCTCCCCTTCTTTTGTCTTTTTCCCTGTGTGCAGATGAGTGTTCAAATTTCAAGTTATTCTCACCCAATTTTATATTCACGCTCAACGAAACACCTTCTCTCTTTTAAATTCAAGTTACCTGAGAGAATTGTAAACTGCACTGACTGTTCCTTCTTTACTGGCTGTAATTGCTTGGCTTCCTGAACAATTGCAAACTGACTGTGCTTTCTATGGTGCTTCAAAATTTTTCTCAACAAAGACACTCATGTTTCTAAATAAAATAGATAGCATGTTGTTCTTTTCTTACACGATGTCTCCGAAGTGTTAAAATGCCTTTTTCCCATTGTTCATTAAAATATATTTCACACACAGTAAAATTGATCTTTTTAGTGTACAGTTCGAAGTTTGACAAATGTATGCATGCATGCCAAGTTACCTCAGCTGTGTCTGACTCTTTGTGACCCTATGGACTGTAGCCCACCGGACTCCTCTGCTCATGGGACTCTCCAGACAAGAATACTGGAGTGGGTTGCCATGTCCTCCTCCACGGGGTCTTCCCCAGCCAGGGACTGAACCCGCATCTCTTGTGTCTCCTGCACTAGCAGGCGGGTTCTTTACCACTTATATAACTACCATTAAAGTCAGTATACAGAATAGCTCCATTGTTTCCAAAATTGTTTCTGTGCTCTTAGTAATCCATCTCCCCCTGCTCAATTCTCTGACACCACTGATCTGTTTTCTGTCCTTTAATTGTAATTTTTCCAGAATTTTAAATAAATGGAGTCATATACTATGTTGCCTTTTCAGCCTAGCTTCTTTCCTTTAATATAAAAATGCATTGGATACATAATTCACCATCAAGTTGTGTATGGATCAGTAGTTTACTCCTTTTACTGCTAAGTAGTATTTACTATATGAATGTATCAGAGTTCAATCATTCACAAACGTAAGGATATTTGGATTGTTTCCAGCTTGGGGCAATTAACAATTCTATGTAAACTTTTAGATACAGATATTTGTGTGAGAGTATGTGTTTTTGGTAAATGTTTAGAGGTGAGAACGATAGGTTACATTCAAAGTGTATGTTTAATTTTATGAGAAACATTCAAACTGTTTCCAACATGGCTGTATTTTCTGCATTACTGCCAGCATATTAGGTGTGTTCCAGTTGCTCCATAACCTAGCTATTACATGGTATTATCACTTTTGTTTTGCTTTTTTTCCCCTCAAAATATGTGTAATGGTATCATATTGTGATTTTAATTGCATTTTCCTAAGAAAAAAATTTTCATGTTTTTTACTTCATGAAAATTTTACTTGTTTTCATGTTTATTTGCCATCTGAATGACTTCTTACATAAGCATTTGTTCAAATACTTGTTCATTTAAAAAGCCAGGTTATCTACTTTTAACTGAGTTTTGAGAGTTCTTAATATACTCAGGATGAAAGTCTTTTATCAGATATAATATTTGAAAATATTTTCTATCAATCTATGACTAATTTTTTCATTATCTAGTGTTTCCCAGAGTAGAAGTTTCTACTTTTGGTGAAGTCTGGATATCTATTTTTTATTTTATGGATTATGTTTTTGGTGTCATAGCTAAGAAATTTTACCTAATTTTATTTCCCCTATTTTATCTGTTAAAATTTTTATAGTCTTGAGTTTTACTATTAGTTCTGTAATCAGTTTGGGGACCAATCCTTTTTTTTTATATATTTGATATGGACCAAGGTTTAATTTTTAGCATATGAACATTCTTTTTTTTTCCAGAATCATTTTTTGAAGAGACTGCCTTATTTTTTGGTAAAAACAAATCTGTTAAAATATTTGTCTGGGTCTATATCTGGACTTTCCTATTTTATCAATTTATATGCCTTTTTCCAATACTATACTGTCTTGATAATTGTGACTTCATTATTTATCCTGAAATCAAGACTTATGAATGCTCTGATCTTTTTAAAAAATATTTTGACTACTTTATTTCAGTATCACTTGTCTGAAAAAATACCAGCTACTAGTATTGTGATTGAAGTTGTATTTGATAGATCAGTTTGGGAAGAACTGGCATCTTAACAATATTAATTATTCCAACCAGTAAACATGGTGCATCTTTCCAGTTCTTGAGTTTATATTTTTAACTGGCATTTTGAGTGATTCTGAAGCTGAAACTCCAATACTTTGGCCACCTGAATGTGAAGATCTGACTCATTGGAGGAGACCCTCATGCTGGGAAAGACTGAAGGCAGGAGGAGAAGGGGATGACAGAGGATGAGATGGTTGGATGGCATCACCGATGTGACAGACATGAGTTTGAATAGACTCTGGTAGTTGGTGATGGACAGGGAAGCCTGACATGCTACAGTCCATGGGGTCGCAAAAAGTCGGACATGACTGAGTGACTGAACTGCGTCTTCTGTAGATATTGCCCATGTTTTGTTTTGTTTTAAGCTGTATGTCTAAGTCCTTGGTATTTTCAGAGTAAATATAAATGGTACCTTTTATAATTTCAATTGCCAATTGCTCATTGCTCATATATAAAACATAAGATTGATGCTTTTGAAACTATTGATATTGTACCATGCTATCATGGTAAATTCACTTTACATTCTCCTACCTTTTCTGAAGATTCTTTGGGCTTTTCTATGTAGATAATCATGCAATTCGTGAAGCTTTCCATTTCTTCCTTTCCAGTCTATGTGCCTTTCCCCTCCTTGCTTTATCTCACTGGCTACAGTTTCCAGTAGAAAGTGGAAATTCTCTGGCAATCTAGTGGTTAGACTGCACTTGAATGGCTGAAGGCCCTGGTCTGGGAACTAAGATCCCACGAGTCTCACACAGTAAGGCCCAAAATAAACAAACATGAAATCTTATAGAATATTACACAAAAGGACCGCTTCTCTCTCTGAACTCTCTCCTTGGTTTTCTGACACCGATATCCACTGGTTATTTTTTTCTGCCTCTCTGACTACTCCATCTTAGTATCCATCAGTCCTCTTTCCTCTCTTCTGAATGTTTTTTTCTCACTCTTTTTTTTCTCTTCAATTCATACATGCTGTCTTCAAACTGTTGTTCAACTCTTGTGATTTTGATATATATCTAAATGCCGTTTACTGCTGATGCAGTCATTCTTCTGAGTATCCTTTGAATACTTATTTAATGACTCTGATTCTCAAAGACATTTCAGGTTATGTAGGTCAGGATACAGTTTTTTTCTTCCTTCTCTTTTACTTACTTCATAATAATTTCGCCAACCACTCAGATAGTCAGTTATAAAACCTGAGAATCTTGTATGGTAACTCCTTTATGCCTAAATGTTATGAGATTAAGTAATATAAAATTGTATTTTTTATTTATTAAAACAGGTAAATATTGGCAAATCCATATGGTTTCACATAGTAGATTCTTTCAACCTCTCAATTCTCATGAATATTTTTGACATTCATCCACTTCCATTCATCCCATTGCCACTACCTCTATTAATGGATTTCATCATCTCTATCTGAAATATATAATAGCTGCTTAACTGAGCTCTCAAGTGACCCTTGTCTAGTTTCTATCATGACTTCTCCAGTATTTTCTTCAGACTGAAGTGACATCTTTATTCACTTTTCTGTACAGTGGAAACTAAGAAAATGTTAAATCTACTATAACCCAATAAAAATTTTAAAAAGAGAGGTTAAAAATAATTCTTATACTGTTATAATTACAATCTCAATTTTTAACAATCTTAAGAATACACAATAATTTTGATTTATATAACTCAGTGCATAACAATTATACATAAGCTTATTACATAGTTTAACAAAAAAATACTTTTAAAAGTTACTTGTTTTGATAACAAATATGAAAAAGCCTTACTATTCATTCAGTTTTGAAAAATTAAATCAGTAGCCATTCATGGCATATGATATTATGCACATTGTCTATCTTTTGTAAGTTCCCTAAGTTACCAAAGTAACCAGCTCCTTTCTGGTAATTTTGAAATACCTATATATTTGGAAATAGTAGGCCAAATGAAGAGAGGTAATGTCTAAATGTGTATTTTACATTGAGCTCAAACATAAGACAAGACCAAGAAAAAAATATCATTATGGCAGAGGATATTTTTCAGGTAAAGTTTATCAATTAAAAACACCTGTTTTTCTGTTGTAAATACATATAAAATCATACAATATTTTGACTCAGCACTCTAGAATAGGAAATTTGAAAACTGGAACATTTTAAAATGAGGATAAAAAGAGACAGTGCTCAATAAACATTTAAGTGAGTAAATAAATGAATAAACTATTGACAACTTGGATGTGTGATAAATTTTATTTAGAAAACCTTTTTGGTGGCTTTCATCAAGAATCTTGTATTTACATGCACCCTTTTGTAAGGGGAAAACTCTTAAAAGGTTACTAACAACTTCAATTTTATTTTGTGGTCTCTCTCCATAAACCATAGACTAGTAGTCTCCACTTTCTACCAGTCTCAAATAGTATAATTGCTTTAAATTCTGATCACCTGACCAGATGCCTGAAAATTACCTGATCTATTTAATATAACTCGTTTAGCTGAATCAATTTAATTTCCAGGCCATATGTTCACAAAATTATTTCACTTAATCCATTTCAAGGTGGCTTCCTCTTTTGCGCCTTGCTGATTCACCTTCCTTTGATTGATCCGATTCTAGAGTAAGAAATGACCTACATGAGAATTTTAAAATAACACTGCTCAATACTCAAAAGACACATTCTATTCATTTTCTCAGGCCAAACATTTCAGGAATAATAAGTTGTTTTTAAATTATCTTGTCTTTTTCCTTCATAGAACATGAAAGGCTTAAAATAAAGATATGTCCTGATCATACCTACAAATTAAAATATGAATATTGGATTATCACAGAAGCTACAATAAATTCCAGTCAAATCAAAATGTGATCCATTACATTTTCTGTAGTAATTTATTAAAAGTCTCCTTTCATTTTTACATGTGCTGAGCAAAACTGAACACTTAACTAAGATGATAAGAATTGATGTAAATGACCATTTTCTACTTAGAAATTTAGGCAGTTTTGTTTTCACATCTTTCAACATTAATTTGTTTCTTAAAGCCTTTTTTTGACTGTACCTGACTTTCAGTACTTTTAGCTAGATCGCCAATTTTTATTTCAAAATATAATTTTCTTTGGAAATATAGATTCAAAAGTCACCCACCATTCTGTTCTGTATAAATTAAGCCTGACTTTCCTTCTGTTCACTTTATGTGATCATTATATAAAAAGGGAAGTAAAAGAGGATGGTGGGACACTATCTCTTTGCATTAATTTTCCTTTTATTTCCTCATTTCTAGAATCATGATTCAGTCATCTTAGACTTTTCTTATGTTTTCCATATTATTAGAAAATATGAATTTATTTTTGTTACAGAGAGATGTTTATTGATTAATAGATGTGAAAAATGCCAGTTTCTATATTTTATTTTCTTATATACCAGCTTCTGGCCTACCTTTAATAAGCTCATTTTTACTCACTAATTGGAGTAGTCTAACATTGAGTTTCAACAATTTTTGTATCTTTAAAAAATAAAATAACATCTTTAGTGTTTCAAAAAAATCATTAACTATGAAATCTTTGTTTTTCAAAGAAGAACCATTGATATTAAATTTATATCATTGACAATTTATTCTTCGAAAGAATCAACTTGATTTATGTAGTCTGACTTTCAGTAAAAGGTCCTTGGCCCTAACTCTCGGAATACTACAACCTTACTATGTCCTTAATTCACAAAATATAACAGATGGGTGGAAAATTCATTAATTTTCGCATAGAGTGTTATACCATTTGAGCTCTAACGGATATGAATATGTGAGACCTGTCAACCCATATTGATCACCTATTCCCTTCGGAATGTTTTAAATGTTTCTTGTTAGTAGAAAGCACATGTCTCAACTTTATTTCCAATAGTATCAAGTAATAAAATATTATTTGTTGGTTAACTAAAAAACAGATATGATTTAACCTATAGGGTGTTTAAAGAATATTACATCATCTAAAAATAGATAATTAACTTATATTAAACCAAAGTACTCTAAGTTCTGTGATCAAAAGAGAAAATTATATCACTTAGTCTGCAAACTTAAATTATATACTCATTAATTCAACAAGTACTTGTTAAATGACCAAAATACACAGAATAATATAGGGGATATATAACAGATGTTGCTGGGGATCTATCAAAATCTCCACACTTTGATCATTTCTACATATATGTCCACCATCAACGTTCAGCACTTTTCTTTGTATGAGGGCTTTTTCTGGCTGCTTTATTACCTCTGGGACAAGAAGGACCACTTTCTTCCCAGAAGCAGCTTTAACCAAAGACTGATGGGAGTTGATGTGTAAATATAAATCTCCTCCCATTTCATGTTGGATAAATATGGCACATGTTTTGCACTGGGTCCCAGATTTCTTTAGCAGAATTCAATTACATTTACCCTTAATATTAACTTACTTACAAGTAAACCCTAAAGTGGCTGTCTTCTCTGTCTTGCTTCCCATTCTTCGGCTCTGATTTCCAACAATGATATTCCTTGCATTTGACACCTTGTCTTAAGGTTTACTTCTCAGAAAACCAAACTAAGACAGCTAGATAGGTGATATAGATACGGGTATGCTGCTGCTGCTGCTAAGTCCCTTCAGTCGTGTGTCCGACTCTGTGCGACTCCATAGACGGCAGCCCACCAGGCTCCTCTGTCCCTGGGATTCTCCAGGCAAGAAGACTGGAGTGGGTAGCCATTTCCTTCTCCAATGCATGAAAGTGAAAAGTGAAAGTGAAGTCGCTCAGTTATGTCTGACTCTTAGCGATCCCATGGACTGCAGCCCACCAGGCTCCTCCACCTATGGGATTTTCCAGGCAAGAGTACTGAAGTGGGGTGCCATTGCCTTCTCCGAGATATGGGTATAGATTTACATAATTCATTATCATTGTTATCATCATCAGGATTCTGGTCTTAAATTCTGATTTGTATTTCAAAAATAATTAATTCTATACATCAGGGCCATAGCTTATAGTTAGCATCTCTTCCTGTTTAAAGAGCACTTTTGTTTTTCAGTCACTCAGTCATGTCTGACTCTTTGTGACGCATGGACTGCAGCATGCCAGACTTCCCTGTCCTTCACCATCTCCCGGAGTTTCCTCAAACTCATGTCCATTGAGTCAGGAATGCCATCCAACCATCTCGTCCTCTGTCGTCCCCTTCTCCTCCTGCCTTCAATCTTTCCCAGCATCAGGGTCTTTTCCGAAGGGTCAGCTCTTTGCATCATGTGGCCAAAGTAGTGGAACTTCAGCTTCAGCATCAGTCATTCCAATGGTTATTCAGGATTGAGTACTCCTTTCCCAATTTGGAGCCAGTCTGTTGTTCCATGTCCCATTCTAACTGTTGCTTCTTGACCTGCATACAGGTTTAAAAAGTGCATTAGTGATTTCCAATATTTAAAATGGTGGTTATCCTGAGAAAAATTCATTATATCAAGGAACAAAAAGAGGAACATAAATTAATTTCATGTTGATAAATAATTTATTGATAGAATAATGTCATATATTTTAAACATCAGAATATGATTAATAAAAATAATTTATTTCAGTTTTAATGTTAGTATCCTTATATTTATAGTCAATTTCAGTTGCAAATAAATGCACAGTTTTGTCTTTATTTCATTTAATGAAAAATGCTACAAAATAAAAGTAGGACTTTTAAAAATAAACATTTCCTTCTAAATTTTTCTAGATTATTCAAACCTAATTCAATTATAACTCCTAATTATTCTTGAAAAGATCAAGTTAACATTTACAGCATTAAAAAATTCTTAGACTATTCCTCAGGCTGCAGGAGATATCACTGAAGCAGATGAATCTAAAGCTCTGGATGCTGTGTTTACATAGTGAAATACTTTATAAAAAATAACTTGAAATAGTTGAAACCTCAAAAGCATTTTCAAAGATAATACTGAGAGTTCTGTATACAGTTGTGTACACTTGATCTAGCATTCCCTAGTGATAGTCTCTTACATATCCATAGAACCTTGTCAGAACCAGGAAACTAACATTCAGTTCAATTCAGTCGCTCAGTCGTGTCTGACTTTTTGCAACCCCTTGAACTGCAGCACACCAAGCATCCTTGTCCATCACCAACTCCTGAAGTCCACCCAAATTCACGTCCATTGAGTCGGTGATGCCATCCAACCATCTCATCTTCTGTCGTCCCCTTCTCCTCCTGCCCTCAATCTTTCTCAGCATCAGGGTCTTTTCAAATGAGTCAGTTCTTCACATTAGTATGATATTAACTAAAATATAGACTGTATATAGATTTCACCAGTTTTTACATGCTCTCTTTTTGTGTGTATATGTGTGTGTGTCCATGTGTGCTTCTATGAAATTTCATGATAGAGGTAGTTTTGAGTAACCATCTCCACAATCTGGGAGACAGAACTGTTCCATTACCACAAAGAAATTACTTAATGTTACCCCTGAATAAGTCTGTCCTCTCTCAACCCTAATTCTTGGCAATCTTTGAGCATTATAACTTTTTTGCTTTGAAAAAAGACTATATAAATGAAGTAATCCAGTATGTGAACTCTTTAAGATTGGCTTTTTAAAATTCAGCATAATGTTTTTGAGATCAAATAGCAGTAGTCTGTTCATTTTTCTTGCTAACTAGTATCTCATTCTGTGGCTATTCCGCAGTGTGTTTATCTATCACATGTTGAAGGACCTCTGTAATGAACATTTGTGTACAGTCATTTGTGTACAGAACATAAGATTTCATCTCTTTAGGATAAGAACTTAGGGGTGTGGTTGCAAGCTGTAAGTATGTGTTAGCTTCTAAAGAAATGCTAAACTGTTTTCCAGAAATGCTGTTCTGTTGACACTCTTACCACAAATAGGTTTCTTTTCATTCTCAGTGTCTGTTAAATGCTTTTCTGGCTATCATAAAAATGACATGGTAACTCTAGAAAAATTCTCAAACAACCTTAGTTGTTTGTGCATAAAGTCATTCAGGGAGTTTAAGATGCAGATTTCTCCATTATTGTTAATGATAATAGCCATAGTTTATTGTGTCTATAATGGGCCAGGTTGGCCCTAGGCTATTTAGTTCCATAACAACTCTTTCAGGTAGGTTATTATTACCGTCTTAATGATAAAAAATGTCTCAGAGTGATTTAGTAACTTATTGATGATCATTCATACAGTTAAGGGGAGTATCTGAGTTCCAAATTCAGTTTGAATTCAAAATCAAAGCTATTACATTAGAGTCACACAGAAGATAAGAGCGACTGAATATTTCTGTGCCATAATTATGAGTTGAAAGTTATATAAGTTCATGAACACGGACCGGGCATGGAAGAATGACAGCAATTAATTTATTTAACTCTGCTAAAGTTAGTTTTTAAAATGCTCATGGCTAATTTGCAAGGTGAAAAAAGTTTAGGCTATCTCAAATATCTTTGAAATATAAAGATCAAAACCACAAAGTTATGAAGACTAATATTGTTTGGCAGAGAAGAAAGAATGTTTTAATTAAATGTTTCTCATATATATGTAAGCTATGTTATTTCTGGTATCAGAAATTTACTAAATGGAAACCAATAAAAATATTTTTAAAAGTAACTACAGCATGATCCTTTCTACATTAAATTTGGAATATTATGTCTTGTAGCACACTTGTATCTTATAGAAACTAAACTTTATGAATGAGTGTTGCTATGAGTATCATATAATCAAAAGACCATAATCTCACTTAAAATAAAACACTTTTAATAGAAAACAGCTAGATTTTCTATTTCTTGCCATAAAGCAAGAAATTATGTTGGCTATTCACTTAATATAACAAGTAGCCCATTTAAAAGACATCTATGTAAATATTTGATGTACTGAATGATGTTGGATTTGTACTCAGCTTTTGCTGACATGTTAGCATCTGTCTTAAATCTGTTTAGAAGAATGAGCTCTCAGGTTGTTTTTACTGTTTTTAATATTGCAACTTTTTCCCATGGCAAGAGGAAGAGTTATTATAAAACGTGCTTTCTTCTAACCTTAAGAATTATAATTTAAAATACCCGTTTGTAGGCTCAACTTTTAATCTAGATGTACACCTAAGTCACCTAGCCTACAGCAGTAAAGCATTGTGTCACCACTCAAATGTAATTGTTCTTATGGAAAAATTTTGTTACTTAAAAACTGCATCTCAAATGCAAAATCTTTGCCCACCGCACCCCTCACCACACACACACACACACACACACACACACACACATCTCTATGATTGGAAATAAACATTCACCAACTCTGTCCTAACTACTAATAACCCAAAGTATATTTATGAACTATGTTTCCCTGCCTTCTGCATGTGTATCTCAGAATTGCTCTTTGTAGGGCCCAAGAGGCTTTGTGAAATTTCTTGCTATAGCTAATTTACTTCTATTGATAGAAGTGTGAAATTATTAATCCACCCTCCAATAGCCTCCCTTACCTTGCAACACTAGGCCTGGTCTGGCTTCCATGTAGCTCTAGCCTCATAGCTCTCACATCTCTGACCTGCTCTTGGGCTTTCAATTGGGCATAGCTCTTCCCTGCCTCAGGAAACCCACAGTCATCCCTTCCTCCTGAAATGCTTTTGCCCAGCTTCCAGCTGTTCACATCAGTGAGTCTCTCAGGTTTACTCTCTCATACTTCCAAATCTACATCAGTGTTCCTGTTATATTCCCTCATACATCTTGCAGTTTTAGTTTATAATTATCATTACAAAGCAAATTGGTTTTGGTGTGAATGTTTGTTTGAAGGCTGATTTGTCCATTAAAAGGGAACTTCATCAGGGAATGACAAATGTTTCCTTAACATACTTAGTTCCTCACTTGATGCTAGTTGTACAGAAAAAGTTCAATAAATGTTTATCATGTGAATCATTGGTTCATAAATACCCGCTCTGATAGCTTACAGCAAATTTCTGAAAAGGTCACTGTTAAGCACACTTTATGTTTTAAGATAGACTTCCAAGTCAGAGTCAGTCAAGCATCAAGTTTCCAAATGTGATATTCACTAAACTGAACAAAATTGTACTATAGCTTTCTATAGGCTAGAAATACATATCTGTTTATCTAATTCATAGACAATGTTATAATTATTAGGAACATTATATGATCTAGGTAAGGTCTCAATAGAAGAATTCTCTTTGAGCAAGTAAATATGTTGAGCAGCCAAAATTCCCTACAATTATGCAAATTGTAAGGCCAATTGGGATTAATGAATTATCTAGGGAAAACATCAATCAATCTTTTATTTCATTACACTGTTGCCTTTCATGAATGTTTTACTTGCATGTCTCTATATTTGAGGCATTATGGCTGTAATTGGGAGTTTGAAAAAAAAAGAATATTATTCTCATTTTCTTAGGGAAAAAATTAAAATCGTACTGTATTTGGTAACACATTGCTATGTCAAAGATGGCTATCCAGATATTACCTGTAAAAGAAGGTAACATAGATATTAATCGTTTTATTTGAGTGACAAAATATTTTAATTGTCCACAAATTTTAAAGGTTCAATATGGTTTGGTCCAATGACTTTATTTATTAAGTCAATATTTGGCTAGCTTTCTAAAATGTATAACTTTAATATATCTTTGGTTTGTTGTTATTCATATATTTCCTGAATTAGGGGTTTAATATGGTTATTAAAATGTACTTAACATTTTAACTCTTAAGAATATAAACATATTTTAAAGATCATCTTAAAACATATTTTATCTTGGATCACTATTAGAAAGCTCAGTCACCTGGATATATAATATGATTTCATTGACAATGTTGGAAATTATATGTTTTAACTTAGAAACTTGACAATCTTGTAAATTAAAAGCATATTTCAGATATAGTTATGATAACCTAATATAATAAACACAAAAAGGAGTCCAATGACTCCAAATACATAAATTAGATGAATTCTGTATATAAACTGATTATACCTTTTATATTTCTTTAGACTCCAAGAATATGCTAGAATATGACCTTATACTTCATTTTCATAATGATATGAAACTGTGATTGCTTAGAAAATATGAAAGTAGTGCAAATATTTCTTGCCTGGAGAATTCCATGGACAGAGGAGCCTGGCAGGCTATAGTCCATAGGATCACAAAGTGTCGGACATGACTGAGTGACACACAGACTCTCTCTCACACATACAGTGCAAGTATATATTTAGGTTAATGCCCATTAAGACTATTCCTCCCAACATAAGAATGATACCTCTTCACCAAAATTAAGGGTTATCTGACATAATCATATGTCAATTTCCTAACAGAAGTAAACAAAATTAAATGTATCCTTGTATTTACTTCACTTGAAGGCCAAATCTATACATTTCTCTACAAGAAAATAGAAAACTGGATTAAAAATTTTAGTGGCTATTTGATTTCCCTGATTTAACTATCCTGAAGTGTATAGATTTATATGATCAATATAGATAAAATTAGTTTTCCTATCTGTAACTTCATCAAGTGAAAGTAGCACCAAATAAGAAGGTACTTAGGGACACTTGGAATTATTAATAGATTATGGTCAATATGTTGCAAATGAAAACCACTTTGTAAGACCCCAAGGGAGAGCTTCAAAAAGACAGCCATCCTTCAGAACACTTGTATATGTTAATTAGAAACCCAGACATACCTCAAGCGGGCAATTCTGTAGAATAAGCCCTGGGGTTAAGAATAACAGGCCCTGGTATTTGTAACATTTATTAGCAATTTTGTCAAAAAGGGTTATCCTTTAAAGGGTATGGTATGAGAGCAACAGCAACAGTGTGTTAGTTCCATTATTATTGACATTTTAGTGATGTTAATAAAAAAGGAAGAGAGTTCATTCATTTATGTAATCCTCACCCACAAGTCCTGGAGAAGGAAATGGCAACCAACTCCAGTATTACCTGGAGAATCCCATGGACAGAGGAACCAGGTGGGCTATAGTCCGTGGGGTCGTAAAGAGTCAGACATGACTAAAGCGACTAACAACACAACAATACACCTATCAGTAGGGTCCCGACTATCACCCCAGCATTTTCCCAAAGGATAGGTCTCCCAAGCAGTGCTCGAGAGAGAAGGTAACAAACAAGCAAATTGGTGATCAGTATTCTTCTCATGTTTCTTATAGGTTTCAACTCAGCATGCTTCTATCATTTAGAGTTTATTGAAAGTTAGCTGAAAATTACTGTATGTTTTTCTATAATTTCAAGCTAGTGAATTTGGAGGACACACAGATTTTAAATTAAATTCAATGGAGACTAATTTTGCAGAAAAGGAAAAAACAAACAAACAAACAAACAAAAAAAAAAACCCTAACAGGGATAAGAAAATGGGATTTAGAGTAGGAAGACAAGTGAATGTTTTAGAAAATTTGTACTGACTCACAGTGATCAGAGTAAAATTAACAGTGGCTTAGGGATTACTCTTTAAAGATGACAATGGCTGTGCCATGCTAATATGTACAAGCACCTCCTAAAAACTGAATGGCTTGTTTGTTTACTAATGATTTCCTACAGGTGATCCCAGTTAAGCTTGATAGCTTGCTAACAAAGAGTTCCTGCCCAAGGGCACCTCATAGACATTTCATGTTACAGTAAATAGCAACACAAATGTTACACTTACACAGTAAATGGAGGAAGATGCCAGAGGAAGATGGAAGAGTAGAAAGATGTGCACTCGTTTCCTCCTGCAAGAACTCCAAAATTACAACTAGCTGCTGAACAACCATTGACAAGAGGATGTTGAATCCCACCAAAAAAAGATTCTCTATGTCCAAGGGCAAAGGAGATGCCTCAGCAAGATGGTAGGAGGGATGAAATCACATTTAGAATAGAACCCCATGCCTGCCTCTGGTGGCTCAGATGGTAAAGAGTCTGTCTGCAGTGCAAGAGACCCACGTTTGATTCCTGGGTCAGGAAGATCCCCTAGAGACGGAAATGGTATTCTTGTCTGGAGAATCCCATGGACGGAGGAGCCTGGCAAGCTACAGTCCATGGGGTCACAAAGAGTCGGACATGACTGAGCGACTTCACTTTCCATACCTACCAGAGACACTTGGAGGACTCAAAGAAACCTTGTGTGCACCAGGCCCCAAAGACCCCACAGAGGCTGAGCCAGAACTGTGTGTGAGTGTCTTCTGTGGAGGTACAGGTCAGCAGTGGACTGCCTCAGGGGCAAGGGCTTTGGGTGCCACAGACCTGGGTATGAAATAAGCCCTCTTGGAGGAGGTTGCCATTAACCTCACCTTAGAGCCACCAGAACATAGACAGGACTGTGGAAACAGCCTCATTGAGGGCACAAACAAAACCCTGTACACACGAGGACCCAGGAGAAAGGAGCAGTAACCCCACAAGAGGCTGACCCAGGCTTGCCCATTAGTGTCCAGGAGTCTCTGGCAGAGGAAAGGGTTGGTGGTGGCCTGAGGCAGGGTCGGGGGCACTCACTGCAGCAGGGCATTCATGGAACCTTTTGAAGGAGGTCACCATTATCTTCATGACCTCCACCATAGTTTGGCCTCAGGTCAAACAACAGGGAGGAAACAGCCCGGCCCACCAACTGGAAATAGGATTAAATATTTACTGAGTATGACCCCGCCCATCAGAACAAGACCAGTTTCTCCTCAGTCAGTCTCTCTCATCAGTTCAGTTCAGTTCAGTCGTTCAGTCGTGTCTGACTCTTTGCGACCCCATGAATCGCGGCACACCAGGCCTCCCAGTCCATCACCAGCTCCTGGAGTTCACTCAGACTCGCGTCCATCGAGTCAGTGATGCCATCCAGCCATCTCATCCTCCGTCGTCCCCTTCTCCTCCTGCCCCCAACCCCTCCCAGCATCAGTCTTTTCCAATGAGTCAACTCTTTGCCTGAGGTGGCCAAAGTACTGGAGTTTCAGCTTTAGCATCATTCCTTCCAAAGAACACCCGGGGTTGATCTCCTTCAGAATGGACTGGTTGGATGTCCTTGCAGTCCAAGGGACTCTCAAGAGTCTTCTCCAACACCACAGTTCAAAAGCACAGCTTTCAGTGCTCAGTGCTGTCTGTAAATGTCCAGTAATCCATACGTGACCACTGGAAAAACTATAGCCTTGACTAGACGGATCTTAGTAGGCAAAGTAATGTCTCTGCTTTTCAATATGCTATGTAGGTTGGTCATAACTTTCCTTCCAAGGAGTAAGCGTCTTTTAAGTTCATGGCTGCAGTCACCATCTGCAGTGATGTTGGAGACCAAAAAAATAAAGTCTGACACTGTTTCCACTGTTTCCCCATCTATTTCCCATGAAGTGGTGGGACCAGATGCCATGATCTTCGTTTGCTGAATGTTGAGATTTAAGACAACTTTTTCACTCTCCTGTTTCACTTTCATAAAGAGGCTCTTTAGTTCTTCTTTGCTTTCTGCCATAAGGGTGGTGTTATATGCATTTCTGAGGTTATTGATATTTCTCCCAGCAATTTTGATTGCAGCTTTTGCTTCATCCAGCCCAGCATTTCTCATGGTATACCCTGCATAGAAGTTAAATAGTCACGGTGAAAATATACAGCCTTGACGTACTCCTTTTCCTTTTTGGAACCAGTCTGTTGTTCCATGTCCAGTTCTAACTGCTGCTTCCTGACCTGTATAGAGGTTTCTTAAGAGGCAGGTCAGGTGGTGTCGTATTCCCATCTCTTGAACAATTTTCCACAGTTTATTGTGATCCACACAGTCAGAGGCCCTGGCATAGTCAATAAAGCAGAGATAGATGTTTTTCTGGAACTCTCTTGCTTTTTCAATGATCCAGGAGATATTGGTAATTTGATCTCTGGTTCTTCTGCCTTTTCGGAAACCAGCTTTTTTTGTTGTCTGAGGAGGCCTTACAAACAGCTCTGTAAAGAACAGTAGTGAAAGGCAAAGGATAAAGGAAAGATATACCTATTTGAATGTAGAGTTCCAAAGAATAACAAGGATAGATAAGTAAGCCTTCCTCAGTGATCAATGCAAAGAAATAGAGGAAATATTAGAATGGGAAAGACTAGAGATCTCTTCAAGAAAATTAGAGATAACAAGAGAACATTTCATGCAAAGATGGGCACAGTACAGGACAGAAATGATATGGGCTTAACAGAAGCAGAAGCTATTAAGAAGAGGTGGCAAGAATACACAGAAGAACTGTACAAAAAAGATCTTCATGACCCAGATAACCATGATGGTGTGATCACTCACCTAGAGACAGACATCCTGGAATGCAAAGTCAAATGGGCCTTAGGAAGCATCACTACAAACAAGCTAGTGGAGATAATGGAATTCCAGTTGAGCTATTTCAAATCCTGAAAGATGATGCTATGAAAGTGTTGTACTCAATATGCCAGTAAATAAGGAAAACAGCAGTGGCCACAAGACTGAAAAATGTCAGTTTTCACTTCAGTCCCAAAGAAGGCAATGCCAAAGAATGCTCAAGCTACTGCACAGTTATGCTCACCTTAAATGCTAGAAAAGTAATGCTCAATATTCTTCAAATAAGGTTTCAACAGTGTGTGAACCATGAACTTCCAGATGTTCAAGCTGGATTTAGAGAAAGCAGAGGAACCAGAGTTCAAATTGCCAACATCTGTTGGGTCATTCAAAAAGCATGAGAGTGCCAGAAAAACATCTACAGAAGCAGATGTTATTGAGTACACAAAGCCTTTGACTGTGTGGATCACAATAAACTGGAAAATTCTGAAAGAGGTGGAAATACCAAACCACCTTACCTACCTCCTGAGAAATCGGTATGCAGATCAAGAAGCAACAATTAGAAGAGAACATGGAACAACAGACTGGTTCCACATTGTGAAAGGAGTACATGAAGACTTTATATTCTCATCCTGTTTATTTAACGTATATGCAGAGAACATTATGCGAAATGTCAGGCTGGATGAAGCACTAGCTGGAATCAAGATTGCCAGGAGAAATATCAATAACCTCAGATATGCAGGTGACACCACCCTTATGGCAGAAAGTGAAGTAGAACTAAAGAGCCTCTTGATGAAAGTGAAAGAAGAGAGTGAAAAAGTTGGCTTAAAATTCAACATTCAGAAAACGAAGATCATGGCATCTGACCCCATCACTTCATGGCAAATAGATGGAGAAATAATGGAAACAGTGAGAGACTTTCTCTTTTTGGTCTCCAAAATCACTGCAGATGGTGACTGAAGTCATGAAATTAAAAGGTGCTTATTCCTTGAAAGAAAAGATATGATCGATCTATATAGCATATTAAAAAGCAGAGATATTGCTTTGCCAACACAAGTCCATCTAGTCAAAGCTATGGTTTTTCCAGTAGTCATGTATGGATGTGAGAACTGGACTGTAAAGAAAGCTGAGTGTCAAAGAATTGATGCTTTTGAACTGTGATGTTGGAGAAGACTCTTGAGAGTCCCTTGGACTGCAAGGAGATCCAACTAGTCCATCCTAAAGGAAATCAGTCCTGAATATTCATTGGAAAGATTGATGCTGAAGCTGAAACTCCAATACTTTGGCCACCTGATGCCAAGAACTGACTCACTGAAAAAGACCCCGGTGCTGGGAAAGATTGAAGGCAGGAGCAGAAGTGTATGACAGAGGCTAACATGGCTGGATGGCATCACCGACTTTATGGACATGAGTTTGAGTAACTCCGGGAAGTGGTGATGGACAAGGATGCCTGGCATGCTGCAGTCCATGGGGTTGCAAAGAGTCGGACATGACTGAATAACTTAACTGAACTGAACTAAACAGTAAACAGTCTAATTATCAAATCTTCCTCAGCTTCCCTCCATTTAGATTCTTCTTTTCAAGTCAGTTTTGTAACAAATGATGTGTTGGTTCATATCTCACATACCAGAAAAATTTAAAAATTAAAAATAAATACCAAACATTCGCAGAAAAGATAGATTCACCTCTACCTGTAATGTTGCTGTAATTATACTGAACTCAGTCACTTTTGTCACTTTTTAATAGGCTGGTAATCTCAATTAGCATACAGTGTAAAAAGTGCTTTGTTACTGGAGATGTGTGGCAATGATTTGTTAAAGAGAAATTCTATCATCACCTCACCTCATGTGATTTCCAAATACTCAGTGCCTGTCTTACATTTTAAAACATGTTAAAATGAACATGTCCTGGTGTCCAAGCTTCTAATTTTGATCTTTTTTTCTTCTCTAAGAGAAGTTCGACTTCTTGACAGAGATTGGCAATTGATGTTAATAGCCATAGTTTTATGAGAATTCATTGCATGCTCATACCATCTAAATATAAGAGTTAAATTGCCTTCTATTGCTTGCTAAAATTTTTAATTAATAAAAATTTTCAGTATTTTAAAATTGCAGCATGATATTTAAAGAAAATTAGGAAAAGATAAATAGCAAAGATACCACTTACTTGGTTAAGGGTAAGCCATTCAGAAGTGAGAGTTTTATAAGTTATCATGAGAATCAAACAACAAAACTCAATATCCATAAGACATTTCTAATAAAGTTTCATGAGGTATATTTCAAAGTGAAAAGCACTTACAAATACAGTAAGAATAAAAACATTATTGGACATAATCTTAAGTCACCACATTGCCTAACACAGAAAATTTTTGATTTGCAAACTGAAGCCTCTCTTACTGCATCTTAACCCATGGTCCTCACCACCATCACTCCTACCAAAATTATCATCATAATCCTCACCATCATAGCCATATTTTCCTTTTCATTCTCAGCTTACTCCTCACATACGTGAAAGTCTATTATGTGCCAAGCACTTGTTTAAGACCACAGAACTAATACAAGTTCCTTTTCAGCTACAACTTCATGTCTATTTCTCTGGGTTCTTAAGTACTTGCAAATGTTCTTAACTTACTAAAAATTATGCCTCTGCATTTCCATATGTGCTAAAAATGCTTTTGATAAATCCTTTACAGTCATCTGTAGAACTAAAAAATATATTTTAATTCTTATTTAAACACACTGGTTAGATTTATATTTTAAATAAAGATAGTACTTGACAGCTTTGCTTGTGAACAGAAAAATGCATTTTAAAAATAAACTTTAAATTTGAGTTAAGTGTACATTCAAAGAACATCTGGATTGTTTCTAGTTTTTGGCTATTGCAAATAAAGCTGCCAAGAGCATTCATGCACAGGTTTTTGGACTAAACAGTTTTCATTTCTCTGGGACAAATTCCCAAGTGTGCAAATGCTGGATCATATAATAGTTACATGTTTAGTTTTATAAGATACTGCCAACTTATGTTCCAAATAATTTCAAAGAATTTGCCAAAATGGCTGTACCGTTTTATATTACCATCAGCAGCTTATGAGTCATCTGGCTTCACTTTGTCCAAATTAGCCTTTGCTGTTGTCAGTATTCTTTATTTCAGGCATTCTGATATGTAATAGCTTATTGTAGTTTTACTTTAGGTTTCCCTGATGGCTAGCAATGTTGAATATGTGTGTGCTTATTTACCATTATCTTTGGTGAAATGTCTGTTCGTTTGTAGTTCATGTCTTTTTCCCTGCTTCCTTTTAAAAAAAAAAAAAATACTGCAGAGTTTTGAGAAATCTTTATATACTCAACATATTAGTCCTTTGCTAAATAAATGAGCGAATGTTTCTTTTAAACCATTTCTTGTCTGCTGTGTGTGTGTGTGTTTGACTTGTGTTTTCATCCTTTAAGTAGGGTCTTTGGGAAGCAAAGACTTAATTTTGAAGAGGTACAATATATTGATCTTTCCTTTTATCAATCATTTTTTTGATGTCAAATTGAAAAACTCTGCCTCACTGAGGATCCTAAATATTTTCTATTTTTCTAAGAGTGTTCTAGTTTTATATTTTTACATTTTAAGTCTGTGATCCATCATGACTTAATTTATTTACAAGTATGAAGCTTAGGTTGAAATTGATTGGTGGACTGACTGATTTACCTCTAAATGGTATTCTTCCTCTAACTAAATTGCTTTTTCTGCTTTGTCTATCAGTTGGGCTATTTATTTGGGTCTGTTTCCTTTCTCTGTTCTACCAATTCATTGTGTAACCCACCTCCAAACCACCAATACCACCCTATTTTTATTCATGTAGCTATATAATAGGTTTTAATAGTGGATGGATTTAGTCCAACTACATTATTCTTCTTTTTCAACTTTAGTTTTCTGTTCTAAGTCTTGTGATCAGGCTTTCCAGATAAATTTAAAAATAAGTTTGTCTATATCTACAAAATATCTTACTGAGATTTTGATAGAAAAAGTGACATTAAACATTTAGATCAGCTTGGGTAGAATTGGCATCTTTTACTATGTTGTCTTCCAGTACATAAACATGGCTTTTTAATTTTTAAGATTTTCTTTTATTTGTTTTATCAGCATTTTGTAAATATCAGTGTATAAATCCTATATAACACATACAATTTTGAAGAGTGAAACGCTTTTCCCTTCCTCTACTTGAACTTTATTTACAAATGAAAAAATTCCCACCAATACTAATTTAGGGGAACCAAAAAAAAAAAAAACAAAAAACAAAAAACCGGTTACAAATACATAGAGGGACAGGAAGAGTCAGTATTTCACTGGGTGTGGAAAGTGCAGGAAGAGCTACTTTAAAAAAAATTAATTTATTTTAATTGGAGGCTAATTACTTTACAATATTGGGGTGGTTTTTGCCATACATTGACATGAATTAGTCACGGGTGTACATGTGGCCCCCATCTTGAACCTCCCTCCCACCTCCCTCCACATCCCATCCCTCTGGGTTGTCCTGGTTCATCAGCCTTAAGTGCCCTGTTTCATGCATCAAATTTGGACTGGTCATCTCTTTCACATATGGTAATATACATATTTCAATGCTATTCTCTCAAATCATCCCACCCTCACCTTCTCCCACAGAGTCCAAAAGTCTGTTCTTTATATCTGTGTCTCTGTTGCTGTCTCGCATATAGGGTCATCATTACCATCTTTTTAAATTCCATATATATGTGTTAATATACTGTATTGGTGTTTTTCTTTGTGACTTACCTCACTTTTAGGATCCAGTTTCATCCACCTCATTAAAACTGATTCAAATGTGTTCCTTTTAATAGCTGAGTGATATTCCATTGTGTATATGTAAGACAGCTTTCTTATCCGTTTGTTGCTGATGGACATCTAGGTTGCTTCTATATCCTAGCTATTGTAAACCGTGCTGCAATGNATCCAGTTTCATCCACCTCATTAAAACTGATTCAAATGTGTTCCTTTTAATAGCTGAGTGATATTCCATTGTGTATATGTAAGACAGCTTTCTTATCCGTTTGTTGCTGATGGACATCTAGGTTGCTTCTATATCCTAGCTATTGTAAACCGTGCTGCAATGAACAGCACTCTTTCAGTTCTGGTTTCTTCAGTGTATATCCCCATCAGTGGGATTGCTGGTTTGTATGGCAGTTCTATTTCCAGTTTTTTCAGGAATCTCCATGTTGTTCTCTATAGTGGGTGTACTAGTTTGCATTCCCATCAACAGTATAAGAAGGTTCCCTTTTCTCCACACCCTCTCCAGCATTTATTGTTTGTAGAGTTTTTGATAGCAGTCATTCTGACCAGCATGAGATGGTACCTCATTGTGGTTTTGATTTGCATTCCTCTGATAATGAGCGATATTGAACATCTTTTCATGTGTTTGTTAGCCATCTGTATGTCTTCTTTGTAGAAATGTCTGTTTAACTCTTTGGCCCATTTTTTGATTGGGTTGTTTCTTATCTGGTATTGAACTGAATGAGCTGCTTGTATATTTTTGAGATTAATCATTTGTCAGTTGCTTTGTTTGCTTTAATATAGTGAAAATGAATATACTACCCAAAGCAATCTATACATTCAATGCAAGTCTTACCAAGCTACCTGCCGGGGTCCAGCCCTGGTGGGTCCAGGGAATTCGAAGTGTGAATGGCGTCGGCGAAGAAAAAACTTTTTATTTATTCAGAAATATAANCTTTGACAAAGGAAGGAAAAATATGCAATGGAGAAAAGATAATACCTTTAACAAGTGATGCTGGGAAAACTGGTCAATCACCTGTAAAAGAATGAAACTAGAACACTTTCTAACACCATACACAAAAATAAACTCAAAATGGATTAAAGATCTAAATGTAAGACTGGAACTATAAAACTCCTAGAGAAAAACATAGGCAAAACACTCTCTGACATAAATCACAGCAAGATACTCTATGACCCACCTCCCAGAGTAATGGAAATAAAAGCAAAAATAAACGATTGGGACCTAATTAAACTTACAAGGTTTTGCACAATGAAGGAAACTATAAGCAAGGTGCAAAGACAGCCTTCAGAATGGGAGGAAGAGCTATGAATTTCATAGTATATGCTGTGTTGAAAGTGCTTCTGCATCTCTCAGGCGGAGCTGCTTCCCCCCACTCCCCTCCTGGAGACTAGACTCTGAGGCAGTGCTGCAGTGACTTAAGGAGTTTTGGAACCCAGCCGCAGACACTCAGAGTGCCTCAGATTTACCTTAATGCCCACTTTTAGCATCACACAAGTGGAAGAACTTTTAACTCCCCCATCCAAAGTCCTCTCAGAATCTCTTCACTTTCAGGAGGTCATCTGCATACATGGTCAGCTGCTGCTGCTATNCTCTGAGGCAGTGCTGCAGTGACTTAAGGAGTTTTGGAACCCAGCCGCAGACACTCAGAGTGCCTCAGATTTACCTTAATGCCCACTTTTAGCATCACACAAGTGGAAGAACTTTTAACTCCCCCATCCAAAGTCCTCTCAGAATCTCTTCACTTTCAGGAGGTCATCTGCATACATGGTCAGCTGCTGCTGCTATGTCACTTCAGTCGTGTCCAACTCTGTATGACCCCATAGACAGCAGCCCACCAGGCTCCCCCATCCCTGGGATTCTCCAGGCAAGAACATTGGAGTCGGTTGCCATTTCCTTCTCCAATGCATGAAAGTGAAAAGTGAAAGTGAAGTTGCTCAGTCGTATCCAACTCTTAGCGACCCCATGGACTGCAGCCTACCAGGCTCCTCCGTCCATGGGATTTTCCAGGCAAGAGTACTGGAGTGGGGTGCCATTGCCTTCTCACAGGGTCAGCTAGTGGTCGCCAAAGGCCAGAGCCTGTCAGACCTATGAACCAGGGGCTATAAGACCCTGTGACCAAGGACAGACATCCAAGTCCTCTCCAGGGCCCCTAGGTGCTCTAAGGGGTCACCAGTACAATGCCAGGGATGGTGTGAGAAGGACCACAAACCTTTCTGAAGTGTGTTTCCAACTATAGTATTGAAGTGCTATTTTTCTGTGAAATAAACACATCGTTGTCTTGGAAATTTCCTTTAGGATAAACAAGAGACTTAAAGCTAACTGAGTGAAAGCTGGAAAGCAAGCTGCTCTTCCAAAACTGATATGTAGAAGCTTCATTTTTAAAAGATGCTAGAGACACTAGTAGCATTGCTCACTCAAGGCACCGTTAGGTGGCTGCTACCAATTAAGTATTTAAATGTTGGCAAAAACCCTCTGAAGGCATGCAGCACATTATATTAACTGAAAATGTCCAGCTGATTCTTTTTGTGGCTCCATACAGGTAGCATATTCAAAAGCAGAGACATTACTTTGCTGACTAAAGTCCATTTAGTCAAGGCTATGGTTTTTCCTGTGGTCATGTATGGATGTGAGAGTTGGACTGTGAAGAAGGCTGAGGACTGAAGAATCGATGCTTTTGAACTGTGGTGTTGGAGAAGACTCTTGAGAGTCCCTTGGACTGCAAGGAGATCCACCCAGTCCATTCTGAAGGAGATCAGCTCTGGGATTTCTTTGGAAGGACTGATGCTAAAGCTGAAACTCCAGTACTTTGGCCACCTCATGTGAAGAGTTGACTCATTAGAAAAGACCCTAATGCTGGGAGGGATTGGGGGCAGGAGGAGAAGGGAATGACAAGAGGATGAGATGGCTGGATGGCATCACTGACTCACTGGACGTGAATCTGAGTGAACTCCGGTAGTTGGTGATGGACAGGGAGGCCTGGCATGCTGCGATTCATGGAGTCGCAAAGAGTTGGACATGACTGAGCAACTGAACTGAACTGAACAAGTATTTTTGTTTTGGTTTACTTTTTTTTTTTTTTGGATCATTCTGAATTTGTAAACCATGCTATTTTAAAGTACATTTTGCTCTGTAGTCAGATAAAAACGTGTTTTGAGCCCTGGTTCTACTGCCAAGTAGATGAATTGCCTTAGACAGTTTAACTTTTTTGATCAGTTTACTGGGATCTTATGTGGAAATAATGGCATCTCCTTCTTGGAGAAAGGATTCTAATTGTGATGATTAAATGTGGTGCTTATCACCTACACATTTAATCATGAATACCTTCTCACTCTCATAAACTTACCTGAAGTGGAAGGTTATTTCTATAATGGAAGCAAGCTAAACAGCAGTAAAAAAAAAAAAATGGAGCCATCTAGGAGGTAGAATAGACATATGATTTAATTTAGAGGTTCGATAGAAGTCTTTCACCCAAAATATCTTTCATATTCTTTGATCTATCTAAAATCTTCTTGTTAAATTGAAACTCTGTTTCTGTCACTTTTCTCCTAAAATTCAGATACTCCTGGGCAGACAAGATACTTCACAGGTGGCACCAGTGGTAAAGAACCCACCTGCAATGCAGGAGACTTAAGAGAGTTGGGTTCACTTCCTAGGTGGGGAAGACCCCCTGAAGAAGGAAATGGCAACCCATTGCAATATTCTTGCCTGGAGAATACTATGGCTAGAGGAGCCTTTGTGACCATGGAGTCACAAAGAGTCAGACATGACTAAGAGACTTAGCACATTGAGACTAACACCATTTTATAACTTGCTTTATCTACATAGTTTCTACATGCAGTATTTTATCATAACAGAATTTTAGGTTGGTGAGGCTTGAAGGTAAGAAATGGCCAAATTCTAGCAAGAATACACAGGACACAAACATCTATTTGTTCATTTTCTGATAAAAGTGACCAAAGTATGAATCAACTGGTTCTCAATCCTCCTGCATTTTAGAATCATCTTGAGACTTAAATACATACAGCACACATACACACACACACACACGCATATCTGCATACATACATACCTATGCCATGGCCCTATCTAGAAATTCTATTCTTGTTTAATTGGTCTTCAGTGGGCTTATACATCAGTATTTTTCATCAGTATTTTTGACCTCACCCTGCCCATGATTCTCCATGCAACTAGGTTTGAAATGTTCCTTTATATAAATTATAGAAACTGAATGAAGTATTAGGTACATTGAAATGATTTCTAGATGGAGATTCAAAACTTTGTGAAAACAATTTGCCTTTTCTAGCTTTTCTCCTTCTCATTTGGAAAAATAAATTAATTCTATTGCATTAAATTATGAAGATCCTTATAGCTTTAAAGTTATGTGATTCCAAATATCAAGGATGTTTCAAAAATTTCCTTCTTTTGGCTCTTTGAATCAACATTTGGACATAGACTTAATTTGACAGATTCCCCCCTAAAGGGGTATTAGATTAATGGATGGTTAGAGATAGTTTATATATCCTATCCCCAAAGTAAAGCTTTATCAGACATCCTGAAAGGGTTCTGGGTACATTAGGGAAAATAACATTTCCATTCCAGATTCAATACTGATCCATCAAATCTGTTCGCCTGCTGTCAGCAGAAGTTATTGCCAGATGCTTGAGAGAAATGGCCAGAACATTCCTGAATGCCACTGTTAGCTGCACAGAACTCAGCTGTGGGGAACAGTTCTCTCTTGTTCCTCCAGATACTGCTCAGACATTATGAATTATTAGCTTTAATTATATTTTTAGTAGCATGGCTCTGAGAGTAAGGATCAGCTACTTTCAAATCCTCCACAAGTAAGCTGTAAAAACCCAGTCACACAGTTAGCTTAACTGTTTCAGTAATAGATAAATGTTCCAATGTGTTCTAAATAATCCCAAGAAAATATGCTTGAATCTGTGCCAGTTTATTTCCCACTTCTGGAACTATATTGCTTTAATGAATTTCAACTTTTTTAAAAACATAGATTTTGGTGTTTTGGTTAGAGAGTAAGTCCAAGAAGCTTCAAGTTCAGAGTGAATGAGTATGGATGCATGAGGCATGCATATGTTTACATTTAAGATTATTTTCATTTTTAATAATGGGGCAAAGAGCAGAGTTTTAGCTAAAATGATGGCAGAAAAAGCTATCCCCACTGCCAAGGGTGCTGGTTTTGGCTTCTCTACGGCTGAACTAGCTCAGAGCATGAATAGGCAACTTCATGAGAGATGAAACGCCAAGTGCTCTAAGGCCTAAATCAAATAAAGATCCAGTTAAGTGCCTAATGAACCTCTCAAGCAGATGTGGACAGTTTCAATATGCTAACTATTGTATAAAGTTATTAGGCAGAAAATGCAAAATAAAATCATATTAAGCCATAATACTAGATATGGAAAATGGACAAAGCAGAATGGAGACTTTTCCAAATGCATTTGGACTGAACTTCAGTTCAAGCTTTTAGCATATGTATGTTCTGAATGGCTTCTTTTAAAAAATGATTTCAAAGATAGTTTAGACTTAAACCAAGTTAAATCCCAATTGTTTCAGCTCCTCTTAGAGATCTTATTTATTTTTTGATTCAGAGGAGACAAAAATTTTAAGCTTCTTCCAATATCTATAAGTTAGAATTAAATCTGATACTGTTGGAAAGAAATAGCTATCATCTTTTAAAGGTTTCCACCTAGTGGCAAAGTTATTATGAGCAAGAGATAGGACGTCGATGATTAAAGCAAATAGAAACAGTCTAATTACGAAACTTGTTTAACACTTACTCTTTAGTAAAGTTGAGAACTGTGCATTAAATACATTGCAGATACTAATAGCAAAAGTAATCCACTAACCAGGTGCTTAGAATAAGACCTCTCTGTCTTAGGTTCACTTAGATTGCCAGCTTTGTTATATCTTTGTGCCTTCTGTGATTTATACGATTGAACTATATTAAAGATAATAACAAAAAGGCAGAGAATACACATGTTTTCTTCATAAGATTTTGTCACAACTTCACTATTGGCTTGTGTAACAAAATCTTATAAAGCACTTGGAACAGAATTTGGAAATATATCTAGAGCCAATACTGCATTTAGGTGACATACTCTTATGGAACTGATCCTAGAATTGTAAGACTTCCATTACTTAGGTGACCAGATGCAAGAAATGTGGATTTTAAATGTTTACACTATTTAAGGCTATCTTTATTTAAAGTATACATTTTAGCAACACACTCTATAAATTGGCCAGGGAGAGAGAGAGGGAGTATATAATTTGGATACTTCCTGTGGACCATCAATCACATGTAAGATTCATAAATCCAGTGATTATAATGAAAAGAGTACCACAGGCAATAACATGACATAGTCTAGCAAGTTACCTTGTATGTACATTAATCCTACTTAGTGTAGAAGGCTCCTATCAGTCCACCTTAAAGAAAAGGGCAACACAGTGACTGTTTCACATTGCTTTCCCAACATTTTGCTATGTTGTTTTCAGGTAAAAATGGCTAAAGTAGGCCTTAAAATGCTAAAGAAGTACTAAGTGCATTCAGGCACCTGAGCTCATTGTGCTTTCGAAATTGCTCCATTCTCTGTATCGAGTAAACGGACCACTGGGGTTAATCGTCATCAAACAGGGCTTTCTGACCTATCGGAAATTTAGATCTTAGCTTGCTCTGAGTTGCAGCATCCTGTGCTGATCTTCCAAGCCTTTACCACAAGCTCTAGCAAGCAGTTATGGGCTTGGGAGGAGATGAAGCCAAAGAGAGCAAGATTAGCTTCCTGAAGTTTGCCTTTTCTCCTTTTTTTCACATTAGTGTTTTTCTCCACAATGAGTTAACAGAATATGGTGGAGAAAATTCTCCCATGGTTTAAGAAGTTGAACCTCTTTCCTTGCTTAGGTGATAGCACTGACACTTCACACAGGGGGCTAATTTACATTTAATGCTCTGGAAATTAATTACAGAGAATAAAGATAATTGTAAAATCACCCCCATATGCACTTCCAAAAATAAACAAACAAACCCCATCATGATTACTAAGCAGCCATCTATTGATTAATTTTATGCACAGTGGGAAAGGCACCAGTAGTCTGGAAATGGAGGGAGGGTAGAGAGGAAAGGATACTAATTTGAAATATGTAACAGCAGAGGCAGTTTTATGTGGTAATGACCTGCAGCTTTCCCAGCAGGAGTGGAAGTTCTCAAAGCCTTATGCACTGGAGTGCAAGGACATGTTTGGGTCTAGCCAGGCAGTCAAAAGACTTAAATGATAATTTGACCAAGTTCATTTTTTCCTACACCAGTAGGTGGATATTCCAGGCATGGGTGTATTACTTTTGCTGTTGTAATGAACTAATGGCACCATTCAAACAAATTCCTCTGACTAAATGTTTTATTTGATATAGGAGACTGAAATTCATTTACCTGGAAAGGAAGCATCAGAATGTTATTAAGCTTATATTATTGTAGAAATATTTTTTTTGGATGCTGCAGTTAACTTCAGTGGGGCCAATAAAACCGTTTGTCAGATGTCCCTATCTGGTTTTTACCAAAAACACTTGTTAGGATTTTGATATATGGAGGACAACAAGTAATAATAATTAAAATAAATATAAATAATATAAATATTATAATTGATACTTATAACATATAATATGCTCAGGTTGCTCAGTTGTGTCCAACTCTGAGACCCCAAGGACTATAGCCTGTCAGGCTTTTCTGTCCGTGGAATTTTTGAGGCAACCATACTAGAGTGGGTGGTATTTTCTCCTCCAGGGGATCTTCCCAACCCAGGAATCAAACCCGAGTTTCTTGTGATGCCTGCACTAGCAGGCAGATTCTTTACCACTGTGCCACCTGGAGGAGAAGGCAATGGCACCTCTCTCTAGAACTCTTGCCTGGAAAATCCCATGGACAGAGGAGCCTGGTAGGCTGTAGTCCATGGGGTCAAGAAGAGTCAAACACTTACTCAGTGACTTCACTTTCATTTTTAACTTTCATGCATTGGAGAAGGAAATGGCAACCCACTCCAGTGTTCTTGCCTGGAGAATCCCAGGGACAGCGGAACCTGGTGGGCTGCCATCTGTGGGGTCGCACAGAGTCGGACACGACTGAAGTGACTTAGCAGCAGCAGTGCCACCTGGGAAGCCCAATATATAATATAAATAATGAATATAAATATAAGTAAAGAGTATTTGTTCAAATGTCAGACTGTCAATAAGACTCTCATACACTAACTTCCATTAAAAAAAAAAAAAAACCGTATTCCCTACTTTCATAATTATTTTTCCACTTAATATTAACTATCCCTCTTTATTTTTAATCAGTTGTCATTATTTAACCTATGTGTTTGTTTATTAGGGGTCTACCGTACCTAGAATGTCCTGGAGCATATCTTTAGTTTCTAGATCAATGCTTGACATACATCAGGCAATGTTATATGAAAGAATAGGCAGAGTTAAGCTATATGAACTTTGTTTTACAAGATTATCACACAGAATATAGTTATACACCAGGTTTTGATCAACAGACAGAGCATCTCAACAAGTAAGAGAAGCATGAGTTACTTAATCTTTAAAAACAATGAAGAAATCCCCCAAAGAGAGCTGTAAAACATTTAAAATGCACTTAAATGTTATAATAAGCAAAATTAGCTCTTTTATTATTTTTAATTGACATATAACATTATTAGTTTCAGGTATATAACATAATGATTCAGTGTTGATATATATTACAAACTGATCACCACAATAAGTCTAGTTAACATCCATCAACATTACAGGGATACCTCTGAGATTTTTGTAGGTTCTATTTCAGACTAAAGCAGTGACTGAAGATCACAATAAAGTGATTCATGGGTTTTTGGTTTCTTAGGGCATATAAAAAGTCACATTTATAACACTATACTGAAGTCTGTTAAGTGTGCAATAGCACTGAGAGTCATTCCTCCCAAATCATGCCTCTGCTTTATTACCTAGAGTTTATATAGTATTTTTAATTCTTTGTTTTTATTTCAAGTTTTCACAGCTTATTTTGGCAGGTGTAGGTTTTGTCTCAAGAAGCCATTTTTTTTTTTTTTTTTGCTCATCTCCTTATCCACTAAAGTTTTATCATGAGATTGAAGCATTTCAGTCATATCTTCTAATTCCACTTCTATTTCTCTTGCTTTTACTATCACGTCTAGAGTTCTTTCCTTTACTCAAGTCTTGAACCAATCTGAGGCATTCATGAAGTTCGGAATCAATTTCTTCCAAACTCCTGTTAATGTTGATATTTGGATCTCTAAATATTATTAATGATATCGAGAATTATGAATCCTTTTCATAAGATTGCCATTTACTTTGGCCAGATCCATCATAGGAATCACTATCTATGGACACGATAGCCTTATAAAATGAATTTCCTGAGGAATAATACCTGAGAGCCAAAATTACTTCTTGATCCATGGGTTGAAGAATGAATGCTGTGATACCAGGTATGGAAATCTCATTGTACGTCTCCATTGGAGCTCTTGGGTGACCAGGTGCATTGCCAAGGAGCACTAATATTTGGAAAAGAATATATTTTTAAAAGTTTTCTGATGATAGGTCTCATCAGTGGGTTTGAAATATTCAGCAAACCATGCTGTAAACAGTTGTGCTGTCATCCATGCTTTGTTTCACTTATAGAGCAAAAGCAGAGTAGATTTAACATAATACTTGAGTCATAGGATTTTTGGAATGAATGGTCAATGAGAACTGTCTTAAACTGTGACAAAAAATTCATCTCTAGATTGGTGAAAATGAGAAGCAAGTTATTTGGTTCCAAAATACAATGTTGGGACAAACAGAGTTATACACATTCCTAATTCAAAAAGGGGAAAATTGAAGGCAAAAGGAGTCACCAGCCCCCAAGCAATTTCAAGACCCAACCAGTCAGTTCCCATTAGATTTCAAGGTCAGGGAATAGTCCTCTGAGACTTGAGATTCTGCCTTTTAGACCCATGACCGTAGCCTCTGCATAGATCTACTCCTGTACACATGACTCTGGCCTCCAGAACTAGGGCTCTCCACTTGGAGTTATACTTCATTCATTTTGTTCTTTGTTCCTTTTAGACCAGCTGGCAAACATTTCTCAAATGTTCATTGGTAATATTTGCCATTTATCCTGGTAAATATTTCTCAAATCTGGTAGGTCTTCTGTATATGTGATGGAGATTCTCACCATTAGACAAGAAAGCCCTCCACATATCTTTTTGGAATGATCCCATCTTTATTCCCAACTTCTGCTGAGATGGTAGAGTGAATCCCTGAACCATATGCTTAATTTCTTTAAGAACCCTTTTTGTGAAAGAATACTCTAAACCTTTAATTGTTTTGAGGCACCAGCCAATTGTAGTTCAACCATATTCTTGGCTTTATAGTCAGAATTCATTTTCATAAAAGTGAATCTCCTAATTCTAGCATCTTTTGCAACCTGGATAAGCTGCAAATTTCTCAAATCATTAAATCCTTGTTCATTTTTGCTTAAGTTCCTTCCTCAATATTTCTGTTTCCCCTCACATTTTATTATAGGCAATGAGAAGAGACCAGGCTTATTTTGAATCACTTATCTTAGAGTGTCTTAAACTAAATACCCAAGTTAATCATTTACAAATTCTGCTTTCCATACCACTATAGGGCACATTTCTGCTATACCTTCTAATATTACTACTGTATAATAAGGATCAACTTTCCTCCAATTTTTCAATAGCATGTTCTTTTTCCTCTGAGATCTCACTATAAGTGCCTTGAACCACCACAATTTTACTAGTAGTCAGTTCAAATTAGTCTAGGCTTTTTCTATCATGCTCCACAAAATTATTTCAATCTCTCTGTCCATTAACCCAGTCTCAAAGGCACTTATATAGTTTGAAGAATTTGTTATAGTTATATCTTACCTTTAGCATCAGTATTTGTTTTCATTTACTATGGCTCAAATAGGAAGTTAGCGTAAATTCCGTGACTCAAAAAACCATAAATTTATTTAAAGCCCAGAAATCTTAACTCAGCATCACTGGACTGAAATCCTGGTGTGAGCAGGACCATACTTCTGGAAGCTCTAGGAAGAAATCTGATCCTTGCCTGTATCAGCTTCTAGTGACTGCTGACATTCCTTGGTTGTGGTCATATTACTCCATTTTTCCAGGGAAATATTTTAAAATCTCTCTCTGGTCCATCTTCATATTGCCTTCTTTCTGTGTGCCTATAATTTCCCCTGTCAACTCCTCTACAGGGTGCCCCATCTCCCCATTCAAGACATGCCTGGATCAGTCAGGCAGTTCAGTCACTCACTCAGTTTAGTCACTCAGTCCTGTCTGACTCTTTGTGATCCCATGGACTACAGCACTCCAGGCTTCCTGTCCATCACCAACTCCTAGAGGTTACTCAAACTCATGGAAGTTCACGATTCACGTACTGTTGAAATCTGGCTTGGAGAATTACTTTTTTTTTTTTTTTACTTTATTTTACTTTACAATACTGTATTGGTTTTGCCATACATACTTTGCTAGCATGTGAGATGAGTGCAATTGTGTGGTAGTTTGAGCATTCTTTGGCATTGCCCTTCTTTGGGAGTGGAAAGAAAACTGATCTTTTCCAGTCCTGTGGCCACTGCTGAGTTTTCCAAATTTGCTGGCATATTGAGTGCAGCACTTTCACAACATCATCTTTTAGGATTTGAAATAGCTAAACTGAAATTCCATCACCTCCACTAGCTTTGTTCGTAGTGATGCTTCCTAATGCCCACTTGACTTCGTATTCCAGATGTCTGGCTCTAGGTGAGTGAATACACTGTCATGATTATCTGAGTTATGAAGATCTTTTTTGTATAGTTTTTCTATGTATTCTTGCCACCTCTTAATATTTTCTGCTTCTGTTGGGTCCCTACCATTTCTGTCCTTTACTGTGCCCATCTTTGCATGAGATGTTCCCTACATATCTCATTTTCCTGAAGAGAGCTCTAGTTTGTTTCTATTCTGTTGTTTTCCTCTATTTCTTTGCATTGATCACTGAGGAAAGCTTTCTTATCTCTCCTTGCTATTCTTTGGAACTCTGCATTCAAATGGGTATACCTTTCCTATTCTCCTTTTCCTTTCACTTCTCTTCTTTTCACAGCTATTTTTAAGGCCTCTTAAGACAACCGTTTTGTCTTTTTCCATTTCTTTTCCATGGGGATGGTCTTGATCTCTCTCTCCTGTACAATGTCACGAACCTCTGTCCATAGTTCTCCAGGTGCTCTATCAGATCTATTCCCTTGAATCTATTTGTCACTTCCACTGTATAAATGTAAGGGATTTGATTTAGGTCATACCTGAACGGTCTAATGGTTTTCCCTATTTTCTTCAGTTGAAGTCTGAATTTGGCAATAAGGAGTTCATGATCTGAGCTACAGTCAGCTCCCAATCTTAATGCCTCTTGATTCTTTATTTTTTACCTTGCTTTATAAGTAATATATTCAAGTACTTTTACAAGATATTTAGAAATACATGTTTTGACTACTTTTAGATGAATCTTATTTTTATTGCTTGGTCTGTGATGAGTATTTTACTAGTATTAGGTTTGGACCTGCCACCGGCTTATCAATTATTATTTGATGAAGGTGTAACATAAGGTTTTTATTTGGGGGCTAAAAATCAACAGTGATTTATCAAGTAACCACAACGTGTCCAAATTTTTACGCATAGCACTTTGGAAGAATTCATATATTTCTTGCTGACTTCTAAAAGTGTCTCCTTTTTTCCCTCTTTGTTATTTAGTGCCTCAGAATTTAAGGCAGATTGTGAAGAAACATTTATTATTCCACAGTAAAAGATATAAGTTTACAAAATAATACACATGCCTATTTAGCTATTGATATTAGTAGGTAAAATCACAAAACTTAAAATTATATCTTTATGATTGAGTGCTAATATTTATTATTAACCAAAATATGAGATCATAGTAACTCAGTTACACTGTACTTGTATATTATATGTGGACAACCATACTGGAAAGTTATTTGAAAAAAATCATCAGTGCTAATGAAATGCTCATACCTTTGCATATAGCTCTTCCCTTTAACTTAATAAAATAATCAGGTATGTGCAAGAATATTTACGTATAAGGATATATTTATGTTACTATTTAAAAGGATGAAAATTCAAAAAAATCTAAGTGCTAATCTAAAAGCTTAAAAGATTAAATGAATAGTTTGTTAATTTCCTATGCTGAAATATATTGGCTGTTTAAAATCATATTTAGAAAAACATTTTATGACATGAGCAAAGTCTTTAGGATATATAATCAAAGCAGTTTAACCAACCACAAGTGCCTTACGATAACAGTCCTGGAAATAATCACACATAATTTTGCTTTTCTAGAAGTGAATGATATATACACATGTAATGGAGGTATTTATGATGACTAATTTTCTTAATATATTTTTTAAAATTTTGTGATAATAAACTGTTTTGTAATATAGTTGTTAAAGAGAAAACTAGGAAAATCTATTTGTAAATAAATAATGAAAAGGAAAAAGAGTGTCTTGTCATATCTGAGCCTTAGGAACTTTCATGTAAAGGAAAAAGGCACTCTTTCTTCTCTGCTATCAAGGGAAGGAAAAGGGTGCAACTAAAGGCTAAGATGAAAACCTGTATCAGAGATAATCTCTTACCTGTTAGCCCAGTCAATGAAACAGAATCAGTATCCTTAAAATTCCATAAAATTCCATGTACACATAGACATATATTCTACGTAGCCAATAGAATAGAACAAAGGAATAGTAAAAAAAAAAAAAATTGGGCTAAAAAAATTCACCAAGGATACTTTAAACTATATATGGGGGAAGGAAAATATTAAAGATAAACAATTCTTTAATTTTGAGAGTATTGATAGTGTCATATTTAGTATTCATTCTGAAGGGGAGTCTGTTGGGGCAAATGTGTTTAGGGAAATACTAACATTGTGTTTATGAGTGCCTATTTTATACAATAAACATGTTATGAATATATGTTTTAATAATTAAATATGTACTAGATTCATCAAAGGAATCTGAAATTTTAAGTGATAATCCATCCTTGTTAAAGGTATCAGGGAGAGTTTGATAGACTCCAGATCCTAGGCATTTCTTATCATCCTTTCTGTGACTGTAACATCTTCACTCTTAGAAAGGAACTTGTACATTTATTGTATCATATAAGTAATACAAAAATTGTTCTATCTTATGTTCTCTCTTTACTTCATGGCAAATAGCAGGGGAAACAATGGAAACAGTGACAAATTTTATTTTCTTGGGCTCCAAAAGCACTGCAGATGGTGATTGCAGCCATGAAATTAAAAGACTCTTGCTCCTTGGAAGAAAAGCTGTGACCAACCCAGACAGCATATTAAAGAGCAGAGACGTTACTTTGCCAACAAAGGTCCATCTAGTCAAAGCTATGGTTTTTCCAGTAGTCATGTATGGATGTGAGAATTGGGCTATAAAGAAAGCTAAGCACCAAAGAATTGATGCTTTTGAACTGTGATGTTGGAGAAAACTTTTGAGAGTCCCTTGGACTGCAAGGATATCTAACCAGTCAATCCTAAAGGAAATCAGTCCTGAATATTCATTGGAAGGACTGATGCTGAAGCTGAAGCTCCAATACTCTGGCCACTTGATGTGAAGATCTGACCCACTGGAAAAGATCTTGATGCTGGGAAAGTTTGAAGGCCGGAGGAGTAGGGGACAACAGAGGATGAGATGGTTGGATGGCATCACCTACTTGATGGACATGAGTTTGAGTAAACTCCAGGAGTTGGTGATGGACAGGGAAGCCTGGCATGGTGTAGTCCATCGGGTCACAAAGAATCGGATATGACTGCGGGACTGAACTGACTGACTGACTGATATTCTTTCTATGTACTCAATCATGTTCAATTTCTTTCTTCACTATTTCTCTTAAAGCCAGAAGTATGTTACCACCAGGTACATAGGACCATGAGTTAATACAGTGTCATTTATATGTTTCCTAGCTTCCTCTGTTCCTTTCAGAGGTATCTATGAAAAGAGATCCCATCAGATCCAAAAAATGGGAAGGCATTGTCACTTACTGAAAAATTTTTTAAATTGCTTTTGAGTGCTAAACAATGTGTATAGGTACGATGCTGCTGCTTCTAAGTTGCTTCAGTCATGTCCGACTCTGTGTGACCCCATAGACAGCAGCCTACCAGGCTCCTCCGTCCATGGGATTTTCCAGGCAAGAGTACTCGAGTGGGTTGCCATTGTCATCTCTGGTGTATAGGTATTAACTATCCTAATTGTATATTTGACACATAGTATTTGTTTCATTCTAACAGCAACTGAAAAAAACAAAAAGTCAATCTAATAACAGTGAACACATACATACTCAATGCATGTTGTCAGCTTGCTTTAATGTGAAAAAGAGGCTCTAGATCAACATATTTTTAGCTCTATTTTAAGCATTTGTGTATGACTCTGGTATCTAGTTTAGACTGTCTTTGAAGACCTGCTTCAGCATTTTCAAACATTCATCTCTCTAGCATTTCTTTGTGCTCAGAAGCTAATGAGTCAGTTGCAGAGGTGTCCTGTTGATCTTCCAAATTCTTATGTCCCTTCTTACTCATTATACTTCCATTTTGATAAACTGTACTTAATACGGTGGTCCCCTTCCTTCAGTGGAGATTACAGCTCTGAGAAAAACAAGGAAAACTTTATGCTTCTTATTTTATTTTATTTTTAATTATTTATTTATTTATTACTTTACAATATTGTATTGGTTTTGCCATACTTCAACATGAATCCACTACGGGTGTACACATGTTCCCAATCCTGAACACCCCTCCCACCTCCCTCCCCATACCATCTCTCTGGGTCATCCCCGTGCACCAGCCCCAAGCACCCTGTATCCTGCATCAGACCTGGGCTGGTGATTCATTTCTTATGTGATATTATACATGTTTCAATGCCATTCTCCAAAATCATCCCACCCTCTCCCTCTTCCACAGAGTCCAAAAGACTGTTCTATACATCTGTGTCTCTTTTGCTGTCTTGCATACAGGGTTATCATTACCATCTTTCTAAATTCCATATATATGTGTTAGCATACTGTATTGGTGTTTTTCTTTCTGGCTTACATCACTCTGTATAGTTGGCTCCAGTTTCATCCACCTCATTAGAACTGATTCAAATGTATTTTTTTAATGGCTGAGTAATACTCTATTGTGTATATGTACCACAGCTTTCTTTTCCATTCATCTGCTGATGGATATCTAGGTTGCTTCCATGTCCTGGCTATTATAAACAGTGCTGTGATGAACATTGGGGTACACGTGTTTCTTTCAATTCTGGTTTCCTTGGTGTGTATGCCCAACAGTGGGATTCTTGGGTCATAAGGCAAGTTGCAGGATATAAAATCAACACACAGAAATCCCTTGCATACCTATACACTAATAATGAGAAAATAGAAAAAGAAAACAATTCCATTCACCATTGCAAAGAAAAGAATAAAATACTTAGGAAGACTTTATATTTTATATCTAGAATCAACAAAAGTGCCTGTCATACAACAGGTTGCAATTACAATGAATATTAAACAATGAATCATGATGATATCAATATTTTGAAAATATTACAGAAAATAAAAATTGTTGAATTTCAACAATGATGTCTTAGTGCTGCCCATTTACTTTTAAGAGTTATTTATAGGATTAATATAAAGTCCTTGTTAAACTTTTCTTAAAAAAAAAAGATAAGAGTAGGCTTATGTAATTATGGAGATTTAAAATTCTTTCAGAAATTTGAATATTCACCAGAAACAGATGGAATTAAACAAACTGATTAAGGGAACTCTGCTTCAGTTTACATCCTGCAAAAAGACAACAGATTGACAAAAATGCAAGTTTTTATTTATGTAAAAATATATTAATTACAAAAGGAAGAATTAGTGTTTGACCTACATGCAAGCTAAGTGTTAAAAGAGTACAAAGCCTATGTGCATGTCTCATTACAGTCTTAGCTCAGGAGCAGAATGGATTGGATAGCAGGAGAGAATGTGTGGATATGAGTATTGTCATGGGGCTTATATGTCTGTTGGGTTTACCCCTGGGTAGGGAAGATCCCCTTGAGGAAGAAAAGGCAACCCACTCCAGTATTCTTGTGGGGAATATGAATAGGTAGGTTAATATGGTGTTTTTGCTTATTTGTGAACTTGTGGCCTCCTTTCCCAGAATATAAACCAAACAAACAGATTCTTATGATACCTGTTGAGGCTCTTCAATATAAATAGATTTTTAAAAATGTCTATCCTACCAGTGTTGGCAAATTGTGTAGTTACTTTTTTACTCTGCTTTCATTGGGGAATCATTTAGGGACTACTGATGTGGGCAACTAAAAAGCTACACAGATGTGGAAATTTCTCTCAATCATTAACTGTAAAGTATAAGCTGCAATTAATGTCTATCATCAAATTAGGAGATAATGTTAGTTTTCACACTTCAGTTCTCAGTTTAATGCTTTAACTAACCTTATCAGGGCTCTACCAGCACATCAAAAAAGGGATCAGCAAAACAAAATGGGGTCTCTGGTTAATCTGCTAGACTCCAATAGTAGTTTGTTTGTTATCAATATGTTTTTAATAAATGTAATTGTCACTTATTTAATGAGCCTGATTTTAGTATATCAACACAAAGCATAAATGTAGGCAACATGTATTTTAATTTGCTTCTGTGTATTCTTTATATACACAACTACTCACAACTCTTTGTGTGTGTGTGTGTGTGTGTGTATACATATTACATTCAATTACATAAAACCTATAAAAAGCATCACTTCAAAATCAAAATAAATCACCAAATTTGACAATTTGACTTTCAAAATTACCAAATGCAATATTTTGGTTTGTAAACACTCTTTTTGACAAGCTTTTATCTATCTAGCAAAAGGAAATAAAATGTATGTCCTTTAAAAAAAATATTCAATAAAAATTTACTCTCTGGATTTTCTTTGGCTTTCAAGAAAACTTAAAGAATAGGTTTAAATGTCTACTGCTTACAAATGCCTAGAGAGGTCACTGAATGAATACAATTAACTTTTATTTTTCCTAATTGGTGTGTGCCACATTTAACCAGCAGAAATTCCATCTTCCTACACAGAGGAGAAAGCTCCTTAATCTCACAAGTTGGATTTTATTTAAGCCAGTAAATTGTACATAATATTGTACAATGAATTTCCTTTCCAATTAATTTGTCTATTCTAATCGGTTTGCTAGAAGAACTAACTCATTGAACCCTTCAGGCAGATGCTTAGAATGTCATTAGGGAATTGACCACTTCATTGCAGTTAAAAAGTATATTATTTGGAGGTGTAAATGGATACCAGAATCTCCTTTTATGTTTTGGACCTTGGTACTAAGTTGTAGTAGGCCACACTCCCACTGTTAGCCTTAATAGGATTAGTTTGGATATTATCAAAAGAACAATTAACACCTGCTGATATGATCACAGATGGTATCAAAGAGTAAGAGGAACTCAATTTTACAGGGACCCTCATCTCAGGCATTTACAATAAGAGTGCCAATACAAAAATGGCTACAAAATTCAGATTCTATTCCATGTAACAATTAGTGGTACAGTATCAAAATTGATATGAAATTAAAAGCTTTTTTCTAGCTTGCTTATTCTGAGAAACGGGAACCTATTTGACCATCTGCTCATGTTAGCTTTTTGACTCTGTGCATATTATTTAATTTCTTTAAACCTATGTTTCTTTAGCTGCAAAACTGCTACCAACAATAATGCCCAAATTCTGAGATTTGTGAGTAACCCTGTTCCTTACATATGAATGTGAGTCCTTATTGGACTGATTATTATAATGTCTTTAATGATTTTATGGACTCTGCAGGGATGTTTTAATAAATATGAACTTAATAAAAATACCTTATGCTTTTAAGGGATAATATTAGCACATTTCCAAAAAAGGTTTATAATATTAATTATGAAGTGATAGGAAATTATATTACAGGCCTTTTCAACTTTGGAAAGTATTTTTTTTTCTTCTATTAGTGTAATATACTTCATTAACAGATTAGACAAGTTGGGATAACTTAATAGTAAATGATGGTTTTTAATATACTGCCATTTCAGTTTATAAGCTGTCTTGTTTTTCTTTTAGGGTCATGCTAGCCTTATATTATTAGAATGAACTGAGAATATTTGGGGCTTTTCTATGTTCAAAACACTTATAGCTAAAAGGTTTTCTATTCCTTCACATTTATAGAATTTCCCACCTGTGTTTATGAACAAATGGAACGGAGTAAATGCTTAACTTCTTTTTCCATTTCTCTTTGGTTTCTTGTGAATTCAGTTGAGTCTACGTTGGTAGTGTATACTTTTTATTTATATTTTTCTAGAAAAATGCAGAAGTATAGAGTTCTAGAAAAGTCAAAGAGATCTCAAAGTAGAATCTAGTCCTTTGAAATAACATTTAGTCAATTTTGATGATAAAATATAATTTTTAAAATCAATTTCTCTTTAAATTTCACAAATAAATTTCATATAAATTTTCTAGTATTACATCTTTTTGGTCCTTTCAAACAAATATAGTAATAATGAAATAGGAAACAAAACTTTAGACCATTTAAATTTGAAATCAAATGACCAGTACACTTTATACCCATGAGAATATCTACTACTGAAGAACAAAAGCAACAGAAAATAAGTGTTGACAAAGATGTGGAGAAATTGAGAACACTCATGCATTGTTGATGGGAATGTAAGATAGCACAGCCACTGTGGAAAACAGTACGATTTTTCCTGAAAAAAAAAAAAAAAAAACCTATAAAATTATCATATGATTTAGTGCTCCACTTCTGGGTATATAGCTAAAGGAATTGAAAGCAGAGCTGTGCAGGGACATTTTTACTGTCCTACTCACAGCAGTATTATTTGTAATAGCCAAAATGTGAACATGAAAGCCCCTCAGTCATGTCTGACTCTCTGTGACCCCATGGACTATACAGTCCATGGAATTCTCCAGGCCAGAACACTGGAGTGGGTAGCCTATCCCTTCTCCAGCAGATCTTCCTGACCTAGGAATTGAACCAGGGTCTCCTGCATTGCAGGTGGATTCTTTACCAACTGAGCTATGAGGGACACCCCCAGAAGTGGAAGCAACCAGTGTCCACTGACAGATAAATGGATAAACAAAATGTGTTTGTATGATCAGTAAAGTATTATTCAGCCTTAAAAAGGAAAGGGATTCTGACACATGCTACAATGTTGATAAATCTAGAAGATATTATAAGCCACATAAAGCAGTCACAAAAAGGCAAATACTATCTTACAGTGTTATTCCAATATTGATTTGATTACACTTATCGAGGTACTTAGAGTGTAAATTCCAATAAACAGAAAGGAGATGGTAGTTGCCAGGGACAAGGAGAGGGAGGGAATGGTGAGTTCATATTTATTGGGTCCAGAATTTCAATTTTTCAAGATAAAGTTCTGGAAATGTGTTGTGATGACTGCACAACATACACATATACTTAATACCTAGGATCTTAACTGTGGTTAAGATGTGTATTTTGCCACCATTATATTTTTTAAACAAATGACTGGTAAGTGACAGAGCCAAGCCAAGAAATGCCACCTAAACTAGAAGCATTTGAAATCTTTTTTGTGCTCTAAGTCTAGTGGGTCATATGGCCTTTATATTTCATCCTTAAGATAAATTTCTAGGGATTATTTTTGTGTCCTTCTGTCTATTCATTTACTAAAAAGAAGAGAAAACATATAAAAGTTCAAACATAAGGCCCCATTGCAACACCTTCTGATTTCCTTTGTAAAATATATTTTTATCCTATTAGTATATTCTCCTTTGGGGGGCCTTACCTAACTTCTCTAACACATCACTACAGGTACCTATTCCCCTTCAACATACCCAGTGTATCCAAATTTTATTTTATCAGTTCCTTTCAGTTCACTGCAAGTCATGGCCGACTCTTTGTGGCCCTATGCACTGCAGCATGACAGTCATCCCTGTCCATCACCAACTCCTGGAGCTTGCTCAAACTCATGTCCAACAGGCTGATGATGTCATCCAACCATCTCATCCTAGGTCATCTCCTTCTCCTCCTGCCTTCAATCTTTCCCAGCATCAGGGACTTATTCAATGAGTCAGTTCTTCACATCAAGTGGCCAAAGTAATGGAGTTTCAGCTTCAGCACAAGTCCTACCAATAAACACTGAGGACTGATTTTCTTTAGGATGGACTGGTTGGATCTCTTTGCAGTCCAAGGGACTCTGAAGAGTCTTCTCCAATACCACAGTTCAAAAGCGTCAATTCTTCAGTGCTCGGCTTTGTTTATGGTCCAACTCTCACATCCATACATGACTTGTGGAAAAACCATAGCTTTGATTGGATGGACCTTTGTCAGTAAAGTAATATCTCTGCTTATCAATATGCTGTCTAGGTTGATCATAGCTTTTCTTCCAAGGAGCAAGTGTCTTTTTATTTCATAGCTGCATCACCATCTTCAGTGATTTTGGAGTCCAAGAAAGTAAAATCTGTCACTGTTTCCATTGTTCCCTCATCTATTTGCCATGAAGTGATTGGACTGGATGCCATGTTTGGAATTTTTTGAATGTTGAGTTTTAAGCCAGCTTTTTTACTCTCCACTCTCCACTTTCACTTTCATCAAGAAACTTTTTAGCTCCTCTTAACTTTCTGCCATAGGGTGGTGTCATCTGCATATCTGAGATTATTGATATTTCTCTCAGCAATCTTGATTTCAGCTTGTGCTTCATCCAGCTTGGTATTTCACATGATGTACTCTGTTCAGTTCAGTTCAGTTGCTCAGTCATGTCTGACTCTTTGTGACCCCATGAATTGCAGCAGGCCACCTCTTTGTCCATCACCAACTCCTGACGTTTACCCAAACTCATGTCCATTGAATCAGTGATGCCATCCAGCCATCTCATCCTCTGACATCCCCTTCTCCTCTTGCCCCCGATCCCTCCCAGCATCAAGGTCTTTTCCAATGAGTCAGCTCTTCACATCAGGTGGCCAAAGTATTGGAGTTTCAACTTCAGCATCAGTCCTTCCAATGAACACCCAGAACTGATCTCCTGGTCATCCATACATGACCACTGGAAAAAACAAAGCTTTGACTAGATGGACCTTTGTTGGCAAAGTAATGTCTCTCCTTTTTAATATGCTATGTAGATTGGTCATAATTTTCCTTCCAAGAAGTAAGTGTCTTTTAATTTCATGGTTCCAGTCATCATCTGCAGTGATTTTGGAGTGCAAAAAAATAAAGTCTAACACTGTTTCCACTGTTTTCCCACCTATTTGCCATAAAGTGATGGGACCGGATGCCAAGATCTTAGTTTTCTGAATGTTGAGCTTTTACCAACTTTTTCACTCTCCTCTTTCACTTTCATCAAGAGGCTTTTCAGTTCCTCTTCACTTTCTGCCATAAGGGTGATGTCATCTGCATATCTGAGGTTATTAATATTTCTCCTGGCAATCTTGATTCCAGCTTGTGCTTCTTCCAGCCCAGCGTTTCTCATGATGTACTCTGCATATAAGTTAAATAAGCAGGGTGATAATATGCAGCCTTGACATACTCCTTTTCCTTTTTGGAACCAGTCTGTTGTTCCATGTTAGTATATAAGTGAAATAAGGAAGCTGACAATATACAACCTTCACAAGTACTGCTTTCCCAATTTGGAACCAGTCTGTTGTTCTATGTACAGTTCTAACTGTTGCTTTCTGACCTGCATACAGATTCCTCAGGAGGCAGGTAAGGTGATTTCATATTCACATCTCTTTAAGAATTTTCCACAAGTTTTTTGATCCACATAGTCAAAGGTTTTAGCATAGTCAATGAAACAGAAGTAGATGTTTTTCTGGAATTCACTTGCTTTTTCTATGATCCAAAGGATGTTGCCAATTTTGTTTATACTTCTCATTTTTCCATGTTCTGAATATCTGTCTATTTTTTCTTTCCCTATGTATGGGACTCTCTGGAGAACAACAGTAAAACCAAGTTGTATTCTCTATCTCTACTCTTATGACATTGATTTCAGTTGCTTTGTATTCTGTTTTTTGTATTAGTCCACAGATTTTTGTTTGTATAGAGCTCAGTTAAGAAATCTCTGAAGTCTTATTTTGTGCAGGATGCTATTTTATATTCCAGGGAGTTAGCAATATAAAATATTTTAAAAGACTCAACATCTTTCCCTCATTGAAATCACATTGTAGAGGAGACAGGTAATAAACAAGATAAATAAATGCAGCACATATTATGTTCCATATTTAATGAAAGGAAAATAAAGCAGATAATGCTCAAACTACTGCACAACTGCACTCATCTCACACGCTAGTAAAGTAATGCTCAAAATTCTCCAAGCCAGGCTTCAGCAATACGTGAATCGTGAACTTCCAGATGTTTAAGCTGGTTTTAGAAAAGGCAGAGGAACAAGAGAACAAATTGCCAACATCTGCTGGATCATCAAAAAAGCAAGCAAGTTCCAGAAAACCATCTATTTCTGCTTTATTGACTATGCCAAATCCTTTGACTGTGTGGATCACAATCAACTGTGGAAAATTCTGAGAGAGATGGGAATACCAGACCACCTGACTGGCCTCTTGAGAAATCTGTATGCAGCTCAGGAAGTAACAGTTAGAACTGGACATGGAACAACGGACTGGTTCCAAATAGGAAAAGGAGTACGTCAAGGCTATATATTGTCACTCTGCTTATTTAACGTCTATGCAGAGTACGTCATGAGAAATACTGGGCTGGAGGAAGCACAAGCTGGAATCAAGATTGCCAGGAGAAATATCAATAACCTCAGATATGCAAACAACACTACCGTTATGTCAGAAAGTGAAGAAGAACAAAGAGCCTCTTGATGAAAGTGAAAGGGGAGAGTGAAAAATTTGGCTTAAAGGTCAACATTCAGAGAACTAAGATCATGGCATCTGGTCCCATCACTTCATGGCAAATAGATGGGAAACAGTGGGAAAAATGACTGATTTTATTTTTGGGGTCTCCAAATCATTGCAGATGGTGATTGCAGCCATGAAATTAAAAGACACTTACTCCTTGGAAGGAAATTTATGACCAACCTAGACAACATATTGAAAAGCACAGACATTACTTTATCAACAAAGGTATGTCTAGTCAAGGCTATGGTTTTTCCAGTGATCATATATGGATGCGAGAGTTGAACTGTGAAGAAAGCTGAGCGCCAAAGAATTGATGCTTTTGAACTGTGGTGTTGGACAAGACTCTTGAGAGTCCCTTGGACTGCAAAGAGATATAACCAGTCCATTCTAAAGAAGATCAGTCCTCGCTGTTCATTGGTAGGACTGATGTTGGAGCTGAAACTCCAATACTTTGGCCACCTGATGCGAAGAGCTGACTCATTGGAAAAGACCCTTATGCTGAGAAAGATTGAGGGAAGGAGGAGAGGGGGACGACAGAGGATGAGATTTTTGGATGATATCACCGACTCAATGGACATGAGTTTGGGTGGACTCCAGGAGTTGGTGATGGACAGGGAGGCCTGATATGCTGTGATTCATGGGGTCGCAAAGAGTCGGAGACAATTGAGTGACTGAAACGAACTGAACTGAATGTGATATGAGGTAAAAACATGTTTCGGTATGTACTAACTTTTAGATAAGGTGCCAAGGATGATCATGCAGAGCATGTGGCTTTTTAACAAAGACCAAGTTAAGGGGAATGTGTCAGTTTGTTAGGATCACCATAACATAATACTAGAGATGCTGCTAAGCTGCTAAGTCACTTCAGTCGTGTCCGACTCTGTGCGACCCCACAGACTGCAGCCACCCAGGTTCCTTCATCCATGGGATTTTCCAGGCAAGAGTACTGGAGTGGGCTGCCATAGAGATAAGTGGCTTAAAAAACCGAAATTTGTTTTCTCATAGTACTGGATACTGGAAAGGCAAGAACAAGGGATCCGTGGGTTTGATTTCTCCCTGAAGACTCTCTCCTTGGCTTGTAGATGACTGGCTTCTTCCTGTATTCTCACATGGACTTTGCTGTGCGCATACACATCCATTCTGCTTTTTACTCTTCTTATAAGGATATCAGTCATATGGATTAAGGCCCCACCCATAACAGCCTCTTCCTTGCTTACTGACGTTAAAGGATAATTTCTTCAAATATGGTTACATTCTGAGGTACTGGAGTTAGGACTTCAACATATGAACAATTCAGTTCATAACAGGGAGGGAAAGAGTCATGTAGTTCTCAGGGTCAGTGCATTTCAGAGAGAAAAAGAAAACAAAGGCCCAAAGTAGGAGCATGTCTGAGAGTGTCCTGGTAGTATCAAAGAGGCCAGTGGAACTGGAACAGAGCAGAGCAAAGATACAGTAGATTCGGCCAGAGGGTAAACAGGGCCAGATCCTGCATATCATTGAAGACTTTCTCTTCTCATTTTGGGGTAGGAGGTCCAAATGCAGATTTATTGAGGCCACAATCCATGTTCTCTTCTACCACATGACTGTGGAAGAAAGTACATGTTCAAAAAAGCAAAAAAAAAAAAGGAAATAAAGAAATAGCTGAAGTAACTTACTCTTTGTGGTGGGGGTGAACAGACTTGCCTTGGAGTTTTATATATATTTTAATGGTCAAGCTAATAAGATTTACTGACAGACTATATGTGTGGTAATGCAAAAAGCATGGATGCTGAGCCCCTGGAAGAATGTAGTTATCTTTGACTTAAAAGGGAGGAGCAGATAAAGCAGGTTTGGGAAAAATAGAATGAGATTTCAGTTGGTCTGGAAAGACGATCACACACAATTGAGTGACTTGACTTTCACTTTCAGTATTCAACAGTTTAAATCTGAGAGCTCTATTAAAACATATAATTGGATATGGCAATAGTAAACTGCATGGATATACTTAATCAAGTAAAGAGACAGAGTGTTCAATAAATAGTACGTGCAGAGTATAACTATGATGATGAGAAGAAGTTAAAAGAAGGGAAAAGAGAGGAGAAAGAAAAAAGAGATACTGTGTTTCCTTCAGAAAACTTTCCAAAGTTGATGCAAATTACCAAAATTATGATAGTCTTAGTACTAAGTGCTCTGTTAAAAAACAGGTGTATATATATATATATATATATATATATACATACACCTGTATACCGAGAATTTCAGCTTATGTCAAGGTGACCTTTACACATGTTGACTCTTCCTTGCCAGCCTTCCATGCCACCTGTGGATGAGGGAGCAAAAAAGCTGTGCTCAGTAGTTATACTGACCTTTGGATGAGGTGAAGATATCACACCAAATGTGGTTCTTGTCTTGCATCCTTCACAAAAACTAGATGTAGGCAGTATTTTATTGAAACCTGTCTGTGTCTTCTGAATCTTGACAGCCAACTTTTAATTGTAGTTGAGCTGCTTCGATAATATGATCACTTTACATAGTCTTTCTGGAAATTAGGATCTGTCAATATTAGTGCTCACAGGACCCAGGCAGATAGATATCTTTTGTAAATTAAATAATAATTAGGAAAAAAACTGAGAAGAACCAAGAGAGAATGGCTGTGATAGGCTCAAATTAAACATTCTGAAATGCGGGAATTATCCTGGATTATTGGGGTGAGTCCAAGGAATGTAAAAGGACTGCTTAAAATGTAGAAAGGCGAGAAAGTCATTTGACAAAGAGCCAGAGGTTGGAATAACGCACTTTGAAGTTGGAGGGAGGGACCATGAGACAAAGAATACAAGTGGCCTTTTGAAGCTGAGAGGGGCAAGCAAATAGATTATTCTGAAAAGAGAAGGAACAGAACACAGGCTTCCTCTAGAAGGAGCACAGCCCTGCTGAGACTTTGATTTTTAACTTCTGAATCTCCAGAATAGAGAATAAATTTATGTGCTTTAAATCACTATGCTTTCTCAAAGTTCTCCTGATGATTTTTTTAAAACTGAAATTCAGCTTAAAAAATAAAAACGCACAAGAATGGCCAAGGATTGAGCATTTAGGGTTCAATCCAGACTAAAGACTTCCAGTTGGCAATTACTGTTAAACTGTGATTTCTGGGAAAATATTTTGCTTACTATTTTATTTTACTGAAAATATGTAATAAAAAGCACCATGTTAAATGTGTATAATTTTACATGCCATATAAAAAGGATATGAATAATAATTTTCTCTAATGATAATCCTATTAACTTAAAGTAGAAAAGAAGAAAAGACAACGATTCAGGTCTCTGTCGCTCACCATTGGTTTCTGCCACTGCAAATTTATTTCTAATTTTAAGAGTTAGATTTCCTAATCAATCATGATAAAATGTGTTAGAGGTTCAACTTTCATAATTAACCATGGCATGTGAGTTTCCCTGATTTTCAATATAAAATTTGCTTCTACAAATTATAATCAATATAAATGGGTAGAACGTTACAAGAAGACATACATTTAAGTTGATATCTTTCTAAAGTATTGATAAAGTAATTTTAAATGGTATGCATATAGGTCTACAGATGAAATCTAGAATCAGTGCATAAGTCAAAGTATTATTTAATCAATAAAACTGTCCAGAAAACTAGAAATCTATTGACACATGATAAATGTATAGCTAGTATTGCCTCTAGTCAATAAAAAAAGGAAACGACGACATGAGAAATTAACAGTTCTTCAGAATTTGTGGTGATCATCTCTCAAATCTCCAGTATAATCTTCCAAATTGAACAGTGCTATATTTAGCTAATACTTAATATTAGCCAATATTTAATCCATTTCTTCAATAATTGTAGAGATCGCATTACTTAAGACAATGCTTAAATCATAATATGGATTGGGTCAGAAATATAAACCAATGAGAAACATAAATATGAATTTATCATAATCAGAATTTTAATCATTAACTTTCAGAACAAGTTAATTCATTCCTGGGGGACTTCTATTTCTGGTCAAAACAGATAACCAGATTTATCTTCTCTCCAAAAACAACCAAAAACAAACCCAAAAAGTTCAGGAGTGAAAATATATGAAATGATGGTTTTTCACAACACAAAGTCAGGCAGGGAGGAACAGTGATCACTGAGAGATACCACTCGGATGGTGCTGATCTCATGAGAAAGTCGAAAGAGACGTGTTGTAATACGGAGAACTACAGAGATCTGCAGAGCAGCACCAGTGTTTAGTAAGTAATGATCAACCCATATTTTCAAGGAAACTACTGAAGCAAAAAAAGAACAATCTGAAATAATTAGTAGAAAGAATATATGGAACACACACAAGGCTGGGAATAGTGCCTATTCCTACCAGCCAGAATAAAGAAATTCATAATTTTCAAGACATTGGATAGACTATCAAAAGGATCTTGCCTCAGTAATGGTGAAAAAGGAGAAGGGGACGACAAGAGGACAGGACGGTAAGATGGCATCGCCAACTCGATGGACGTGAGCTTGAGCAAACTCCCATAGATAGTGAGGGACGAGGAAGCCTGAAGTGCTGCAGTCCATGGGGTCGCAAAGAGTCAGACACGAGTTAGCAGCTGAACAACAACAATATTAAAGACTCCTCTGGTCTTGCCAATGATTCCTAAAGGCAAGTCCCCCAAAATGAAAATGTTTCTGAGTAACTTAATTATGTTCCAGCAAAACTCAATTTGTAAAGAAATACAAAAATATATTGTCAAAAAAAATCGTGGTGTCTGGCATCAGGTCAAAAATAACCAGGTATATGGAAGGAAAGGAGGTGCCATAATGAGAAACAGCAATAAAATGAAATTGACCCAGAACTAATGCAGATGTTATAATTATCAGGCAAAATTGAAATAGTCGTTACAATTGCATTCCATACACTCAAACAGTAAAACATAAAAAATATAAAAAAAACCAAATCAAATATCTAGAGATGAAAATTAAAATATATGAGTTGAAAAAAATACATAGGATGGGATTATAGTTGATTAAACATTGCAGAAGAGAAGACTGCTATCAGGCCAGGCTGTGCTATGCTTAATTGTTCAGTCATGTCTGACTCTTTGTGACCTCATGGACTTCAGCCCACCAGGCTCCTCTATCCAAGGGTATTCTCCAGGCAAGAATACTGGAGCGGGTTGCCATGCTTTCCTCCAGGGGGTTATCCCAACCCGGAGATCAAATCCAGGTCTCCTGCATTGCTGGAAGATTCTTTACTGACTTGAACTATCAGGGAAACCCTCAGGCTGGCAAAGATGTGAATTCTCCAACTCAGAGCACCTTACTGGGTCACTTTGAATATCTCTTGGTGAGATATCACTATGGTGAGTTTTTACTTAAGCAGTCAATGTGGAACTGTAAACCACATTATCCAATGTCTGTGCCAAGGACAGAAACTAGAACATGGCCACAGACTATCGCTTATACTCAGGCATCAATATTTGATATAAAATATTTATATTCTGTGATCAGGCACCACAAGTTCCGATGTTTCCAATCAGAACTCATTTTTCTAATAGCAAAGAACATAGCACTTGGTGGGACAAGACTAAGTATCTGGCCAGTCTCTGATATCTGAATAAGAGGACCTTGGGGGGCTATGTCCCTGCTCTTGCTCTGAATAAAGCCTTTTTCCATGTTCCATCTCAGAAGAGTGAGAAAGTATGCTGCAAATTAACCCAGTGCAGCAGCAGTTTAGCAAGGTGCCCAAATATGTCTCCATTATGGCCAGCTGGACCAATTCGTATGCTTTTCAAGTAAGTGGATTCAGATCCTAGTGATGGATCCATAGCCTACCTAAATCAGGAATTTGTGGGCTTGCTTCCAGGAACCTCTCTCTCTTGCATAAAGCACTTCAAAATCCTACCTTTGGTAATTCAGTTTGAACCAATTTGGAGGCATTATTTTCAGCACTGTGTGTTCCCTCTACAGCTGAAACATGTTTTTCTCTTGAGTTTTTAACTTTATATTTTATTCAAATCAGGCCATAAACAAAGTCCATACATTGCAAGCAATTGGTATATAAAAAATTTCAATTATCCTTATATTTTCCTCTCTTTATAATAATTCAGTGGTTTTTAGTATGTTTACAACTATCACTTGATCACTTTTAGAATATTTTCATTACTTGAAAAAATAAACCCTAATGGCACCCCACTCTNAATAATTAGGAAAAAAACTGAGAAGAACCAAGAGAGAATGGCTGTGATAGGCTCAAATTAAACATTCTGAAATGCGGGAATTATCCTGGATTATTGGGGTGAGTCCAAGGAATGTAAAAGGACTGCTTAAAATGTAGAAAGGCGAGAAAGTCATTTGACAAAGAGCCAGAGGTTGGAATAACGCACTTTGAAGTTGGAGGGAGGGACCATGAGACAAAGAATACAAGTGGCCTTTTGAAGCTGAGAGGGGCAAGCAAATAGATTATTCTGAAAAGAGAAGGAACAGAACACAGGCTTCCTCTAGAAGGAGCACAGCCCTGCTGAGACTTTGATTTTTAACTTCTGAATCTCCAGAATAGAGAATAAATTTATGTGCTTTAAATCACTATGCTTTCTCAAAGTTCTCCTGATGATTTTTTTAAAACTGAAATTCAGCTTAAAAAATAAAAACGCACAAGAATGGCCAAGGATTGAGCATTTAGGGTTCAATCCAGACTAAAGACTTCCAGTTGGCAATTACTGTTAAACTGTGATTTCTGGGAAAATATTTTGCTTACTATTTTATTTTACTGAAAATATGTAATAAAAAGCACCATGTTAAATGTGTATAATTTTACATGCCATATAAAAAGGATATGAATAATAATTTTCTCTAATGATAATCCTATTAACTTAAAGTAGAAAAGAAGAAAAGACAACGATTCAGGTCTCTGTCGCTCACCATTGGTTTCTGCCACTGCAAATTTATTTCTAATTTTAAGAGTTAGATTTCCTAATCAATCATGATAAAATGTGTTAGAGGTTCAACTTTCATAATTAACCATGGCATGTGAGTTTCCCTGATTTTCAATATAAAATTTGCTTCTACAAATTATAATCAATATAAATGGGTAGAACGTTACAAGAAGACATACATTTAAGTTGATATCTTTCTAAAGTATTGATAAAGTAATTTTAAATGGTATGCATATAGGTCTACAGATGAAATCTAGAATCAGTGCATAAGTCAAAGTATTATTTAATCAATAAAACTGTCCAGAAAACTAGAAATCTATTGACACATGATAAATGTATAGCTAGTATTGCCTCTAGTCAATAAAAAAAGGAAACGACGACATGAGAAATTAACAGTTCTTCAGAATTTGTGGTGATCATCTCTCAAATCTCCAGTATAATCTTCCAAATTGAACAGTGCTATATTTAGCTAATACTTAATATTAGCCAATATTTAATCCATTTCTTCAATAATTGTAGAGATCGCATTACTTAAGACAATGCTTAAATCATAATATGGATTGGGTCAGAAATATAAACCAATGAGAAACATAAATATGAATTTATCATAATCAGAATTTTAATCATTAACTTTCAGAACAAGTTAATTCATTCCTGGGGGACTTCTATTTCTGGTCAAAACAGATAACCAGATTTATCTTCTCTCCAAAAACAACCAAAAACAAACCCAAAAAGTTCAGGAGTGAAAATATATGAAATGATGGTTTTTCACAACACAAAGTCAGGCAGGGAGGAACAGTGATCACTGAGAGATACCACTCGGATGGTGCTGATCTCATGAGAAAGTCGAAAGAGACGTGTTGTAATACGGAGAACTACAGAGATCTGCAGAGCAGCACCAGTGTTTAGTAAGTAATGATCAACCCATATTTTCAAGGAAACTACTGAAGCAAAAAAAGAACAATCTGAAATAATTAGTAGAAAGAATATATGGAACACACACAAGGCTGGGAATAGTGCCTATTCCTACCAGCCAGAATAAAGAAATTCATAATTTTCAAGACATTGGATAGACTATCAAAAGGATCTTGCCTCAGTAATGGTGAAAAAGGAGAAGGGGACGACAAGAGGACAGGACGGTAAGATGGCATCGCCAACTCGATGGACGTGAGCTTGAGCAAACTCCCATAGATAGTGAGGGACGAGGAAGCCTGAAGTGCTGCAGTCCATGGGGTCGCAAAGAGTCAGACACGAGTTAGCAGCTGAACAACAACAATATTAAAGACTCCTCTGGTCTTGCCAATGATTCCTAAAGGCAAGTCCCCCAAAATGAAAATGTTTCTGAGTAACTTAATTATGTTCCAGCAAAACTCAATTTGTAAAGAAATACAAAAATATATTGTCAAAAAAAATCGTGGTGTCTGGCATCAGGTCAAAAATAACCAGGTATATGGAAGGAAAGGAGGTGCCATAATGAGAAACAGCAATAAAATGAAATTGACCCAGAACTAATGCAGATGTTATAATTATCAGGCAAAATTGAAATAGTCGTTACAATTGCATTCCATACACTCAAACAGTAAAACATAAAAAATATAAAAAAAACCAAATCAAATATCTAGAGATGAAAATTAAAATATATGAGTTGAAAAAAATACATAGGATGGGATTATAGTTGATTAAACATTGCAGAAGAGAAGACTGCTATCAGGCCAGGCTGTGCTATGCTTAATTGTTCAGTCATGTCTGACTCTTTGTGACCTCATGGACTTCAGCCCACCAGGCTCCTCTATCCAAGGGTATTCTCCAGGCAAGAATACTGGAGCGGGTTGCCATGCTTTCCTCCAGGGGGTTATCCCAACCCGGAGATCAAATCCAGGTCTCCTGCATTGCTGGAAGATTCTTTACTGACTTGAACTATCAGGGAAACCCTCAGGCTGGCAAAGATGTGAATTCTCCAACTCAGAGCACCTTACTGGGTCACTTTGAATATCTCTTGGTGAGATATCACTATGGTGAGTTTTTACTTAAGCAGTCAATGTGGAACTGTAAACCACATTATCCAATGTCTGTGCCAAGGACAGAAACTAGAACATGGCCACAGACTATCGCTTATACTCAGGCATCAATATTTGATATAAAATATTTATATTCTGTGATCAGGCACCACAAGTTCCGATGTTTCCAATCAGAACTCATTTTTCTAATAGCAAAGAACATAGCACTTGGTGGGACAAGACTAAGTATCTGGCCAGTCTCTGATATCTGAATAAGAGGACCTTGGGGGGCTATGTCCCTGCTCTTGCTCTGAATAAAGCCTTTTTCCATGTTCCATCTCAGAAGAGTGAGAAAGTATGCTGCAAATTAACCCAGTGCAGCAGCAGTTTAGCAAGGTGCCCAAATATGTCTCCATTATGGCCAGCTGGACCAATTCGTATGCTTTTCAAGTAAGTGGATTCAGATCCTAGTGATGGATCCATAGCCTACCTAAATCAGGAATTTGTGGGCTTGCTTCCAGGAACCTCTCTCTCTTGCATAAAGCACTTCAAAATCCTACCTTTGGTAATTCAGTTTGAACCAATTTGGAGGCATTATTTTCAGCACTGTGTGTTCCCTCTACAGCTGAAACATGTTTTTCTCTTGAGTTTTTAACTTTATATTTTATTCAAATCAGGCCATAAACAAAGTCCATACATTGCAAGCAATTGGTATATAAAAAATTTCAATTATCCTTATATTTTCCTCTCTTTATAATAATTCAGTGGTTTTTAGTATGTTTACAACTATCACTTGATCACTTTTAGAATATTTTCATTACTTGAAAAAATAAACCCTAATGGCACCCCACTCTAGTACTCTTGCCTGGAAAATCGCATAGATGGAGGAGCCTGGTAGGCTGCAGTCCATGGGGTCGCTAAGAGTCAGACATGACTGAGCGACTTCACTTTCATTTTTCACTTTCATGCATTGGAGAAGGAAATGGTGACCCACTCCAGTGTTCTTGCCTGGAGAATCCCAGGGACGGTGGAGCCTGGTGGGCTGCCATCAGTGGGGTCGCACAGAGTCGGACACGACTGAAGCTACTTAGCAGCAGCAGCATATACGTTTAGTAGGCAGTCCTCATTTGCTCCCAATTATACCATCCCTAGCCAACCAGAAATGTGCTTTCTGTCTTCATAGACTTGTCTGATTTTAGAAATTTCATATAAGTGAAATTAAACAATATGTGGTCTTTTGTAATTGGTTGCTTTCACTAGCATACTGTTTTCAAAGTTAATCCTTGTTCCTGTAATAATTAGTACTTTAATCTTATTATGGCTAAATAATATTTCACTTTATGGGTATACCACATTTTGTTTACTCATTTATCAGTTAATGGACATTAGGACTCTTTCCACACTTTAACTGTAGTGAATAGTATTGCTAAAAACATTAACATAGAAATTGCATGTGGACATTCGTTTTCATTTTTATTGGGGATATACTTGATACAGGAATACCTATACCATATGGTAAATCTATATGTAGCATTTTGAGTACCTGCCAAACTGTGTTCCAAATTGGTAGCACCATTTTACACTCTTACCAGAAGTATCTGAGGGTTCTAATTTCTCCACAATCTTGCCATTGTTTGTTATATTTCTTAAAATAGAGCCATCCTAGTGGATGTGTAGTGGTATCTCATTGTGGTTTTGATTTGTTTTTCCCTGATAGTTAATGATGATGATCCTGTTTTCAAGTGCTTCTGGGCATTCATGTGTCTTCTTTTAAAAAAAAGATGGATATTTAAATTTTAAAAAAGATGGCTATTTAAATCTTAGCCTATTAGTTAGCTATTTGTCTTATTCAGTTCAGTTCAGTTCAGTTCAGTCGCTTAGTCATGTCCGACTCTTTGCGACCCCATGAATCACAGCACACCAGGCCTCCCTGTCCATCACCAACTCTTGGAGTTCACTCAAACTCACATCCATCGAGTCAGTGATGCCATCCAGCCATCTCATCCTCGGTCGTCCCCTTCTCCTCCTGCCCCCACTCCCTCCCAGCATCAGAGTCTTTTCCAATGAGTCAACTCTTTGCGTGAGGTGGCCCAAAGTACTGGAGTTTCAGCTTTAGCATCATTCCTTCCAAAGAAATCCCAGGGCTGATCTCTTTCAGAATGGACTGGTTGGATGTCCTTGCAGTCCAAGGGACTCTCAAGAGTTTTCTCTAACACCATAGTTCAAAAGCATCAATTCTTCGGCGCTCAGCCTTCTTCACAGTCCAACTCTCACATCCACACATGACTACTGGAAAAACCACATTACTGAGTTGTAAATGTCCTTAATATATTCTAGTTACAAAGTCTCTTGTTGGATACATGATTTGCAAATTTATTCCTTTCTGTAGGTTATCTTTTAACTTTGATAATGTCCTATGAAGTATAAAAGTTTTACATCAGATCCCAGCCAGTTTATCTTTTTTTTCCCTATCACCTATGCTTTTTGTGTCATATCCAAGGAGACTTTGCCTAGCAAAAGGTCATGAAGATTTTCTCTAATATTTTCTTTTAAGAGTTTTAGATTTTTTGTTCTCATATTTAGGAATATGATCCACTTTGAATTAATATTTGTGTATGATGTTACTTTTTTTGATTCAAAGTATCCAATCTCACCATTAAATTAGCTATGGGAATACAGTTTTCTGTTTACCTAGTGTTACTATGAATCATGGAATAATCCATATTTATTTGCATGTTGAAACACAGACATGTCTCCTGTTCACTTGGCATCCTGGAAAGGTATGACTTTTTCCTGTTTCCATTTCTTGTTACCCCTATTGAAATCACTTGGTTTCTGCCTAAAATTCCTACAGATCCTTCTTTTACTAAGTCCAGAAAAAATGGTGCATTCTACACAGGAACTCTACTTTCTCCTATCATCTATTGATAATTGCAGACATACCTGAAATGTACTTCGCAGATCATGCCCTTCGAATTTCACATCCTTTATATAGTTCACTGCTGCTGCTAAGTCTCTTCAGTCGTGTCTGACTCTGTGCGACCCCACAGATGGTAGCCCACCAGGCTCTGCCGTCCCTGGGATTCTCCAGGCAAGAACACTGGAAGGGGTTGCCATTTCCTTCTCCAATGCATTAAAGTGAAAAGTGAAAGTGAAGTCGCTCAGTCTTGCCCGACTCTTAGCGACCCTATGAACTGCAGCCCACCAGGCTCCTCCACCCATGGGATTTTCCAGGCAAGAGTACTGGAGTGAGTTTCCATTGCCTTCTCCGTATATAGTTCACTAGGGATAGGTAATCAACACAGGCAGCTCTTGAACTTGATAGACTTAGGTCACCACTAATAATGAAAATTCCCTTCCTGTAAAACATGTTGTTAAGATTGTTTTTCAACTTTTGCACTTTTCCACCCGTTGTTTAAAAAAGATAACCACTAACTTTGCCCCTGTGGATAGACATGGTTAGAGGGAAAGGTGAGAACAATGATTTTAAATCACTTTCTGTAGTCATAATTCACTGAAGATTAGACTCTATAACATCCTTCTAGAAATGCAATATTTACTGTAATTAATCTTGTAACAGATTTGATACCATACCATTAAACAATTTTGCTAATATCAACTCTAGAGCAATAGATGCAATGAAAAGTATAATCTAAACTATAGCCAGCATAATTGCTACACATATAAGATATCATGACAAACTGAATAATATTTGAGGTTTATGGTGCTTAATACTCCTATGAACATAAAGTAGTATGGCCGCAGACAACAGATAAAATGGTAAGGCCTTTGCCTATTAAAATGCAAAAAGGAAAATTTTAATCTCAAATGGCATAGCTGGAGGTGAAGGGGAAGGCAGGAAAGATATGCAATAGCAAATCAAAACAAAATCAGAATCGTTCAAAAATAGATGGACTCTTACTTTATATGCATGGTTTTTCAGTGACTTGAAAGAGAAATGAAGAAATCATAGTAATAAAGAAAAAGAATGCCATAATTTCTTTGTAATATTAAATCAGCACTTGAAAGAGAAAAGAATTGGTTGCATAACATTTAAGTGATCATTTTAAAAATAAGAACAAGAAAAAAAAGGAAAATATAATTTGTTTTCTCACTGGATGATATTACTTCAAATTCATAAAACTACTTATTTCATGAAAGTAATTTGAAGATAAAAATTCAAACTACTAAATTCTTAATGAGTAGAAATAAAATTGGGAAAATTAATATGCTTAAAAACTTAATTTTTCGTTTTTTGAAAGTAATGCTATAATAAAAGAAAATTCAAGCATTAATTTATACATAACCTTTGAACAAAAATAAGGCTGTAATACTAATATATACTCTAGAGTACTCATTGTAAAAGTATACAGGGATGAAGAGCTTGATTCTGAACATTGAAACAACACTTATTGCTGTTTATGTTGCAAGGAACAATCATTTGTAAAATAAATTTCACTTTATCATCATAGAGTATATAGTATTAAATACACCAAAAAGCATATTACCTTTTCAGTTTTTATGTTAAATAAAATTCAGTAACCAATCTATCAGTTCAGTTCAGTCGCTCAGTCATGTCCGCTCTTTGTGACCCCATGGACTACAGCATGCCAGGCCTCCCTGTCCATCACCAACTACCAGAGCTTACTCAAACTTATGTCCGTTGAGTCAGTGATGCCATCCAGCCATTTCATCCTCTGTTGTCCCCTTTTCCTCCCACCTTAAATCCTTCCCAGCATCCGGGTCTTTTCAAATGAGTCAGTTCTTCACATTAAGTGACCAAAGTATTGGAGTTTCAGCTTCAGCATCAGTCCTTCCAATGAACATCCAGGACTGATTTTCTTTAGAATGGACTGGATGGATCTCCTTGCTGTCCAAGAAACTCTCAAGAGTCTTCTCCAACACCATAATTCCAAAGCATCAATTCTTCCACGGTCAGCTTTCTTTACAGTCCAACTCTTACATCCATACATGACTACTGGAAAAACCATAGCTTTGACTAGATGGAAATTTGTTGGCAAAATAATGTCGCTGCTTTTAATATGCTGTCTAAGTTAGTGATAACTTTTCTTCCAAGGAGCAAGTGTCTTTTAATTTCATTGATACAGTCACCATCTGCAGTGATTTTGGAGCCCCCTAAAATAAAGTCTCTCACTGTTTCCACTATTTCCTTATCTACTTGCCATGAAGTGATGGGACCAGACACCATGATTTTAGTTTTCTCAATGTTGAGTTTTAAGCCAACTTTTTTCACTCACCTCTTTCACTTTCATCCAGAGGCTTTTTAGTTCCTCTTCACTTTCTGCCAGCATTTCTCATGATGTACTCTGCATGTAAGTTAAATAAGCAGGGTGACAATATACGGCCTTGACGTATTCCTCTTCCTATTTGGAACCAGTCTGTTGTTCCATGTCCAGTGCTAACTGTTGCTTCCTGATCTGCATACAGGTTTCTCAACAGGCAGATCAGGTGGTCTGGTATTCCCATCTCTTTAACCATTCTATAGAGAACAATTAAATGCTATTTTCCTTGACAAATTTACAGTGACATATCTCTAAAAGGATTATTTGTTATTGTTCAATTGCTAAGCCATGTCCAGCTCTTTGCAACCCTATGGACTGTAGCATTCAGGCTTCCCTGCCCTTCACTATATTCTGATGTTTGTTCACATTTATGTCCATTGAGTCAATGATGCCATCCAATCAAATATTATTAGATGATTAAAACTGAACAATGATGTATGAAATTTAATGGCTACTATTCCGAAAGCTTCTTCCAATTCATGGCAAAATAGTCTTCTTAATAATATTTCTACTGTTATATAGCAAGCTTGCATTTTTCATACAGTGCTTTCTCACAAGACTGCTACTCCCTTCAAAGTGATATATAGATTTGTGTTTAATGATAACTTGTTTTAGAAATAGTCATGTTCTATAGATTGAATTTTGCTTTGTACATAAAATCTATACATAAATAAACACATGTCCTAAGAATTCAATTTCATGTTTGTAAAAGTGAAAAAAAAAAACTTTATTTTCTGACACATTTAAGTTGAAATACTACTTACCAGGATATATTATTTCCTTTATTCTAAAAGAGGGAAAGTGAAAAACAGCAATAACAAAACCCAATGCCTAACAAAATGAAACACATACTTCCTCATTCTCAGCCCTCATATTCCTCCCCATGTAGTCTATGGTAAAGTTTTGAAAAGCTTTTCATAAAACATTTAAAGGAATTGTTTAAACCATAGGTGCCTCTATTTTTTATCCCTAAGGAATGTAAGCATCCTCTTACAGTAAGAGACAGGATAATGAAACAGTGCTGCAAGAAAGGGCATATTTTGATTAATCTGAACAGGTGGGCTGAAAGACTCAGTACTATTCACTTCACCTTTCATTCGGCTTGAAAGCAGTTATTCCCAGTGTGTGTGGTATTAGCATCACCTGGGAGCTTTTTCAAATGCAAATTCTTCAGTACTACCACAAGGTTACTTAGTCAGAAACACTAAGGATGGGACCAAGCAGTCTGTGTTTTAACAAGTCCTCCAGGTGATTCTGATGCTGGCGTAGACTGAAGAACCACTGCTTTAAAGCAGCGATGAGGAGAGTTACTGCTGCTGCTGCTAAGTCGTGTCAGTCGTGTCCGACTCTGTGCTACCCTATAGACGGCAGCCCACCAGGCTCCCCCGTCCCTGGGATTCTCCAGGCAAGAACATCGGGGTGGGTTGCCATTTCCTTCTCCAATGCATGAAAGTGAAAAGTGAAAGTGAAGTCGCTCAGTCGTGTCCGACTCTTAGCGACCCCATGGACTGCAGCCCACCAGGCTTCTCCGTCCATGGGATTTTCCAGGCAAGAGTGCTGGAGTGGGGTGCCATTGCCTTCTCCGGATGAGGAGAGAACACAACTAAACTTTTGGGCTGTAAATCCTACTTCAGAATCATAAACTCCAATGTGATAAACTTGGCTGGGAATCACTGGCTCTGGAACCTCTTAAGAGTATGAGACTGGGTAAGAAACTGCTCTTATTTCTCTTATTTATAACATGAAGAAAGTGCCATATATATAGTTATTTCAGATATAAAAATAAGATGGTAAAGTAATACTATGGTAAAAGACTGAGTACAATGTCACTCAGCCTCAGGCTACTACTAATGGTTGCTGTTTTAAAATCAACAATTTATATTATTAAAATTTTTATGGAAGTGTAGTTGCTTTATACGTTGTGTTAGTTTCTGCTGTTCAGCAGAGTGAATCAGCTATGTGTGCATTAAGTCACCAGTCATGTCTAACTCTTTGCGACCCCATGGACTGTAGCTTGCCAGGCTCCTCTGTCCATGGAATTCTCCAGGCAAGAATACTGGAGTGGGTTGCCATTCCCTTCTCCAGGGGATCTTCCCAACCCAGGGATTGAGCCTGGGTTTCCCAGTTGCAGGCAGATTCTTTACAGTCTGAGTCACCAGGGAATCAGCTTTATATATACACATATCTCTTCTTTTTGGGATTTCCTTAGCATTTAGTTCACCACAGAACATTAAGTAGAGTTCCCTGTGCTAATAGTGGATTCTCATTAGTTATTTATTTTATGCATAGTATCAATAATGTATATGAGTCCACCACAATCTCCCAATTCACCCCATCCCCTCCTTCCCTCCCTTGGTATCCATGTATTTTCAATAATATTATTACACAGGAAAATGAATAGGTTCTATGATTAGGAAAAGTTAGTAAACTTTTCCTGAAGTTCAAATCACGTTTTCTAATTTTAGTTCTCCTTCACATACCAGTGTTCAGATATTAGTGATGGAAATTAGGTTCAGTACACAAAAGTAGAAAATGGCTGCTTTCCACTCAGGTAAACCAAGAGGGCCTACAAGTGACTGATTTATTTAATGGATGAACCTCTTCACATTAATCCTAACTTAGAGGCCTTGGCACAAACTCTTTAAACATGTATTTTAAAAAATATCTTCAAAACAATTAAAATATTAACAAGACCTATACATAAAATGGCCTTAGGCCAAAAGAATTAAAAAGAGTCATGTGGTCTAGTATCTCTGAGAAAGAGACTAAAAAACAAAACAAATAGTAAAGGGGAGGAAAATGTTTGCCTCGTTTAAGCATCTAGAAGAAAAATGTTAAAGTTCTAGTTATTCATTTATTTGTTAAAAGGATATTTATGTTTTAAGGAGATCATAACACCAAGAATGCACTTTATATTAATTTTCCTTTGCCTCAGTTGTCTCTGTTTATTTAAGATTTAACCTCTTAGACCATCTATTATTTTGACTTTGCTGAAACACATCACTTTTTCCTCTTGAATTTCTTGAAGTCACACTGTGAGCTGTTAAAGTCTCTAACTCCCTGGGCAGAGTGTGTTAACGTGGAGCTGGAGTTTTCCAAAGGAGCTGCCATAATCTGTTGACTCCGTGATCCATTAATGACACCTGAATGCGCACAGCAGAGCCCGCCTCCACCTGCCACTGCTCATGGCTGGCCCAGTGAGGTTGCAGTTGCATTGTGAGCCTCCAGATCAGCCATTAAGGTCCCTTTTATTAGTGGCTTCTGCTTACAAAACAGAGCTCCAGGGGAGCATGAGTCAGTCTAGAAGAGTCTCACTGCTGGGGACCAGTGACATCTTGTTATAATAAGGAAAGCTAGAAGAGTAATCTTATTCTGTTTTCATCTTCATAGACTCTTACGGCCTATTATGGGGGATTACTAAAAACAATGGTTCCCCACCTTATACCTTCAGTTCTCCCCTCTAGCAGTAAGGAATTTTAAAGAAAATAGGCATTCCATCTCTTCCAGGTGAAATAAGATTAATTCCTTTGGAAATGTCATATTTAGTTTGCTAAGAAAAAAAAGTCCACTGAGTGTGTATAACTCTGAAAAGCTTAAAACACTGACAGTACAAATGTTGGTAAATAAAAACATCTTTAAGCACAACTTAAGAAATATACCTACCAGTTCTCTAACTGAAAAAAAAAAAAAAAAAAACAAAGTACCCCTATAGGAGCCCAGCTCTTTGTGGGACATTTTGCCTTCATATTTTCATTTTTATTCCAGACTACCTTTTTAAGATTTTTAAAATGTGAACAGGGCCTTCTATTATTTNCTCTTATACACATCTAAATACACCTACCAGTTCTCTAACTGAAAAAAAAAAAAAAAAAAAAAGTACCCTTATAGGAGCCCAGCTCTTTGTGGGACATTTTGCCTTCATATTTTCATTTTTATTCCAGACTACCTTTTTAAGATTTTTAAAATGTGAACAGGGCCTTCTATTATTTGACACTTACAGACTTCTTTTAAGCTTGTACCTTCAACCTATGTGTTCCTTTTTAGTTAATGGAGTAATGATAGCACACATTGAGCCATTTTAAATTTTACCTAGAAGTTTAGTTGTCTAATAGTTCTTAGAGCATACTTGAAACCATTGGAAAAATACATCAGTATTTTTTTTTAAATCCCACAATGCTTTAATTGTCACATGAGTAGTAGTATCCATTCTACTTTAATTGACACTAGAAAATAGTACCACTGTACTTGAGTAAAGCAAACCATCAAAAAAAAGTTGTAACATTTAGAGAAGAAAGAGAAAACTTGAACAATTCCTTTTACAGAACAGCTCAGTTTTATGAAGTTGAAAAAAAACCAAAACACAGTGTTTAAAGAATCTGCATTTTGAGTCTGACATAATAGATCATTGAATGGTTTTGGCCAATATTGTTGAAGAGATTGACTATTGATCCGTTATTAATATTTACATTCATGGAAGAATTTCTAGGTGAGTTAGAGAATTTTTTTTTCCTGCATGTTTTATATAATGTTTCACTGTATATGGGTTTGGTTTCCAAGTTCTGTCATTTTCACTAATGACACACTTATTAGTATGTATTTCAGCCTTCCTTATCTCCTATTTTGGACAGCCTTATGCCTGGGATGAGCTGATAACGTCTTATCCTTTTCAATTTACACCATGCTTCCAGATGAAATTATTTGAAACAAAATTTTAACTATGTCACTTACTTGCTCAAAAAAAATCTTTCCTAGTTTCTTGATGCAGTAAAAATAATACAAAAACTCAGTAGCCTATGATTTAGAGCCCTCCATGTGTTCCAGTATTGATGTAACTATGAACATCAATTCAAATTCTGCTCTTTATGCTGTTTCAACCAAATTGCACTGTGGCAGAAATATCCTTGACCTATCTTCACTTAACCTCCCTCCACTGAAGTAGTTTACCTTATTCAGCTATGTTGTCCACATCTCTCGCTAAAAGACATACCTGATATTCATACTGGGCTTCTCACATACAGGTAGTAAATCAGAAGCTTTTTGCACTTCCCTTTTTATCAATCAATTGAGCAATATGATTGCAGAGAGAAAGTTGTACCTAAACAAATTTTTTCTGTGGCTGTTATAAATATAAAACTTAAGTACATAAAAGTCAGCTGATAAGTATAAGTTGAAAATAAATTATTTCCCTTGAAAAGTAAGTTACGAACTTTGTAAGTGATAAATTTCTCTCTCTCCAAACATATTTCTGTCAAATCAGTTATGATAAGACAGTTGTAAAATATTGGGATAAAATCAGAAAACTAGAAAGGTTCTGCATTTATATTTCTAATCAAATATATTTGGAAAATATATATTATAGGAATTGAAATTCTAAGGTCCCACATCTCTGGTATAGTTCATGCAAGGAAGGTGACATATTTACAGGAAGTCAACATACAATAGTGGGTTAATGGTGACAGTTCTTTGAGAAAGAAATTATGGATCTTGTAGACATCATATATGTAGTGAAAAAACAGACAAATCTAAATATGACACAGACAAGATTGTACCAGATCTAAAATCTAAAGAAACTGTTCCTTCTTTTTATTATGAACATTTTAAAACACTTGTGATATGTATGCTAATTTTTATTGCGGTAGAATTGACTTTCAGAAAAGTGTACTTATCTTACACGTGATGAATTTTCACCAACTATACACATACCAGTAATCAGAGCATTACTAGCACTCCACCAAGTCCCCTTACATTCCCTTTCAGCTACTGCCCCTCACTCTACAAGAATAATCACTTCCTTTAATATCATACATTACTTTTGACTCTTTTGTAATATACATAAACTGTATGTATTATCTGTGTTCAGCTTCCTTCTCGTAATGTTATTTGCTGGAATATTTGCTTCATCTAAGTATAGATCATCAGTGTCATTGCATTAAGCTATTCTTTTACTCAGAATAGATACTGGGTGAATTTAGTGAAGAAAAAAAGGATTTTCCTTCATTTTTCTTATATATATCCATTTTGTATTTTATCACTTGATCCCCTCTACCTGACCACTTTTGCTCTTTTTAAATCTCTATTTAATATCGAAGTGTATTTCTTATAAAACTATATGCATGACCTTAGTCTAAGTACAAAATAAGCATGTGCTAAAACTTTATTTAACTTATTAATAAAGGAACCAACAAGATGCTAAAACTAATTTGAAGAGCACTGAGGAACAACTTAGGTATTGGGAGTAAAGGGAAAATATGGGAATAAGATTTCTAGTTCAGCTGAGTCGCTCAGTCATGTCCAACTCTGTGTACCACGCTAGGCTTCCCTGTCCATCAGCAACTCCTGAAGCTTGCTCAAACTCATTCCATTGAGGTGAGATACAAAATTAGTAACTTTTCTACAAGTCTCCAAGTCAACATGCAAATTTAGAGTCTGGTCCCTAAATAATAATTGATAATATGTTGAACAAAGCTGTATCCTCCTAGAAAATTTACCAAAAAAATTTGTTGGGTGGGTCTATTCAACTATTTCCTGGGATAACACTGATGGGACATACAAAGTCATTTTGCTTTATTTCCTATCCATCCATCAAAATGAGTTTATATCCCACTTCCACTTTGAAGTCTTTATGATCACCTAGCTGGAAGTCACATTTCTAGCTAAGGAGGACTGGTAATAACATGGAAAGCGCTCAATATGAACTTGGTGAATGAATAATTGTTTACTGCCACTCTATGGGCATATCACTCCTTGAGCAGAAATGGCTAATTAAGAACATAATTAAATTTTAAATTATGGCTAGAGAAATGTACTGTAGAAGAGAGATAAATTAGAATACATCACAGTGCTGTTATGTTAGCAGGTTTGTTTTCTTAAAACGAGTAAATATGTTGTGGGAAATAATTGATTTATAAAGTACTCTGCTTTTCCAATTTTCTCTTTTCTGTTTCATCCTGTTGCCCTTTCTTTTGACTCTGCACATTGAAACATTCTTTTTGTAATTCTCCCCTCATCCAGTCGTGTTATGTAAAACTACAAGAACCATCTATCTCAAGTTCCATTTTAGCCATTTCTCTTCCCTTATCAGAGCTGGAAAATGCTATCTTAAGTCATGCCAAATCATAGGCTTTTATGGTCGCCAGTTACTTCCCTGGCTCTATGACTCTCATGCTATTTTTCTTACTGACCATCGGCAAGTGCTTGCTACATATGTCATTGGACTCACTGGACTTGTTCTCTTCCCCTTAGTGTTTACAAATACATTTTCTTCTGTAAAGCTTTGCCAAACACTAACTTTCTCTCTTTATTTTTTATAGAATACCCTCAATAAATCATATTTTTAGGGCAAATCTATGTAATTCATCAATAAGTTGAATACAATAAAAATGTTTTTCCTTGTTTTTTCATTTTCTCATGAGTAACTAAAAGAGTTCTGTTTTTACAGAGATGGTTTTGAATTGAATTATGTATACTGTTGCTCAGACCTACTTTTCTGATTTTTCATACCTGCAACTGAAGAGGTGGGAGGATACAGTGGTAAAATTTGCCTTTTTCTCCTGGAACTCTCATCTGATATGTGATGACTAATTGGAAAAGGAGAATTCCAATTCCTTCAAATTCCTTTTTTAATGAAAATCCAGGAAGAGAGTATGGAGTTTTTGTTGCTGTTGCTTAAGATAACAGCAAAAACTAACAAAATACTTTCATGTCTGAGTTCTTCTAACTGTTGCTAGCAGCCTGACAGTATGTGTCTACCATGCTTGGTTCCTACATTTTTCAGCTTATCAACTGTCACCAGTACATCACCATGAAAAGGAAACAAGCAGCTATTTTTCTCTAGCTCACGGGGCACACCATGAAGGTAGTCAGAGCCCTGGTCCTCTCCTCTCCTCTCCCTACCCCTTTCCTGGAGTCTTCATCCCATGGCCTACATCTTTGCACTTTAGCTGCATATGGCTATTTGAATTAAAATTAAATTAAATTTTAACATTCAGTTTATTAATCACATGAGGCACATCTCAACTGCTCACTAGTCACATTTGGCTACCATACTGAATAGTGCAAGTGTAGAACTTTTCCATCATCACAGAAAGTTCCATTCAGCAGTGCTGACCCAAAGCATGTGGTATCTGTCCAGTGCAAATATGTGTACTAGTGACCTGAGTTACATTTTCAGATAAAGTGCTTCTTTTTTACAGAATTTTTTTTTACAGAATCCCTGCATTCACTAGGGATTGATACTGTTGAATGGGTTTATAAATGAGTTAGAAGAGCCAGAGCCCAGTGAAATCTTCAAGTGTGCAGATGAAACTAGGCTCTTCTGGGAGTGAAAATGCCAAATTGAAAAACTATGCCTGAGGGCTTTATGAGGGGGCAGACATGCATCAGATGAGTCTCTCTCTGAGCAAATATAATTTGATAAAGTTAGGTAGAAATAATTCTATCCTTACAGAGTAGTGGATTCTGTTTTTCTGATTAACAAGGGTTAGAATAATGTTGGTTTCATTATATATTGTTCTCTAAATGACAAAGTTTTGTTGAGGTTCCAAATAGAAAAAATGACTTTGGGCAAAAAGTAATGAGAGTATTTCCTACATGCACACAATATCCAACACTAGGTATCCATGAAAGAAAAACTGCATAGATGTGATATTTTAACTTGTTTTAATAAATTAGTCACACTTTTCCCAGAAGATATAGAAGAAAAGACAATCCATGTTGAGAGATGAGCATAAGCAAAAACACAATAGCAATAACAGAGTGGAGTATATTGTTTGAGAGACAAATAGTTCTTTGTTGTTGAAGCAAATGGTGTAAGGATTTAATTTTTGAAATGAATATCAAGCATTATGCAAAAGTCCTGGATAATCTAAAAGATAAAGAATTGTTAAAAGAAATTATTTAAACAATAAATACATAAATTTAATGAGTATTTTAGAAAGACCATTCTAGCAGTGATATAGACCAGCAGTTCTCAAAAGGGATAATTTTTGTCTCAGGGGACAACTGACAATGTCTGGAGACAATTTGGTTGTTACTGTGGACTTCCCTAGTGGCTCAGATGGTCAAGAATCTGCCTGAAATGCAGGAGACTGGGTTCAATCCCACGTCAGGAAGATCTCTGGATAAAGGAATACTCTAGTATTCTTGCCTGGAGAATACCCTGGAGAGAGGAGCCTGGTAGGCTACAGGCTCCATGGGGTTGCAGAGAGTCAGATACAACAGAGAGATTAACATTTTCACTTTTCACAGGTTGAGAGCTGGGTATTGGCATCTAGTGGGTAGGGAGTAGGAGTGCTTCTAAGTAATTTATAATGAATGGTACAGCCCCACCACGAAGAAATATCATCCCAAATGTTGATACTGCAAGGTTGAGAAACCCTGATGTAGATGATGGAATGAAGAGATAATTGACACAATAAAATTGTTTGAGATGCTGATACAATAGTGCATTTGAGAACTGATAAAAGGAAAGGAAGTTATACTAATCTGTTTATTATTCTTAAGTTGGGAAAGGCAAAGTATTGATAGGACTACAAGTTAATTAAATATTCTAAATAAAACAAAAAGGAACCAGTTGCTGCTTTTATGTATTGTGTAACTTATAGGAATTATTTACTCACAAATTTAAACTAAAAACAAAATCCAAGAACGATGTATGATACACTGTAAGTAAAATTAATGGAAAAAGACCCTTACTGACACATCTTTTTTTTTTAACTGTAAACAAAAAGGGGAAAATCTTATAAGTTTCTAGAAAGATTATAAAGTTAACTAAAAGGGTCAAAGGAGTTCAGCATTAGAATTCTACTTTATAACACTAAATTTTATTAGCATTTGAGAGGAAAATGGTATAAAATTTCATGCTGAGGCAAGGTGTCTCTCATGGACAAAGGCAGTAGAAATACTTTCAAATTTTACAAGGCTTGAAATACCTCTGAACAACATACCACAAAATTATACAGAGTGAAATAAGTCAGAGACAAAAACACCAATACAGTATATTAATACTATATATGGAATTTAAAAGGATGGTAATAGTGACCCTATATGCGAGACAGCAAAAGAGACACAGATATAAAGAATGAATTTTAGACTCTGTGGGAGAAGGTGAGGGTGGGATGATTTGAGAAAATAGCATTGAAATATGTATATTACCATATGTGAAATCATTAGTCCAAGTTCTATGCATGAAACAGGGTACTCAAAGCTGGTGCACTGGGATAACCCTGAGGGATGGGGTGGGGAACACATGTACACCCATGGCTGGCTCATGTCAATGTATGGCAAAACCCACTACAATTTTGTAAGTAATTAGCCTCCAATCAAATAAGTTAATTTTTAAAAAGAAATATAAGTAGAGGGAAAAATAAAAGTAGTAAATTGTAAAACTTTTAAGAACTTAATATACAAGGGATTTGTGACTCTCTTGCTATCTGGTACACTCATGAATTAGATTGGATTTTTAAATTTTAGCTGCATAAATCCAGTGCAAAGTTTGATCTTGATGTTCTTCCTTCATCTGTATGTCTCTGATTCCTTTTACTATTTAGGGACAAACACATGCTGCACTTCATGTAGGATCTCTGTTTTTGGTTTGATCATTTGAAATGATAATGGTTCCCATTCTGCTGAAGCACTTTCTACAAAAGCTAAGAAATTGACTGATAGGGTCATTGTCTGCTTTATTGTATGCTGTTTCTGTATTTTTGTCCCCATGAATGAGGAGGTCCATAAAGAACATAGTAACGATTGTAAAAAAAAAAAAAAAAAAAAAAAACCATTGAATAGTCTTGAGTACCTGAAACTTATTTAATAATGAAATTTGAATAAAACAAATTATCTTTCTTTAAATTCTACTTTCTTTAATGATTCCTTTTCCCTGTCTAGAAGCAGAAAATTTTTATTCTTATGAAAGACTCAAGAGGTTTTGTGAAAATAGTGATAATGAGTGAAAATGTTTAAATATGTGGAAGAGACAGAGGGGTGTTTAAAACATCTGTGAAAACACCATGATATTCATTATTTATTTTTAAAACCTAAATTTTATTTTAGTGATTTGAAGCACTTTATGAATTTTGGCAGAAAATTTAACATATATATTCTGGAATTTTTAGTTATTTTATGTATCATAACTAAACTAATTTTAAGTACATAAGAAATTCATATACTAAATTGGAAAGCAAATAAGGCTACATATCAATAAATGACAGAAACCACTCTAGGTTTCTAAAAACATTTAATTAAAAATATTAAAACTATAGTAAGTATTCTGAAAGTGAAAATATTAGTCATTCAGTCGTGTCCAACTTTTTGTGACCCTGTGGACTATAGCCCTCCAGGCTCTTCTGTCCATGGAATTCTCCAGGCAAGAATACTGGAGTAGGTTGCCATTTCCTTCTCCAAGGGATTTTCCCAACCCAAGGATCAAACCTGAGTCTCCAGCATTGCAGACAGACTCTTTACTGTCTGAGCTACCAGGGAAGTCCAAATGTTCGGAGGACACTTTATTAGAGCTTTTTTATTTATTTTGATAGCCAAAAGAAATGTTTAGAATACTTGCTTTCAGTTTTTCCTGGTTAAACTTACCCCAGCTATGCACTGACAAAGTCACTAGTATATCCTACTTTGAAGCAGACCAAGAACTTAAAAAAAAAACTGTATTGAAGTACAATATATACACTTTTTTGTAGAGTTCATTGAATTTTCACCTGTGCAATATCCCTGTCACAGGAACCCAGGTAAAGAAAGAGATCACCCCTAGTACCCGAAGTAGGCTTCCCTTGTAGCCTACTGGTACAGAATGGTAAAAAATCTGCTCAGCTGGTAAAGAATCTGCCTGCAGTGTGGGAGACCTGGGTTTGATCCCTGGGTTGGGAAGATCCTCTGGAGAAGGGAAAGGCTACCCACTCCATTATTCTGACCTGGAGAATTCCATGGACGGTATAGTGCATGGGGTCGCAAAGAGTCAGACATGACTGAGCGACTTTCACTTTCACCCAAGTAGACTCTCTGCTGCTTCCCTCAAAGGTAATTATCCTCACGTCTGACAGCAGAGAATACTTATGCTTGTCTTTATTTTATATGAGGGATAATACAGTATGCACACTTTGATGTATGACTTCTGTCACTCAACATTTTATCATTCATATTGCTGCACATACCGTAGTTGTAGAGTCAACACCATCGCTATGTAGCACCCCCTCATGTGAATACATCTCAACTTATCTCACTACTATTAATGAAGATTTGAATACCCAGGTTTCAGCTATTACAAATAGTAAGCTATGAACATTCTATTAAACATATTTTGGTTAACATTTGCATACATTTATAATGAGCATAAACCTGGAGATGGAAAATTCCTGAGTCACACAGTAGAAGCTGGCAAAATAGGAACGTGAATAGGCTGTGCCAAGTTTACATTTACAGTATGTGCTTGAGGATTTCTGTTGTTCTACATCCTCAACAGCACTTGATATTTTTTTTTCCTTTTATTTCTATATTTGCTGAATGGCTACACTAGTGATTATTAACTGGTATTTCATTATGGTTATATTTTGTATTTCCCTGATGGCTTTTCATATTTATTGGTCATTTGTATACCCTCAAAATGAAGTGAAGTCACTCAGTCGTGTCCAACTCTTTGTGACCCCATGGACTGTAGCCTAACAGGCTCCTCCATCCCTGGGATTTTCCAGGCAAGAATCCCAGAGTGGGCTGCCATTTCCTTCTCCTGGGGATCTTCCCAACCCAGGGTTTGAACCCAGGTCTCCTGTACTGCAGGCAGATGCTTTACCCTCTGAGCTACCAGGGAAGGCCTAAAGAGGTTCTTAATGCAAAAAAAAAATTTGCAAAAGTGATAGATGGGCAGAAAAGAAGAGTAGTTGTTACCTCAAAGCAGGGAACTGTCCCTGCCTGAGCACAGCTAAGCCACAGCACTGCTTCTGAAATGGTCTTCCTTCCACCTTTGTTGCTGGTACCTGAAAATGCTGGAGTCTACAGTTCCCTAGTAGTTGTTTTTCTGCTACTTGGAGAGTTGAAGATAGAATGACTTTTGACTGGCTTCTGCCTTCTATATTCCTACCAGTGATTCCTATTTATAGGGCCAATGAGGAAATTGGGCGGGAGGCTCTAGAAATCTCATTTTCAGGCTTTCAGTACACCACCCTTCCTCCCAGTGAAGAGAAAAGCTTGGATGGTCAGGAAATAAGCTGCATACTTTTGATGTTTTCGTGTATGTGAGCACTTTTCAAAGGGCTCTGGAGAAATAAATAGTAAAGTGCATGCTGTCACACTTCTAGTAACTTTTTACTGAATAAAGAAAAATACACATGGAACATCAGTGAATAATGCAGGAAATTTGAAAGCTGAATTGTGACAATAGACTACGAATCTTAAATGATATGTCTGAGAACAGGAAGGAAGAAATGACAGCTAAAGTAGTTGGGCAAGCAGTGGGGCTGAGCTTTATCTCAATGGGTAAATAATGCTAGAAAAGGTGAAGGCAAAAAGAAAAATCATTCTGGGCAGCAGGAACAATATGAGTGAAATAAAGGACACAGGACTGAGCCGTGGTATCCTTACAAAATATTAAAATTCTATTTTACCTTGAGTTGAGGTACACTTTGAAAGACTATAGCAGAATCGATAAGCTAAAAATTTATAACAAGACTGCTGTCAGCTTGGCGATCTGGAAACCACACTGGAGAGGGAATAAGAGAGCTAGGATGTTTAGCTCAGAGGAGAGAAAGCTAAAAGGAATGCCTGTGAAGTGTTCTGTATAAGAAAGTATAAACAGTTTTGGTTGTTTGAAAAGGAAGCACTTCAATCAATACACTAAAGTTAGGTGCATTTAGCAATAAGTTCAATGAAAAATAATTCTCAAAATAATTGCTGTTGCTAAGTCGCTTCAGTCGTGTCCAACTCTGTGCGACCCCAGAGACAGCAGCCCACCAGGCTCCCCCGTCCCTGGGATTTTCCAGGCAAGATCACTGGAGTGGGTTGCCCTTGCCTTCTCCGAAATAATTGCTATCAATTGCTAAATAATAATGCAATATTACAGCCTCATGTATCAAGAGATATGATGTGCCCAGTGCCTGAGTTATTCTGATGAAAGCTAAATTACTAAGTATACCACAAGTAGGATTCTTGAAGTCAGAATACAGAAAATAATCAGAGTCCCTTTAATCTAAAAACTATTTTTGGGGAGGTAGAGAGATACTTATCAAGAAACTAGAAATAAGTTTATATTTTAATAACTAAAGTAATTTTTCTTACATATCTACTCTATACTAGGTACTATCTAGGTAACTGGTGAATGAAATAGTTCAGTGTTCTCTAAAATAAAAGAGAAGAAACCCTAGACATATAAGATGCTCCATGAAAAACAATGAGTTTGAGGTAAAATAATGTTCAAAAAATTCTGTATCTTTTTGTCATTGTTGAGTCACTAAGTCATGTCCAATTCTTTGCAACCCCATGGACTGTATCACACCAGGCTTCCCTATCCTTCACTATCTCCTGGAGTTTGCTGAAACTCATGTCTATTGAGTTGGTGATGCCATCTGACCATCTCATCCTCTATTGCCCCCTTATCCTCCTACCTTCAATCTTTCTCAGCATCAGGGTCTTTTCTAATGAGTCGGCTCTTCACATCAGGTGACCAAAGTATTGGAGCTTCAGCATCAGTCCTCCCAATGAATATTCAGGGTTGGTTTCTTTTAGGATTGACTAGTTTAATCTCCTGGCTATCCAAGGGACTCTTGAGAGTCTTCTCCAGGACAACAGTTTGAAAGCATCAGTTCTTTGGCACTCAACCTTCTTTATGGTCCAACTCTCACACATCTGTACATGAGGAGATCATCACTAGCTCTACCAAAGCCTATAGCCTACCATAGAGACTGCAGACTCTAAGACTGGGCCACCTCAGGCCAAACTGCAGGGAGGGAGCACGGTCCCACCCATCAGCAGAAAATTGGATTAAAGATTGACTCAGCATGGCCCTACCTACCAGAGCAAGATCTAGTTTTCCCCACAGCTGGTCCCTCCCATCAGGAAGCTTGCACAAGCCTCTTGTCCTCATCCATCAGAGGGCAGACAGAAGAGGCAAGAACTTCAATCCCATGCCTCCAGAATAAAAGCTGCAATCACAGAAAACTAACCAGAATGATCACATGGATCACAGCCTTGTGTACCTGGATAAAACTATGAGCCATGTCATGCAGGGCCACCCAAGAAGGATGGGTCACTGTGGAGAGTTCTGACAAAGCATGGTCCACTGGAGAAGGGAATGGCAAACCACTTCAATATTCTTGCCTTGATAACCCTGTGAACAGTATGAGAAGGCAAAAAGATATGACGCTGAAAGTTGAGCCCCCCTCCCAGGTCAGTAGGTGTTCAATATGCTATTAGAAAAGAGTGGAGAAATCTTTTTACCCTCTTAGTAACAAATTCATAGAATATAAAAGACTTTCATGGCTCTGTGATGTCTTCAATAAATAGGTTTGCTTAACTTCTGCATCATCAGCTTTTTATCAAAAATATTTCAAATTTATCACAAAAATAATCAGGAACTGGTACTGTCACAAGACTAATTTTTCGCATATATGTAATTGTAATCACAGCTACTGCCTGTTGAAGCCTGTGGTTTCATGAGGGAAACAAGTATAACACAATGTGAAAAGTAGCACTTTAGAGGATCAATGCATGTTCTGTGGAAACACATTACCTGGAGAATCCCAGGATGGGGAAGCCTGGTGGGCTGCCGTCTATGGGGTTGCACAGAGTCGGACACGACTGAAGCGACTTAGCGGCAGCAGCAGCAACACCATCTCCGTAGTGGGGAAGAGATAATAAACAATACCTGAAGAAGGTAATGCATAGTGATCACATATAGTATATTGAGGATTTACTGGAAAAGAGATGGAGCTAAAGCATGTTTGAGACTTAGGAAACTCCAAATGTGAGGACTCATGCGTAAGTGATCATGATACATTTACGAAGAGCATGACAAGTTTTTTAAAAAATGCTTAATGAGGACTTGATATTCAAAGTATATTAACAGATTTGGTTTGCATCGCAAATATTCCTGCAGGGTCACTATAAAGGTTTCGGAAGCACAGAATTATACAGTCTTCAGTGTGGGGAAAAGCACTGAGAACCTCTGGTCAGAAGCCTTTTCTAGGTTGTCTGACAGAAGCTAGCTATCCCCTGTTTAATTGTATATAGCCCCTGGAAGCACTCTATCTCATCATGCATCACCACTCCCACCTTATATGAAGATGAAATCAGCCTTTCTGTAACTTTCACCTGCCCCAGGTCTGCATTTCTGAGCTTCGCAGAAAGAACTCTTGGCTTTATTACTTTGGGAGTACCAGAGTCATTTTCTGTTGGTGATGGAATTTAAAATCAGATCTATTTAATGGAGTTTGCAGTTACGCTGCCTCTTCATTTTAATACCAGACATTTCACCATTTTTAGCATGTGAAATATATCTGTATATCCGAAAGTTTTCTTAAGACTACAATATAAATATTGAGTTTTATATAACCTTTTTATTTATCAAGGGAGTATTTTAGGGATTTGGTTTCAGCATCTTTTTGTAAAAATGTTAGATCTTGGGAACATTTTCATCATTCAACAGGGTCTGCAATGTTAATGGACCTAAGCAGCAGGATCCTTGGACCACATACTATAATTATTCCTCAGAGTGCTTGTAATTTCAATGCCAGAGCCTAACGCTGCCTGTATTTCATTTGTTTTTCTTCTCTTACGGAAAGTGATTCACAGCAGCCTTCTGATTTTGGAAATCTATTGCTTTTGCTCAATTCTAAGTTGGTCCTCCAAATTTAAATTAAAGTATGGCAGTAGGGAAAAAAATGGTAGCGATTGAGAAAAGAAATAGTGAAGAAATATTTTCTATGAGCAAAAGTTTCTTTTAAAAGCATTTAAATCACTCTGGGACAAATTAGAGTTTTCTTTCTTCTGTGTCTTCTCAGGCTTCCAGTATTAAGAATACTAAAGTAGAAGGAAAATATGTTCTTTTCTTGATTGAAGTTAAATCATTGAAAATTATTCAATAACTTCAAATTCCAGCTTAAATATGAGATGTATGAAATGCAACTTGATACTTTGTGTATAGGTGTGTGTGTGATTAGCATCTCAGAATCATCATGTATAAAACTTTTCTTTAAATTAGTTAAAATTACTTTGCCTTAGCTTTGAACATAATTAGAATTTCAGATATGATATAGTTCAACTGAAGCAAATTTTATGATGTTATAAGGAAACTGAGGCCAATACAGGTTAAATTCGTAGTAGAATTAGAAGTGGAAAATCTCTGAGGATTTTCACCCTGGAGTTTGGTGTATTTTTTACTTGGTTAAAGTAAATAGTGTTACAATAAATATAAAAGTGTTTTGACTATTCAAATGGTGATAGTCATTTTATTTGAATAAGTCTGATCAAGTTAAAGGAAAAGAAATCTAAATTTGAAATGAAACCTAAATCTCATATAGTTTAATACTCATTATTTCTAATTTTAAGATTTATTTTTTTCTACACCAGGGAAATCATCCTTGGGATCTTATGAAGACCTTCTCATGGTAAGAACATTTAATCAACAAGAATTCTATAAAAATGATCATAGCATGTTTATTGTATAGCATTATCTGTTTAAATGGAATGTCCAATATACAAAGGGCTGAGAAAAATTAGATTGCTTCTCTTCTTCAGGCACTCTTTTTCCCATTAGTCTGTTTTATTTTTTTATAGTCAGTTGCTCATTTGATTTTTTCTTTTGTTGCTCATCTTTCCCACTATAAGGTACCTTCTATACAAGCCAGAATGATTGCTTATTGATAAATGTCTGACCTATATAAAATATTTGTTGAATGGATGCCTTAATGATCAGTAAAATGATCACCTGTCATGTATCAGCACCAAGTTAAATTGTTTCAATGAAACATTTCTGCTTTTCTTCTTGGTAAACCTAAGAGGTGTAGGTCTCAGTTCCATTACAGAGCTAAGGAAATGGCCTCAGAGCAGGAAAGCTATTTAATCTATATTATGTTATTATTAAGAAGGTACTTGAACTCTTGTTTAAAAATGTTAAACATTTCCTTTCTCAGACCAGTTATCCTGAAATTCAAAATGTTAAAATGCTAAGGAGACAAAAGTAAACAGAAAACTTATGCAAAACCAGAAACAATATTTAAACACAAATTTCCATTTCAAAATGATATCTGATCTTTGACTATCTCAGATATGATGCAGGATAACTGAGCTGGCATCAGCTTAGTCATGTGTGTCTGACACATCTTTAGCAAAGGAATAAAATTTTGGAACTGAAATATGACCTACTCCTAATTGCTTAAATGTTTATATTAAGCATAATAATAAGTTTTGAATGAGTATTTGTCTTATAAATACATAGTCAGAAACATTAGTCTGACAGGACATAGTTAAAGAAAAATATAACTATTCTAAAAAAAGTTAATTTCCAGGTTTTGATACTCTAATTATAGAGCATATTGATCTTAGCAGTTGTCATGTTATTTTTATTAAACTTTTTATTTTGAGATAATTACAGATTTGCATGCAACTGTAAGAACTAATACAGAGAATCCTGTGTGTCCTTTACCCAGTTGCCTCCAACATAGTCTTGCAAAATTATACTATACTGCTGCTGCTACCATCAAGTTGTTGACAGTGAAACATTTAATATACAAAACATTTCCATTACTACAAGAGTCCCTTTTATTGCCCTTTCATAGACATACCTTCTAATATCCTGTAACTCCTAGAATCACTACTTTCTTCATTTCTAAAATATTGTCGTTACAAGAAGCCTATGTAAGTGGAATTATGCAATATGTGCCCTGACAGTACTGACCTTTTGTTACCCAGCTTAAATCTCTGGATATGAGATGCTTACAAATCTTGTGTGTCAGTAGTGGATTCTTTTTTGTTGCTCAGTGGCATTGCACGGTATGCTTGCACCATGGTTTGCTTAACCATTTCCCCATTAAAGGATGTCTAGGTTAGTTTTAGTCTTTGGTTATTATGAATAAAGCTGCTGTGGATATTTACATGTATGTTTCTGTGGGAATGTAAATTTCCTTGCTCTGGAATAAGTTGTATTATATTAGGTCTAAAAAACAAAGCATGATTTTAAAAATTATCCTTTAGATGGGGCCCTCATAGTATAAGAATTAGCTCAATCAAGATTAGAGATTTAGAATAAGTTAAAAGGTAATTGAATAATTGATTGTTATTGATGTATGTTAGCATCCTTACTACTATTATTGCTATTAAGTCTGGTGCAGCTCTGAGATTAATCTTGTCTTGTTTATCTAGGAAACATGAGGTTTACACATCATGTTCTCTCCCTTGGAATGTTTATATGCTAGTCATCAATCTTTAGTTCATTTTGCCACACATTTATACTGAAGTGAGTGCCAGCTTTATATACAAGTATCATTTCATAAAAGATGAGACCTTTAGTATTTACCTTAAGAATGCCCTTCTAATTTGCTGGGGCATGACGCACCAAAGTGTCAGGGTGTATTTTATGACATTTGTTGAAAAATTGTATTTCTCTCATGAGGTATATTTGCTGGCCTGACAGCTTGCTTCTACTCATCTAACCTTGAATCGTAAGAAAACAAGCAAGATTTGTGTGTGTGCAAATGTTTATATGTATGTATTGATAAATAGTTATATTCACATATATGGATGTATGTTTGTATGTATATAACTACAAACAGTAAAATACTGCTCTATCATAAAAAATTTGTACCTCTAAAGACTGAGATTAGGAGACTAAAACTAAGATTATGTTTGCTGAGTGCTTCTCTGTGAAAGTGTTACTTGCTCAGTCATGTCCAACTCTGCAACTCCATGGACTGTAGCCTGCCAGGCTCCTCTCTCCATGGAGAATGTAAGAATGCTAGAGTGGGTTGCCATGTTCTTCTCCTGTGGATCTTTCAATCCAAGAGTTTGAACCCAGGTCTCCCTTATTACAGGCAGATTCTTTACCATTGGAACTAGAATTAGTAAACTTGTACCTGTCTCATTTATATCCTACTAAGATAACCTGGAAATACACCCTAGTATATTAGCTATGAGAGATTATGGTAGATGTTTCTTTACCAAATTTTGAAATTCAGACAAAATGCAGAAATTGCCATACTGATCTCTATGATTTCACCCATTAAAATCAAGAAAGACAAAAATACTGATTTATTCATATTTAAAAATGCTTATTGATCACTTTCTTTGTGAAGACTGATCTGATGATAGGAAATCAAAGTGAACAAGATCTATGAATCACATTCAAGAGCTTACATCCTAGTCAGGGAAGGTAATCAGTGAGCATGAAAATACATTAAATGAGCAAATGAGGAATTTTCAAATATTTTACTGTGACAAAAGTAAAACAGGGTGATGGCTAGAGAAAGTGATTTTTTTTAATTTATTTATTTTTTAATTTTTATTTTTTAGTTTGTTTTGCTTTACAATGCTGTACTCATTTTGCCATACATTGACATGAATCAGCCACAAGTGTACCTGTGCTGGCTAGAGTGGTAAGAGAAAACTTCCCTGAAGTGCAATTTCGTGAGCAAAGACATGAATGCTGAATTGAAGCTAGCAATGCAAAAACACAAGGTAGAGCATTCCAGGTAGAGGACTGTCAAATGCAAAGAGCTTACGATGGAAAAGAGCCAGGAGACATTGTCTGAAAGATCTGCAGATTTAACTCTCTCAGTTACAGAAATTAATTTTCTGGAGTGCTGACTTTCTGGGGCCAGAGTCCTAAGTATCACTTACTAAATGAACAATGAGAACGATTTTCATGGCAGGGAGGCCCTGGCACAGACTAGAAAATGACAGGGCAATCAACAACAGAAAGAACGGAAAACCTGAGGTGCTAAAATAGACTTGTGAATTAAAAAGCAAGGAAAGTTTGAGCATAATGTAATCGTTTCAGTTTTAAAATCTTTAATAAATGAGGCCAAGAGGGACAGGGACTGATTAAAAGAAGGGGTGTTATGTGATAATATCTGATGACATGATTCAAAGCTAGAGCATTTTAGAGAGAAGGAAGAGGGAATAATCTGGAACTAGAGATAATACTTAAAGAGGACCCTCAGCCCAGCTCTAGGGTATAAGGAAAGAGGGAGAAAGACTAGTAAGCCATTGGGAAAGCACTGTCCTCAGTGAAGAGCCAGAGGTTCTTTGAGCAATGTCAAAGGAACATTTGTAATTGAGCTTGAGATTACTGGGAATTTTGAAGGTGATGCACTGTGAATTCCACAGAACCTAAGCTGGCAAGTTTAGGATGTGTGGAAAGCTCGGCAAGGGGTACTAAATAGGAGATTTGCACAGCCTATGGAGCGAAAATGTGGGAAATCAGAAGTGAAGCCCAAAGCTTTTCATGGTGATCCATAATAAACACGAACAAAGGGTGCAGAGGCGGTGAACTCAAAGCAGGTAGACGTGGTGATAATTTGTGGGATCTGAGGGACCCTGGATACTGTTTCCAGAGATGATGGGGAGGAAAGGAAACTTCAGTTTTGTCATCACACATCTCACAATCGAGGTTGCAGAAATTCTGACACTTCATTAGGGCTGGTCTTAATTTGAATGCAAGAAATTACAAATTTTATAGTGAATTTCTAGTGAATTTCCAATTTCATATAATAGTCATTTTCAAAGTGAAATAGTAAAAAAATATATATATATTCTGGTCCAGGCCAACTCTAATCACTTAAAGATTTCTTGGGAAGGGATGGTGGTCCCTATTCCAGAATTTCCTGCACAATTTCACATTGTATTTAATTTTACTTAGGTTAATCTCAAATTATTTTTCCATCTTTGTTTAAAACAATAGGTGGTTATGTTCAGAAGCCACCTCTTTTGTATTTAATTTCTCCATTGACTTGATTAAGCGTAACAGTTTTTCACTCTGAGATGTCTCTCACCAGGAGATTTTTCACAACTCTCCTTGTTATTCTTTCTCTTCTTTTGGCTGTCTGGCAATAAAATCATAATCCTGTCTTTTACAGCATCACAGGCTGATAACAGCATGAACACACTCAGAGAATTCTTGCTCTCATTAAGCTTTTAATTTCTTTATTGACTTTAATTAAACTTGAGAGGCTTTTTCAATAGCAAGAAAGAAACATCGTTGTTGGATTAATAGCATTGCATTAGATAGACTATCGGTGATATTTGGGGAAAAGGGTAAGTTTCTATCTTATCCTAGGATCACAGATGTAAAGGTTTCCATCCCTGAATTTCCTGCTTTTAAAGGAATTATACCGTATGAACTGAAAAATCATTTTGTTTCTTCAGCAGAGCCTAAGAAGTAAGTGACTTACATGTGAAGTTTTCTGAACAATATTTCAACTGATTTTCTTAGTGTAAATTGTATTAAAGAGTGTCTATGCTTTTAAACTGCTATCAGGATATTTATTAACTATATGAGCAAATATTCATTGGGCACCTCTGATATGCTATGTACCCTTCCAGGCACTGAACAGCATTGGTGCTTGAGGGAATAAATGTGTTTGTGTTCACAGAATCTGTCAGAGATAAACAATGAGCAAGTTAACTGATTTAAGTCAATAGCATATTTTAAAATAGTCATCTGAATCATGAAAAATTAATCAGGATTAAATGGTGAAGTGACTCATGGGATGCAAGGTGGGATCAATGGGAGAAGGTTCATAAAAGGATTCTCTGTATAACAATTTAGACAAAGGAGTCATTCATTTATTACATTTAGTGTCCAACTCTTTGCAACCCCATGAACTATACAGTCCATGGAATTCTCCAGGCCCGAATACTGTAGTGTGTATCATTTCCCTTCTCCAGAGAAGCTTCTGAACCCAGGGATCAAACCCTGCATCACAGGTGGATTCTTTACCAGCTGAGCCACAAGGGAAACCACTAGTATTGGTAAACTTTGATTAAATCTGCATATTGAATTAAAGTAGCATGCAAGCATTTGGAATTAAAGTTAATGGGAAGAAATAAAGGTGTATTTCAAATAACAAATTATTTACATTATTTTTCATGAATGGATCCAGATCAAATATTTTTCTTATTATTTGAGGTATTTGAAAGAATTAGAGCCTTGCCATAGGAGAGAGAGGGATTCAGTTCAGTTCATTCACTCAGTCGTGTCCAACTCCTTGCAACCCCAAGAACCACAGCATGGCAGGCCTCCCTGTCTGTCACCAACTCCCGAATTTACCCAAACTCACATCCATCGAGTCAGTGATGCCATCCAGTGTACAATAGCATTATGTCTAAAAAAGTGCATACCTTAGTTAAAATGTACTTTATTGTGAAACAAAAATGCTAACCATGCTCTGATGGTGTAAGGTTTCCACAGACCTTCAATCTGTAAAAAAGCACAATACCTGTGAAGCATAACAAAGTGAGACACAGTGAAACAAGGTATGTCCCAACTGAATAACAGTTACTCCAATATTCAGTAACTTAAAACCAGTTCTGTTGTGATCACTGATTCTTTGGTTTAAAAATCTGTGAAGGTCACAGCAGAACTAGATTTTCTCTGTTAAGTGATGTCTTAGACTTTAGCTAGATAGGCGGTGTATGAAGGTGAGCATATCCAGTATCACGTGGAGGTATATTCATTCACAAATCTGGTGGTTCATTTTAGCTGTTAGCTTGGACCTTAACTTGGATTCTGGAATGGTGTTTATACATGTGATGTCTTTGTGTGTCTTCAGATTCCCCAAAGCATGGCTTCCTCAAAACGGTTCAATTCTTATGAGGCCATGTTGAGTTCCCCAAGTGAGTATTTCAGTGAATAAAACAGAAGCTGCATTGCATTAGACTTTTATGACCTAGTCTCAGAAACCAAATGCTGTCTCTTCTGTCCCAAACTGCTGTGAAAGTGAAAGTCTCTCAGTCATGTCCAACTCTTTGCAACCCCATGGACTATAAAGTTCATGGAATTTTCTAGGCCAGAATATTGGAGTGGGTAGCCTTTCTCTTCTCCAGGGGATCTTCACAATCCAAGGATCAAACCCAGGTTTCCCGTATTACAGACAGATTCTTTACCATCTGAACCTCAAGGGAAGCCTGTCCCATTCTGTTAGTTGTAAGCAAATTACAAGCCCAACCAGATTCAAGGAAGGGGAGGGAACGTAGACTCTACTTCTTAATGAAAGGAATATCAAAGTGTTTGCAGACATGTTTAAAACCATTACACTTTGGGGGACAAATCTCTTTCCAGAATGAGTACTGAAAGAAAATTATAGAATTGTAAAGGTAGATGCTAATGGAGTTGTTTTTTGTTAGTGTAATATTGATAATTATGTGATTTTTTTAAAGTTACTGGGATTGGGTGTAGTAGGATAAAAATTCTTTGATCTATGAAGAAATGTGTAAGTATCCAGTTCCCTTGAAACTTGAAAAGAGAATTTGAATTTAAATTTTTAGCATCAAATATTTTTTGCTTTCACTGTAATAGTTTTTACTTTCCTCAAATATTTTCCTTTTGGTTAATTCTGAAAATAAATGCATTAGTATTACTTTTTGGAGTAAATAACTTGTTTTCTTTATTTGGACTAAATATCATGTCTTCATAGGAAATTAATATCTATGGAATGAGACTGTGATCTTTGGGGAGTTATTATTTCTTTTGTTATTTCAGCTTTTGATAATAGTACTATTTGCTTGCTTATTTTTAAAATAATCAGTCTCCTAAATGATGATTTTAAATTTTGTATTGCTTTCATGTACATGTAACATACATCTCTAGGTTAGCCCTTCAGAATATTCCAGTAAGTACAAAGATATCAACCCTGTTCTTTATAAACTTATATTCTTAGTGGAAATATACATATAATAAATATGTAAATGTGTAATAAATATGTAAATAACAAAAGATCATGAGGAAGTCACAAGTTCTTTTTTGGTGAATCATAGGGTGAAAAAAATAGAGTGAAAGTAAAATAAGGTGATATGGGAAGATTGGGGAGAAGTTCTGATTTTGCTTTAGAGTGTCAGGGAAGATCACAATGGGTCTATAATAAATAAATCAGAACCCGAATGACAAGAAGCTGTCATTTTGTGAGAAGTTTGGGGTCTAGTGGTGGTGATGATGGTTAATTATACACATTATTTATAACTTCACTGGACCAAGGGATGTCTGGATAGCTGATGGAACATTATTTCTGGTTTCTGTGAAAGTGTTTCTGAAAGAGATTAGGGTTTGATCTGGCAGACTGAGGGAAAAAAATCCATCCTCATCCATGTGGGTGGGCTTCATCCAATATGTTGAGGGTCAAGATGGAACAAAAAGGTGAAGTAAGGGCAGGTTCACGCTTTCCCTTCTTGACCTGGAATGCCTAGCTTTTCCTGCCCTCAACATCAGAGCTACCAGTTCTCTAGAGTATAGACTTGGACTAAATTGTACCACTGGCTTTCCTGGTTCTCCAGCTTGTAAAGGGCAGACTGTATTGGTTCCAGGTCATGGAGACCAATTCTTACAGTAAATCTAATATATATGTATGTATGTGTCTTATAGGTTCAGTTTCTCTGGAGAACCAGACTAATACAGTACCTATTTCAAGTAGAAGAGCCTTATCAATCACCACAATTTTCGGTGTCTAAACTCTAACCTCATAGAATAGCTTGGTGTTACTAAAACATGAAGTGGATTTACCTTGCCACATATTTGCACTGTTTCCCTTTGCCTATCATGTCCTCTTCCATTTCATCAAGTAAAAACAAAAACAAAAAAGAAAGAAAAAAATGAAAACAACTCTTGTTTAAGATTTAATTATCACTTGCCTTTTTTCACCTTCAAAATACTCAGTTTCTCCTCTTTTCAGAATGCTTTACCACTTGTATTACTAGTTTTTTTAATTGTTTCCTGCTTATTTTTTTTTCACTAAGTGGTGAGAAAATCGATTTTTATGTGTGTGTGTGTCTGCCCAGTGTTTGCCACATATAAACTAAAAAGAAATTCTTTAATGTAGTTTTGAATCCAAAACTCATTTATTTAATATTGAGATTGCTGTTTGATAGTATTTACAAAAGACTATAATTCAGTTCAGTCACTCAGTTATGTCCAACTCTTTGCAACCCCATGAATCGCAGCATGCGAGGCCTCCCTGTCCATCACCAACTCCCAGAGTCTACTCAAACTTGTGTCCATCGAGGCAGTATACCATCCAGCCATCTTATCCTCTGTTGTCCCCTTCTCCTCCTGCCCCCAATCCCTCCCAGCATCAGAGTCTTTTCCAGTGAGTCAAATCTTCCCATGAGGTGGCCATAGTACTGGAGTTTCACCTTTAGCATCATTCCTTCCAAAGAAATCCCAGGGCTGATCTCCTTTAGAATGGACTGGTTAGATCCATTGCAGTCCAAGGGACTCTCAAGAGTCTTCTCCAACGCCACAGTTCAAAAGCATCAATTCTTTGGTGCTCAGCCTTCTTCACAGTCTGACTCTCATATCCATACATGACTACTGGAAAAACCATAGCCTTGACTAGACGGACCTTTGTTGACAAAGTAATGTCTCTGCTTTTCAATATGCTATGTAGGTTGGTCATAACTTTCCTTCCAAGGAGTAAGCATCTTTTAATTTCATGGCTGCAATCACCTTCTGCAGTGATTTTGGAGCCCAGAAAAATAAAGTCTGACACTATTTCCACTGTTTCCCCATCTATTTCCCATGAAGTGATGGGACCAGATGCCATGATCTTCATTTTCTGAATGTTGAGCTTTAAGCCAACTTTTTCACTCTCCTCTTTCACTTTCATCAAGAGGCTCTTTAGTTCCTCTTCACTTTCTGNACTATTTCTACTGTTTCCCCATCTATTCCCCATGAAGTGATGGGACCAGATGCCATGATCTTCATTTTCTGAATGTTGAGCTTTAAGCCAACTTTTTCACTCTCCTCTTTCAATTTCATCAAGAGGCTTTTTAGCTCGTCTTCATTTTCTGCCATAAGGGTGGTGTCATCTGTAGGTGAGACCAAATGGTGGTATCAATAGTGCAGTTTCTGTTCACTCAGTAAGTTCTGTTTTAGGCATCCTGTGAAGTTTCACTTACATGTCATCGCATTTGACTTTGCAGTAACCTCAGTTATATCATTTTCTCCATTTTATAGATGAAGCCACTGAAACTCCAAGAGGTTAACTACCTACACACAGTCCACATATTCAGGAGATGAACCTAGAACTATCTCACTCAATGCCTGTTCTCTTCATCTCTCTTCTAACCTTGCCACCAATCACACATATTTAGTGTTTCTGTTTTATTTTCTGTCTGTACGGGCAAGATAAAGAGAATACCTTTGAAAAGTACTTGAGTATGGGGGCCTAAACAGGAGTGTTGAAATAACACTCTATAGCCACTATAACTTCCACTGAACATTTTTACCTAATGTTTACATCCTACAGTAAAATTCTGCCAGTGAAATTAAGTTGCAGCTGTCTTTGACTTGCAAAGTAACATCTCATATTTCTACTGAATCTATTAGCTGAATCAGTTTATTTTATTTCTATAATTCAATGTAACATGTTGCTTTCTATTTGCTATCCCCTGGACACCCTGGTAAACAAGATGTTTCCTGTAATGGGTTTTTTCCCTGGTAAAAAAAATCATTTAATAAGCAAATATCTCCAATCCATGGTAATATGCTCTGACAGTCTCCTAACCATATTTGAAATATGAAGGCAGTGTTTCCAAGATGACTCAAGCCAATTGCTTTAATACTTCAATAAAAATAACTGCTATTAGAAGGTTCAATACCAAAGGCACATAATTTCAATCCTGGTTCATAAAATTTAATTTGGATTTATTTCAGGATAATGATCATTGAGAAAAGTGTGTATTGGAATGGTCGAGCACCTGGGTAAGGACCACTAATCTGTTCTGAGAGATGGCTGGGCCCCTGCAGGGTAGCTGGCAATATATATCCACACACCATTAATTATTTGTTGGAATATTTTCTGTGACATTGGTCTCAAGGTGCTCTGTTCAAACATTGTACTCAGCAGAATCGCTGACACACAGCACTTGAGTAAAATGACTTTCTATCAAATTGGATTCTCTTTGGCTCTGACCACATGACCAGGTTTCATGGGTCCACTCTTTTCTCTCTTCTGGCCTATAGCTTATGATACTTGTATAAGAAATGGATACAATTCCAGTTATCTACGAGAACATCATGAGTAAAATCTAAAACACGGAATTAATTCAGAACAAAGAATTTGGCAGCTGGACGTGACCTCAGAGTTCATCTGGTCTATGCCTCTCAGTTTACTGGTGAGACAACTCAAGCCCTGAAATAAATGATTTGTACAGGTTCACAGAACAGAGCCCAGAGCAGATTACCCACTCCAGTACTCTTGCCTGGAAAATCCCATAGACTGAGAAGCCTGGTAGGCTACAGTCCATAGGATCGCAAAGAGTCGGACACGACTGAGCGACCTCACTTTCACTTTCCAGTGTTAGTTAAGTGAGCACACTATTTACATCAACCAGATGCCACAGGTATTATTGCTTAACTATGATAGCAATCAAAGTTTACCTTTATTGGAAGTTCTTTTTTTTTCTCCAATTGGGGTATAGTTGCTTTACATTGTTGTTAGTTTCTGCTGTACAAAGAAATGAACCAGCTATATGTACTCCTATATCCCCTCCCTCTTCAGCCTCCTTCCCACCCCCCACCCCATCCCAGCCCTCTAGGTTATCACAGAGCACTGAGCTGAGCTCCCTGAGCTATACAGCAGATGCCCTTTCGTTACCTATTGGACACACATGATAGTGTATACATGTCAGTCCCAATCTCCCAATTCGTCCCACCCTCCCCTTCCATTTCCTCCCTCCACTGTGTCTACATGTCTGCTCTCTATGTCTGCATATCTATTCCTGCCCTGTAAATAGGCTCATCTGTACTATTTTTCTAGATTCTGTATATAAGTATTAATATACAATATTTGTTTTTCTCTTTCTGATTTACTTGATTCTGTCTGAATTACAGACTCTAGGTCTATCCACATCTCTACAAATGACCCAATTTTGTTCCTTTTTATGGCTGAGTAATATTCCATGTTATATATATATATATATATACACCACATCTTCATCTGTCTATGGTCATTTGGGCTGCTTAGTAAGCATACTATATGTTTCATCTCCATTTATCCTCAAAATAACCTTGCAACTCTTACTGTATTTGTGAGGAAACTGAGGCTTAGAACATTGAAATAACTTGCCCAGTTTCACTCAGTTAGTGATTTGTTACCTCTGGGGTTTGACCCAGACCATTGAACCAAACATGCTTTAATAATGATGCTGAGCTGAAATAAGAAAACTAGGTATGGGGCTCGGTTATGGGTCTAATAGAAATGGTAGGAAAATAATTGTGAAGTCTTTCCATGTGAAAAGAATTAAGGAGAACTGAGCTGAAGAAGACAGAGTAAGAAGTAGGGTTAGTGAAAGATTTAAGAGTGCTGAGAAAATAATTTTTTACTTGCAGACTGCTTTATAATCACTTCAGTTTTCTAAGTTTATTGTAGTCAGGGTCATCTGGCATTGGCCATTTTCTGTTTTAAATTCAGTAGTATACAAATTTATCAATAGGTATTTTAAAAGCATACAGTGATAGTCAGGAAATCTAAGGTAATAACTTGCTTTTAATAGGAAGGAAGTGAAAGTTTGAATTAGACTTCAAGGACAAATGAAAAACGTTATCACTCATTTGCAGTATTTTACTGCTTTTCTGTGTTCATAGTGGAAATATATCCAACCTATTTCTTCATTTGGCAAATGAAAACACGAATGTATTTTGCCAAATTGTTATGCTAATATAATTATCAACACTCATTTTATATGCTTTTGACCAGCTTGATAACTACTGTATTTCTGTGCAATTGCCTTTTTGGATCATTTTTAATGTATGACAACTTGTGTGAGACTTTCCATCTACAAAATGTTATATGATCTCTCTTTTTTAATCTTAGGAGACATATCGTCTAGGAGTTGATTTATGACCCTGCTTGAGTAACCTTGGACATGTCTCTATCTTGCACATTATTGATAAAATGATTCAGCTTTGCAACCTGAGATTTGAAAAACACTGTTGTCTGGAAACCCCAGAAAGATAGTTTTTTGAAAGGTATAATTATTCCAAGGATGAAAAAAAACAGGCATTTTTCATAAGTTCAATTTTGCTATGGTCCCAAGTTGGTAAAAGGTATTAATAATAATTGTGGAAAGAAAATTAACCTCTCAAGGACTGGAGATAAATGTTTGATTGGTGAGACTGTCTAGGATAGTAAATTACAATTGTGTCTAGAGGAAATCATACAGCTTGTTCTTTTTATTATTATTTTGTTTTTAATATACTGGTTATAAGTGTAAGTCAATTTAAGAAAACATTTATTGCTTATCTACAATGTGCCAGGCACTCTGTTGAATGCTTGGGATACTAAGTTGGGCAAGGTGCGGACTTCAAGGAGCTCACAGAATTGCTGAAGACAAAATGTGACATGATCCTGAATCATGCTGTGAGCTTCCAAAAAGTGGAACTAGCAAATCTACTGTTGTTGCTTAGTTGCTCAGTCATGTCCGATCCTTTGTGACCCCATGGACTGCAGCATGCCAGGCTTCCCTGTCCTTCGCTATCTCCCAGAACTTGCTCAAACTGATGTCTATTGAGTTGGCAATGCCATCCAACCATCTTGTCCTGTCGTTCCCTTCTCCTCCTGCCTTCAATCTTTCCCAGCAGCAGGGATTTTTCCAATGAGTTGACTCCTTTGCATCAGGTGGCCAAAGTATTTTGAGCTTCAGCTTCAGCATCACTCCTTCCAATGAATATTCAGGGTTGATTTCCTTTTGGGTTGACTGGTTTGATCTCCTTGCAGTCCAACAGACTTTCAAGAGTCTTCTCCAACACCCAGTCTGAAAGCATCAATTCTTTGGCGCTCAGCCTTGTTTATGGTCCAACTCTCATATCCTTACATGACTACTGGAAAAACCATAGCTTTGACTACACAGACCTTTGTTTGCAAAGTAATGTATCTGCTTTTTAATATGCTATCTAGGTTTGTCATAGCACACTTCTTTGCATATGTTGATGTGGTTTTAAATGAATGGTACTGGCTAGTTGCTCACTTAAATTAATCCTTCTGATTCTTTTATAGTCATTTAATTTGACTATAATGAAAACCTAGGCCTCTCAGATTTCTTTAATTGCAGACATTGACAAGTCCATTTAGTTTTCCTATCAGCTGTCAAGATAATGCTTAATATTTTCTCTTCCCAAACCTCCAGTTTGGGTTAGTTGCTCCATTCTTTGTGTTCCTTCTGCCTTTTGTTTATACATCTACCACAGCACATATTCTGTTCTTTAGAATAACATATTTACTTATTTGTGTGTGTTTTCTTTAATTGATTATCTCCTAGAGAATAAGTTCCAATCATCTTTATATTCCTCCAAAACTTGGAAAATTCCACCTGGATTTGTGGAAATGAGTCATGACTTTGCTGACTTAATAAGGCAACTAGTGTAGAATTATCAGGTGATAACTTCTCAAAGTTATACAACATATCCAAATTTATACTTTAATCCAACCATATGAGAGAGAATTTAGGCAAATCAGTTAATCTTTCTGGTCCTTAATTCCCAAACAAATTAACTGAAGAAGCTGGGCTATGAAACTGTTGATACATTGGATGATTTATTATTAGCTTATTTTCCTTAGGATGTAGTGTTAGTCACTAAGTTGTGCCTGACTTTTCATGACTCCATGAACCATGGCCCACCAGGCTCTTCTGTCCATGGAATTCTCCAGGCAAGAATACTGGAGTGGCTTGCCACTTCCTTTTGCAGGGGAATCTTCCTGACCCAGGGATCAAACTTAGGTCTCCTGCATTGCAGGCAGATTCTTTACCATCTAAGCCACCAGGGAGGGAGGGCTCTTTAGGATGTAATCTGACTCTAAATTGACCAGTTCAAAAATTTCAAAACTTTATTTGAATATAAATGAATAGTGCTGATAATACAACTATGCATCTACATGTAGAAAGTGCTTTATATAAAGAGAGTGCCAGGTAAGTGGCCAAGCTAGAATTCTAATTATTTTATCCATCTGTCCATCTGTCTGTCCATCCACTTGTTTATCCAGTCATCTAATGAATATTTGCAGAGTGTTTACTAAGTGCTAGGCATTACTTTAGGCAGCAAACCAAAACAAACAAAATCTCAGATCCTTAAGGAATTTATTCTCTAGTCAGTATTTAAAATTCTAAGTTTTTTTCTCATGAACTATAGGACTTCCAAAGTTATTGTTCTTAACTTTAGTTCTATAAATCTTTCTGTCCACTAAGTTTGTCTTAGGCTGTTCCTAGGGATTTTATAGTATATACGTTAAATATATAAAGCTGCTCTATATTTTGAGAACTGTTAAAATTCTTCAGTTTTTATTCCATGCAGTGAGAATATTAACTCCAGTTAGGCATTATCATTGTAGCCTCAAAAATCACTTTATATTACACCAAATTAAATAGATTTAAGAATAAAAGAACATTTCACTTCTTTTTGGTTGCTGGCAAGGAGCTAATGTTTCAGAAAATTCCTTGTAAATTGAAGGTACAGATCTTCCTATACCCACACTTAATATCTGAGTTACTTCTTGATAAACCCATTGTAAGTCGAGAATATCATTAAGTTGAAAATGCATTTAAAACACCTAGTTGGCCAAATATCATAGCTTAGCCTAACCTAACATAAATGTGTTCAGAACACTTAAATTAGCTTACAGTTGGGCAAGATCACCTAACACAAAGCCTATTTTATAATAAAATGTTGAATATCTCATGCAATTTTTTTGGACTACTTTACTGGAAGTGAAAAACAGAATGGTTGTCTGAGTGCAGAAGGGTCCTAAGTGTATTGGTTTTTAACTCCCACCCCCACCCCCACCTCCAGGGGTCTGGTGGCCAACTGAGAGCTGCAGCTCTTTTCAGCTGTCTAGCATCATGAGACAGGATCAAACTGCATGTAATTAGACCAGGAAAAGATCAAAATTCAAAATCTAAAGTCAGGTTTCCACTGAATGTATATCAATTTGCACCATCATTGTAAAGTCAAAAAATTGTAAGTTGAACAAACTATTTTAAGTCAGGGACTGTCCATATATCTTTACTTAAACTGGTGTTTACAGAGAATTGACTCTCCCTTTCTTTGTCTTATATGAAAGAAAGCTCTCTTTCCTTCTTTCTTTCTTTCTTACACACACATTCTCTCTCTCTCTCTCAAAGAATGATCTTTTCCTACAAAACAACCAGAAGCGGAACGGATGAGCTTGCGGGTATTAACCTTGGAAAATGGATGCATGGAATGCTCCATTTCTGGGGTGTTTGTGTGTGAGTGTGAACAGAGCCTAAGAAGTAGGGTAGAGATTGAGATGCCTGGATCAAGAAGGTCTGACGTAGACCATTCATGGAAGGAAATCCAGACGGCACACATTTTGGGGTCATAGATTGGAAAAAATAACAACTACTGTTTCTGCCCTGTTATTAAAACAATAAAGTCTATGTTTCCACCATGCTGTTCCAGATGTCGTCTCGTCTGGCCACAGCTGCTTGTTTGTTGGTGGGAAAACACACACAGCTATTTCCTCCCTTCAGCTGGATAATTCTCAACATCTTTTTGTTCCATATTTGTAAATAGGGTAATGGCTCTATTAAGAGAATGAGTGTCTACATTTTTAATAATAATGCTATTGTATTTCCTTCAGGAAATTTCTTCTTTTTCCCATCAAGACAAAATTAAACTTTTAGCAGCTTTGCTTCAGTTGAAACAAAATATGTGCTTATACACATTGAAATGCGATGTGACCATGGGTCATGTCCAGATCAAGAGGAGCCTTTAGGCTACGGCAGCTGTATACTGACTGGTTCTCTAGGGCTGGAATGGAAAACACAAATAGCAAACTTCTGCATTTTCTGACTTCAGAATTAAAAGTAATCAGGGGTTCTGAGAAGATGTCTGAGATGATTCTTAAATCTGAGGTTTGAGTATCATGAAAATTCTAGATTCCCCAAATCAAATACTTTGAAAAGATCAAGCTGCCTATATAGAAATACTGCCTGTCAAAACCTTAGTGCAAGTCTGAATTAAAATGGTAATAAAAGCCATTAGAAATTCTCCTAGACTAAAATAACTTCTCTCTTTGCTGGTCATAAAAAGTCCACTAAAAAGTAATATGTGAAACTCCCTCAGTTAAGCTCAGTTGCTCAGTCGTGTCCGACTCTTTGCGACCCCATGAATCGCAGCACGCCAGGCCTCCCTGTCCATCACCAACTCCTGGAGTTCACTCAGACTCACACCCATCAAGTCCGTGATGCCATCCAGCCATCTCATCCTTGGTCGTCCCCTTCTCCTCCTGTCCCCAGTCCCTCCTAGCATTAGAGTCATTTCCAATGAGTCAACTCTTCCCATGAGGTGGCCAAAGTACTGAGTTTCAGCTTTAGCATCGTTCCTTCCAAAGAAATCCCAGGGCTGATCTCCTTATGAATGGACTGGTTGGATCTCCTTGCAGTCCAAGGGACTCTCAAGAGTCTTCTCCAACACCACAGTTCAAAAGCATCAGTTCTTCGGNTTGTGAAGATATTTTTTGTACAGTTCTTCCATGTATTCTTGCCACCTCTTGTTAATATCTTCTGCTTCTGTTAGGTCCAGACCATTTCTGTCCTTTATCGAGCCCATCTTTGCATGAAATGTTCCCTTGGTATCTCTGATTTCTTGAAGAGATCTCTAGTCTTTCCCATTCTGTTCTTTTCCTCTATTTCTTTGCATTGATTACTGAAGAAGGCTTTCTTATCTCTTCTTGATATTCTTTGGAACTCTGCATTCACATGCTTATATCTTTCCTTTTCTTCTTTGCTTTTCACCTCTCTTCTTTTCACAGCTATTTGTAAGGCCTCCCGGACAGCCATTTTGCTTTTTTGCATTTCTTCTCCATGGGGATGGTCTTGATCCCTGTCTCCTGTACATTGTCACGAACCTCATTCCATAGTTCATCAGGCACTCTATCTATCAGATCTAGACCCTTAAATCTATTTCTCACTTCCACTGTATAATCATAAGGAATTTGACTGAGGTCATACCTGAATGGTCTAGTGCTTTTCCCTACTTTCTTCAATTTCTGTATTTGGCAATATGGAGCTCATGATTGGAGCCACAGTCAACTCCCAGTCTTGTTTTTGTTGACTGTATAGAGCTTCTCCATCTTTGGCTCCAAAGAATAGAATCAACCTGATTTCAGTGTTATTTGGTGATGTCCATGTGTAGATTCTTCTCTTGTGTTGTTGGAAGAGGGTGTTTGCTATGACCAGTGCATTTTCCTGGCAAAACTCTATTAGTCTTTTCCCTGCTTTATTGTGCATTCCAAAGCCAAATTTGCCTATTACTCCAGGTGTTTCTTGACTTCCTACTTTTGCATTCCAGTCCCCCATAATGAAAAGGACATCTTTTTTGGGTGTTAGTTCTAAAAGGTCATGTAGGCCTTCATAAAACTATTCAACTTCAGTTTCTTCAGCGTTACTGGTTGGGGCATAGACTTGGACTACTCTGATATTGAATGGTTTGCCTTGGAGACAAACAGAGATCATTCTGTCATTTTTGAGATTGCATCCAAGAACTGCATTACCATGAGAGCTACTCNTTTTTGGGTGTTAGTTCTAAAAGGTCATGTAGGCCTTCATAAAACTATTCAACTTCAGTTTCTTCAGCGTTACTGGTTGGGGCATAGACTTGGACTACTCTGATATTGAATGGTTTGCCTTGGAGACAAACAGAGATCATTCTGTCATTTTTGAGATTGCATCCAAGAACTGCATTACCATGAGAGCTACTCCATTTCTTCTGAGGGATTCCTGCCCACAGTAGTAGATATAATGGTCATCTGAGTTAAATTCNTTGAGATTGCATCCAAGTACTGCATTTCGGACCCTTTTGTTGACCATGATGGCTACTCCATTTCTTCTGAGGGATTCCTGCCTGCAGTAGTAGATATAATGGTCATCTGAGTTAAATTCACCCATTCCAGTCCATTTTAGTTTGCTGATTCCTAGAATGTCGACATTCACCCTTGTCATCTCTTGTTTGACCACTTCCAATTTGCCTTGATTCATGGACCTGACCTTCCAGGTTCCTATGCAATATTGCTCTTTACAGCATCGGATCTTGCTTCTATAACCTGTAGCATCCATAGCTGGGTATTGTTTTTGCTTTGGCTCCATCTCTTCGTTCTTTCTGGAGTTATTTCTCCACTGATCTCCAGTAGCATATTGGGCACCTACTGACCTGGGGAGTTCCTCTTTTGGTATCCTATCATTTTGCCTTTTCATACTGTTCATGGGGTTCTTAAGGCAAGAATACTGAACTGACTTGCCATTCCCTTCTCCAGCGGACCACATTCCCTAGAAAGAGAAATAACTTCACACATTCTTAAAAATGAACAAACTAGAAATTTTATTGAAATCTATACTGTTGCTTTCACAGTATATCTTTCTTTTTAATCTGAAAAGTTATCTGTCAATGATGAGAGTGCTTCTTTGATGCACAAGCAAAAGAATGCAAGAACACTAGTGCAAATGGTAATTAGAAAGCTTCAAGATTAGGGAACTTATCTAGAAGAAAAAAAAGGAAAATCACAAAAAAGCAGTCAGGAATAAAAACCTTCCTAAGTATCTGAATAAAGCCTTTAAGCAGTTTAGGTGAATCTTCTAAACTCAACCATGTGCATGCAGGGGATAAAGAGGTACTTCCTAACAAGGAGAAGGATAGAGGGGTGGAGGAGGGGGGTGGTAGGGGAAGGAGAGGAGGAGCAGGGAGCATCATTTCCAGAGAGCTGTGCTCTAGACTAAACGGCAGTCCACTCCTTTATTGCGTAGAAGTTGTGTACACTCTACATTGTGTAGAAAAATCGATCATTTCTAAGATATGTATTTATTTATTGCAGAATACAAAAGAATGCTAATACTCATTTCTCCTTTGTAATAACTTTGGATTTTGCTCTGACAGAGTAGTCCAAAAGGTACATTTTTGGTTCATTATTTGAAATGTGTTGCACTGATCAAGTGTAATAAGGATACATTTGCTGTCTGGTGATATAAAGGAGAAAACAACTTAACAAGAATTTATCCAGTCCATATTTCATATTACATACAGGTGATTCAGAAGATATAATAACACAGAATGTGGTACCTAGCTTCTAAGCATCATGATGTAATTTGTCCCATCTCTAACTTGATGTCTAGTCACCGCAATCCATGCAATTGAATATAATATCATACGGTGTAGAATAGCATAGTAGAGTCTAATAAATACATGAGAAAATATATGTGTGACTGTAATGAAGCTCACTACAGGAAGAAGAGTAGAATAAAGCGATGCCTATTTAAAATGACTCCAAGGAGTCTGTTTGCTATGCTTTATTTTTTAATGCATTCAGAGACATTTAACCAAAATAGTCCTGGTCTCCACTTACCAATATATGAGTTATGTTAGTTACTTAAAGCAGAATTCTGTAAAAAAGGAAAAATCCAAAAGTATTAACAGTGGTTTAAACTGGTTTTTGGGATTATGGATGATACATTGGTAAAATGTGCACTTTTCTATATCTTCCTAAGGTTTACCAGAGAAAATACTATTTTATAGAGAGAGGATGTGCGTATGTTCATGCTGACCAGTGATCCAACTTCCCTGTTAAAGTAAAAATGACTTACAAATTATGCTACCTATTTTGATACATAACATTAAGACTGTATTTTTGAATTTCTGGATTTTCTCCCTTACCACTATAGAGGCCAAGGGAAGAAATCATAGATTTTTCATATTCTTTTAAAATTCTCATTGGTGAAAAGTGTATGTGTGTGTGTGTGTGTTTGTGTGTATTCTTGCCACTGTATTTTCACATATAGGAATAGATTCTAAATTCCCCCTGGGGTGACAATAAGATAACAACTCTGTAATAACAACAATGCTTTCTAGAACAGTTAAGTTAACAAAGAGAGTAGTCAATAGGATATTCAATAAAATTTCAGGTAGACTGTCACAGGATACAAAATTATATTTATAAAGAATATGTTGTTTTCGAAGTACCGATGCCAACAAAGGTGGAAAGTGGAGACTGAAATAAACACAGCTTCTAATGAGGATTCTCCAACTGCAGCTTAAACCCAAAACCAAAGTGAGCAACACACTAGGAAGATAATTTGGGGCTTTCCCCCTTCATTCACGGAATGATTTTACTGTCTCTCTTTTTGTTAAGTGCATACTCTGTAATGATAAATGAATTGTAACAGATAGATCATTGTCAGAAAATTCTGATTTTTTTCCCTCAGTCAACATGTTTGATATGGATGTGTTATTTTAACCAATCTCTGCTTACTTTTTTGGAATACTAAGGAGGTATTCTTACATCTACTTATTTACATCATTTGAAAGTTTTTTTTTTTCTTAGTAGGTTTGTTATTCATCTTTTCTCTTTACAACATTCAAAGGTGACACTGACAGCTGTGAAAATAGCTATCTTTGTGACAGCAAAATTCAGAGAAATGAGAGTTGCTCCCAGCAGTCTCAGACCTTCTATTTTATTTTATTTTTATTTTTTTAGACTTTCTATTTTAAACAGGAGTCTTCCCCTAACACTATCCTCACTTGTGGAGGATTTTGATGGCCGAGAAGATAGTCATCCAGTTAGAGAAGACACATTTCTCAACAAATATGTAGAAAGCACTGCCTTTGAGTCTGAATCAGTCTCAGTTCTGATGCCATTTCTTACCTTCTTTGAGCTTTAGTCTCCCCATCTGTAAAATGGGGACATGCCAGGTCTCAGCTATTCTTGTGAGGATTAAATGAGCCACAGCTTGTGAATCCTTAAGACAGCTATTGGCCCAGTGTAAAGGGGAGACACGTGGTAACTTCATCAGTATTATTTTTAATAACAATTTGATTCTTGGTTCTAATTGTAAACACATTTTTCACTACTGCATGTGACAATTTGGTTATCCAGGTTTCCCATCCAGCACAAACTACTCTCCTGTATTGTGACAGAATTCACATTTACTAATTCAAGTGAAAACTACATGTGGATTGTAGGACCATAACATGCTAATGAACACAGAGGACCCTCAGTCCTGATGGTACTGCATCTTATATTATATAAATACCACTCAAATCACTCCTGGTCAAGGGTTTTGCTTGTCTTCCTATCTTTTATTTCCTAAACTCCTTGAAGTTATATATGGTAATATATAATAAACCATTAAAAGCCAAAGAAATTTTGATAAAAGCAAAAGAAAAATATAAACCTAACTCAGATTTTTTTAAAAAATCTTTTTTAAAAAAAATTTATTTTAATTGGAGGTTAATTACTTTACAATATTGTGTTGGTTTTGCCCTACATCAACATGAATCCGCCACAGGTACACACGTGTTTCCCATCCTGAACCCCCCTCCCTTCTCCCTCCCAGCACCACAGGGCACGTGGGATCTTAGTTCCCGGACCAGGGATTGAACTGTGCCCCTTTGCACTAGCAGTGCGGAGTCTTAACCACTGGACCACAAGGAAGTCCCTAATGGAAATCATTTTTTTAAAAGTAGAAAAAGAAAAAAATGGCGGAGGGACGCAACTTTGCTGAGGAAAGGGCAGAGGGAGGGATTCATTTTTTCAATAGGAACTCAATCGGAGGCTATTCTCTGTCAAAGCCAGTGGGGCTGGGGGTCTGATAGAATGCTCCCGTCTTCTGCCCAAACGAAAATGCAAAAAAGAGAAGACTATGTAGTCAGCAAAGCATTTTTTTTTTTTTTCAGATCATAAAGGAGAAAGAACCTTCTCATATAGCAGCATCAGCCCAGTCATTCTAGTAGAGAATGAAAAGAACAACAGCTAAAATTCCACCAAAGCGAAGAAATTCCCACCGATGAAGACCTGGGTTCCATCCCTAGGTGGGGAAGATCCCGATCAGAACTACTGTTTCGGGGTAAAAAGAAAGTCAACCTTTTCTCGTCTTCTCTGCCCAGAATGAATGTCTTTGTTTTAGGCGCCGCCCCTGCAGACCTCACTATCTGAAGCTCAGCTCATATCCCAGCTCATACCTCGCTCATACCTCTGTATTTCCATTGCACTTTGCTTGTATTGTAGCAATTGTAGCCATTGCCATAAATCCTCTGACTGTTCTCCAAGTGTCCCTGTTTAATGGGATTCCACTTTAGGTTTTCTTCTCAACAATAGACTCTCTCCACATCCTCACCTCTGGCTTTCCGGATCACCTGTCTGCTGCCTTCCAAATTAATGTCCCTATCCAAGATCTTGTCCTCAAACCCTAGAATTATGTCTTCAATTGCTAGATAACACTACATGTCTAAAGATATCTCAAATTCAACTCATCTAAAGTCAAACCCCCAGTCCCCTCAGCTCTCCATCATCTGCTTCTCTTTCTGAGATTGCTACTAGAGTAGATTGAGACATCCTCACCTATTAACTCAAGTGTTACGCTCAAAAATTTAGGGTGTTTTCATGATTTCCCCCTTTGCTCCTTTCTTCCAAATCCAATCACTGAGTCCTAACAGTATAACTCAAATCTCCTAAATGTCTGTACTTCTCAGTGTATTTACTGGTACAATAAGGCCACTCAAACTTCTCACTTTGAATCTGTTCATTTCCTCCTATTTTCTCCATATCTACTAGGTTTGCCTCTTGTATTATCAATTTTTTGGGGGGGTCCAGCTAACTCATAGTATATCATAAAAAGTTAGCCCCAGTGTGTCCAGGTGATCCTTCTGTAACAATCTCATGGTGCAGAGTTTGTAAGAGTTCTTCAGTTGCTCCCCAATCCATTATTTAGGACCCAAAAGGACAAATTCCTTAGCACAGTGTTCAAGATCTTTCATGTATAGTCTGTTCACACAAGCCTCTCCTCCCATCGCCTCTTTGTACTCTCCTCTCTAGAAACTGCTTGCAGTGGCCCCAAAGACTTGAAATTCCAATCTAGTGTTTCACGGTAGTGGGTCCAAGAACAATGCTAGGTGTGACAAAGATCACTGGTAATGGAAAATGGGGAGAAAATGACGCTAAACTTATTTAAGTTAAACGATTGTCCTTTATTCTAAGATTATTCCTTTTTCTATGATCTTGGTGTTGAAACATCCTTTTCTTTTAAAATAATCATGGTGAGACTAGCTGGTTGTTTTATGGATGATCTTAATTGTCAATAAAAATATTTGGTGGCTTTATATCCATTTCCTAAATAATTTTTGAAATTTGATTTCTCCATGACATTCAAAATACTAGAAACTACATTCTTCCGCCAGAAACTGCTTTGACTTCTGATGTTGTCTGACAAACTCAGAATTTTTTAGTACTCAGCCCCTCCATAGACTTCCCTGGGGTGGCTCAGGGGTAAAGAATCCACCTGCAATGCAGGAGACACAGGAAACCTAAGTTCGATTCCTGGGTCAGGAAGATCCCCAGGAGGAAGAAATGGCAACCCACTCCAGTACTCTTGCCAGGAAAATCCCATGGACAGAGGAGCCTGGTGGCCTACATTCCATGGGGTCACAAAGAGTCAGACAAGATAGAGTGAACATGAACAGAAGCACTTCCAGGCGGCCCCAAACCTGGTACTTCTGAAGTATCCCAAGCTGGGGGTGCCTTGGTGCTCATTGCCCTATACTGCAGAGTAGCTGTCTGTTTTCCTGCTATTCTGCAGAGTCGGGCACGACTGAGCGAGTGAACTGAACTGAACTGCAAGCAAAGAGTTTTTTTTTTTTCCTAACTCTATTCTTGCTAACTCAGCATCTGATTTAATAAATTCCTGTTATAAAAAAAAATAAAGTAAATGACAGGAACCCGTGTTTGGGCTGGAGTTATTGGTAAAATGGCTAATGCATTAACCATGTGAATCTGTCTCTTGCATTAGAGAGACAGCCCCCAGGGGGTAAGTGGGCTCCACCTTTTCAATTTTCCATTCCCCTGCAGGCTCTAGGACTGTCCTCTGCATATTTTGTTTTCTGCAAATGCTTATTGAAATTAACTGAAGGTAGGGCATGGAGAAAGCACGAAATTAAGACACTGAAAAATTAAGATAACAAAAGCAGGTTATGTGGGGGAAAGTCACTTTAGCCAAAAGGCCCTGGACAATTATTTAAAGTAAGTAGACTACCTTCAGGGGCTTATTCAAATGCACATATTTAATCATCTAATGTGTAAGTCAAATCTCAGATATAATTAATTCAGTGTGTCTTAACTTTTTTTTTTCCTTTGCATATCAGCTTTCATTTGATGAGGCTAATTCCTAATATGGTTCTTGGTGGCCCCATCAGAAAATTTTCATGTCTGCGAATACTAAGAAGAAAAAGAAGAGATTTTGTGGGAGTCCCATGATTAGGGCATCTTTGATTTCAGCTATATATGTACTACTTCAATGATTCCAAAAGGGAGCTGAAATGTACGGCTCCACATCTCTTACTTTAGAAGAAAACACTGTTAGATTTTACAGGAGGTGGCTGCTGTTTTGCAGGTCACACGTGTTACTGCCAACATTTCTCTGAAGAGTGGGTGACAGTGAGAAGACGTGATTTCAGGCTGTGGCGCTGAACATTAATTGCTAACATAAAGAACAAATTAAATAGATCTCATGTGATTTGGAAGGAGCAAATCATTTTTCTTTAGACTGTGAAAATAAGAACACCATAAGTGGCTTTAACTTTTATAAGCAATCTAGTGAAAAGGCAAGAGGTCTGGCCCCAGATAGAAACCCAGGAGTCCTCTTAAGGAACAGCACCATATTATGAATATAAATCTCCTACAAATACCTAAGAAGAAAATGGAACACTTATGCCTTTGCTAAAATGATGAATTCGTTTTTTCTCTAAGGGTTATTTAACACCTTCCATAATTTTATTATAAATGGCCCAATAAAATGCAACAATAAGTTATGTGCTATATTAGGAGGACAACTCATTTATGAGTAATGTGGTAATTTGTAAAACTAATGGGCATGTTTATGAGCATAAAGGGTTCTAATGAATAAATAAAGTATTGTAACAGGCAAAACTGAAGCATTCAGCATGAAGGGGACACATACCGCCAGGAGACCTCACTGTCAAGACAGTTGACAAGCTATGGAAATGTGGCCCTTCTTAGGGGCTTACTTGGGTAGAGAGACAGAATACCACAGCGCAGAGGAAACAGTGGTGAACTTGGAGCTGGGACCTGCATCCCTGTCTTCTACTGCCATTAACTAGGATTTCCAGATCGCACTTCCCATCTTTGAGATGAAGGGGTCAAAAGGGGCCTAATCTTCAAAAGGCTGTCTAATGAGGGGCTCCCCTGGTGGGTCGTGGTGAAGAATCTGCCTGCCAGCGCAGGAGACGAGGGTTTGATCTTTGATCCGGGAAGATCCCACATCCCGTGGAGCAACTAAGTCCACGTACCACAACTATTGAACCTGTGCCCTAGAGCCTGGGGGCTTCAGCTTCTGAGGCCAACGCACCCTAGAGCCCAGTGATCCACAGCCAGAGAAGCCACTGCAATGAGAAGTCTGCACACCGCCAGCAAGACAGTGTAGCCCCCCCCACCACTAACTGCAGCAACAGAAGACTCAGCACAGCCAAAACTAAATACATAAAACTAAAAAAAAAGACTATCTAATGCTAACAGATTTTCATTAAATTTACTAATTCAGTATTTAGAGCTAGAGATCTGAATTCAGCTATTTCCCATTTGTGGCAACTTTTATGTAAATGAAAAAAGAATTCAACTATCATAACATTGCTAATCGCCTATAGCCCAATACAGAGGTAAAAAAAAAAAAGAAAAGAATTCGAAATTTGGCTTCGAAAATATTCGCTTTTGACTGCATGGTAATGCATGTTGAACTGTGCAGGCATATTGATAGTACACATATTTGTGTTGATTTTTCTGTTTTGTCCTAAAATGCTGTTTGCAGCTGATGATGAATATCCTAATAACTTGTTTTCAAGCTCCATGAAAAAAAAACAAAAGCTTGCATTTGTGTATTCATTATGTCTACCTGTCTTTGGCGGGAGGCGGATCGGTTTTGAGGATGAATATCTCACATTCGACAGTGCACACAATGGGTCCATTTACAGCGCCAATCTGGCCTCCTGTCTGTGACAAAGGTGCTGTTATCAGTAATCCATGAAATGCTTCTTGTTCTCTTAATGAATTTAGCATTCAGCAGAGAGGAGAAAAAAAAGCTATATGTGTTTTGGGGTACACTTCTTTACTTTCCCACCCTCTTCTCCTCCAAATAATAATCGTTGAAGTGCTCATACACTGTGAAAAAAAAAAAAGGGAAGCCCTGTGTTTGTGAAACCATACCTAGAAAATTTCAAGCTCTACTTGACCCTAGGGTCTCTGTTTTAATTTTGTTTCATAAAGGGAAATGGAAGTCTTAGGTTCAAGATGGTGTACCATTCATAGGTGAGACCTAGGAATTAATACATATATTGAAATTAAAATACAAAATTAAACACTTTCTACCAATATAGCTTGTGGAAGGTGAAATGACTGATTTTGTAGTCATTCCCTGTTTGTTCTGATTTCAGTTGGGCTTTTTAGTTTCTAAACATGAAGTTTTAAAAACCATGATGTTTCGACTGTGCTCTTTATAGTATGCTATTTCACACAATAGTTTTTAAAGTTAGAATTTTATGTAGGGCCCTGTGTATTTAAAGCACTTAGATGTTTTGTTGTGTATGTGGGGGAGGGCCGGTGGGGGAGGGGGGCTGTTAGTATCTTTGCCGGATACATATGGAACCCAAGACAGAGTCATAGGGTCATTTTCTAATTCTAGTGTCCATCTTTTCTCTTAGTCCAGTGCTTGACACACAGAAAATGTTCATTACATCCTGAACGAATGACCAGGCAAAGGCTGCTCTTCAAGTCCCAGAACGAGAATCAGCATTCCATGGGAATAATACTTCAGAAGCTAGTCATGAGTTCAAGTTGACATTTTAACAATATCCATTACAGGAATATCAAAATTGGCTAAAACACTGAAAATGTATGTGGAGCTTTGTAATTTTATTTTACTTTATTTGCAGGTATCTTTCAGTTTGTCCTGCCTGCCATGCATATTGAATTCTAGAACCAGCTCTTTGAAAGAGTCTGTTTACTTTAGCAAATACACCCATGGGCTGGGTCTTGAGCAGGTGTTTGGTGGATACCATAATTGATTTTGTTTCAGCATCTGATATAGTGACAGTGATCCTACCTAAGAAGTTAACCAAATTTAGGAGAAAGATTAAATGGCTTTTGTGCCCTGTAATTGCTATACCTTTCATCTAAGTAGTTGTGTGTGCTCAGTCGTGTCCGACTCTTTGTGATCCCATGGATTGTAGCCCACCAGGCTCCTCTGTCCATGCAATTCTCCAGGCAAGAATATTGAAGTGAGTTGCCATTTCCTACTCCAGGGGATGGAACCCACGTCTCTTGTGTCTCCTGAACTGACAGGCAGGATCTTTACCTTTAGTGCCACCATAAGTCTTATGGCAAGAATATTCTAGACTTTAAGGCTAATTTAGATGAGGGAGATGGGGAAAACTTCAAATGTTATGAGAGACCCAGATGAGGCCTTGGAGAGGATGTTCTGCTGATCTGTAGAGACTGCTAGACATAGAAAAGATCTTTGTTTTCTATGGGGGGAAAAGGGAATCTCTTCATTTCTTTCATTTTATAAATCAAGAAAACAAGTCCCAGATAGAGAAAATAACCTCTCCAAGGAGTTTCTTCCATGAGACCCCAGTGTCTTGGTCAGACTAGCAAACTCAGGAATGATGACAGTCCTAGTGACAATTTCAAGATTTGCACATGTTCTAAATGGAGAAATAAACTTTGTTGAAAACACGTCATTCTTAAGGTACCTTCATTTTAACTGTACTGAGGTCATCACATGTGAGGAATAGTTTTGTGGAACTGTGAGGACACTGATCTGATGCTAAACACATTTCCAGGAAGCCGACAGGAAACGTTCAGCTAGACTCACTCTTGAGACGCCATGAACCCATCAATTCTGCAGCAGTTTTGCCCCACTGAGTTGTCTGTACTGCACAATTTAACCCCTAGCTGTAAAGCCACAACAGCCCCCTTGTGTTTGGAATTACCTTTCCCCAGGAGTGTTCTCCACATGCTTCATTTGCAGGGGACAGAGAATGTCCTCAAGGTCAGCCGAAGTTACAGGCAGAACCTGTTCACTATAGTCTTTAGTAAAGGGCCTTCCCTGGTGGCTGAGATGGCAAAGAATCTGCCTGCAATGCAGGAGACCTGGGTCCAATCCCTGGGTTGGGAAGATACCCCAGAGGAGGAAATGGCAACCCACTTCAGTATTTTCGCCTGGGAAATCTCATGGACAGAGGAGCCTGGTGGCCTACAGTCAAGGGGTTGCAAAGAGTCAGACACGACTGAGCGACATTCATTTTATTTTTCACTTTTGAGAAATATCCCCCTGCCCCAACTCCTCTGTCTCACATTCAGGTTAATCTACGGTTTCCCTGATGATTATTTGACGATGAAAGCCTTTGCTTTTCTTTCTTTTAGTTTTTATTTTGCATTACAACTTTTGTTAATCCAATGCATTGCTCTTAAAACATCTTCACTTGCACTAGCTATTCTTTTTTTTTTTTCTTTTACTTTATTTCACTTTACAATACTGTATTGGTTTTGCCTTAAGCCTGACATTCTGAAGAAGGCAAATTCTATCTTATCTTACTAAGAGATGAAGAAACAGACTCACAGGTGTTCAGAACTTGCCCAGGGTTACATAATTATTTTAAGATGCAGCCTGTTTAGATCCCAAGAGTTCTGGCTTTAGATTCAGTGCTCTCCCCTTTTTATGTGTTGTGTCTATTTTTTGAAAGCTAAAACAATTTTAAAAAATGATCCATAGAATACACATTTTTGTTAATGATCTCCTGTATACAGATACTGAAGACCTTCCCAAGACCATCACTTCCCAAATTAATTAACATTCAGACTTGAATAAAACTCCGTGCTTGTATCAGAGCTGTGTTAACAAAATGTTCTCAGAAAACAGCTTATTAAGTCTATCATTTTAAGTTATTTGTATTTTTACTAATGAGTTAGTGTTTTCTGTGTGAAGTGAAATAACTATCACAGGCACAGAATAAAAATCTGTTTCATTTTTTGAATTTTTAAAGCCCATAATGAATTGCAAGAGGTGAACTGCACAATAATGCCATAAAAATAAAACAGAAAACCNTATCAGAGCTGTGTTAACAAAATGTTCTCAGAAAACAGCTTATTAAGTCTATCATTTTAAGTTATTTGTATTTTTACTAATGAGTTAGTGTTTTCTGTGTGAAGTGAAATAACTATCACAGGCACAGAATAAAAATCTGTTTCATTTTTTGAATTTTTAAAGCCCATAATGAATTGCAAGAGGTGAACTGCACAATAATGCCATAAAAATAAAACAGAAAACCTTTAAAGAGGTTTTCTGCATTCCAGAAAATATATACTTATCACAGATCATAAATGCCGTCTTGGATAATTTTAAACATATGGTAAGTTTCTTTTTAAGTACTTATATTTTAGGAACCTTAATTATGCTTTAAATCTTTTTCTCGTCATGGAATAATTTTGCCTTGAAAATTTGTGTAGGTAGAGCTGCTACTTCTTTCCATAATATTTATAGGAGTTGGATTGGCTTACAATTTGCAATTCATTAATTCAGAATATAATTCCTCATAAGTAAGGAGTTTCTTGTCTAGTTATTCAGCTCAATAGTGCTTCATTACATTAAACTATGAGCTGCAAAAACAAACAAATTATTTCTCAAGCACTTAACAGTCCATATGTTATAGAAACAGCCTGTGAAGGTGTTATACTTACTCATTCCTATGAAGTAATGCTTAGTATTTACTACTCAACTGTCAAGAGTAGCTATAAGCTTATTAAAACTTTTCTTGATTCCCACTAGGTTTCTTAATAAGGCAGAATGACTTCATGGTCTTTTTCTCCAAAGGAAAAATGTGCCAGAGGGCCTTGTATTCTTGAGATGCTAGGATGAGCTGGTTTGACATTATTTGCTTTTGTATTTAGAGCAACTAAATACAATTTTCAAAGAATTTCAATAGTCTATTTTCAAAATTAAATTTTGGAAATATCTGTTCCATTCACCTCTCCTTCCGGCAGTCCTGAGGATCTCATCTCTGCTCAGAAATGCTCATTTAGGCTGGGTTTTTACATTTGGTAAGCACACTAAATATATTTCCTATCCTAAGGCAGTGGTATAGCATTTACTTACTTTTACATATTTCTTTCAGAATTATGGTTTATCACCTATTGCTTCACTGCAGAAGACTGAGAGTATAAAGGATAACAACCATTCCTTTGAGTTTCATCAACTGCCGCCCGCCTAAGGAATCTAATATAAAAAGCTAGGAAGCCTAGTGGACAGAACTAGTCTTAAAATTAAAAAAAAAAGTTAACTCTGACAGTAAAATGGTTAGAAGTCCCTTCCAGTTAAAATAACACATCCTTCAAATACTGCATATAAGACTGTCCATTTTAGTATTATTTATAATAATAATAAAATCCAACAGAGTCTAAATGTTAATTAATAGGAGAGCAGTTAAATGCATCATGGTCCATCCATGTAATGAATATGATTCCCTCATCAAACAGAACTTGCTATGTTAACATGGAAAAAGTACAGGTATATTAAAAAAAAAGAAATTTGCAAAATGATGTCCATAATGGACTGTAGACTGCCAGGCTCCTCTGTCCATGGAATTCTCCAGGCAAGAATACTGGAGTGGGGTGCCACCTCCTACTTCCGGGGATCCTCCTGGCCCAGGGATCGAATCTGCATCTCCTGTGTCTGCTGTATTGGCAGGCGGATTCTTTATCACTGGGCAACCTGGGAAGCCTCATAATGTGATCATATTTGTGTAAAAAAAGCGATGGATTGAATATATGTATCTGCCAGTACATATGAAGAAATTTCTGGGAAGATTTTTCATTGTCATAATGATTATCACGATCACTTATTAAGCATTTCCTCTATGCCCAGCACTAGGCTAAAAACTACATATGCATCCTTTCATCTAAGCCTCACAGTGATCCACTAGGTTAGAGATAAGCCTTCACTCTGTTATAAACATGTTGAAACTCAGTGATAGGGGCTTAAGTTATTTGCTCAAGTTCCCAAAGCTAACACTCATGGATCTGAGCTCAAAATCTATGTAGCTGGTTTCCACTGCCTGTTCTCTTAATAAGCAAGTATGAACTCTCCAAAAAAGTTTTAAAATATGTGTTTGTCAAAGTTTTTAAGCTTATTAATATTCTCTGTTCCTCCCTCCTTCTATTTTATTTATTTCGCTCAAATTTTCCAGGAGAAAAGAATCAAATTTCAGAGATAAAAGAATCTTAGAGACATGTAATCCAAGCTCCATTTTTGTTTGATTAATTAATTAATTGTCTTTCTCAGTATCCCCTTTCCTTTTATATTGAGGTATGATAGCATACATGTTAGCTGCATTGTATGATAGCATACATGTTAGCTGCATTGTTAGTCAGCTTATAATTAAATTAACCGTGAATCATTTTAGCAGCATGTGAATTGGTAACTAATCCATTTTGTGGTCTTTTGACACATTGTTTTTATAATTTGCATCATTGGCTAATTAGTTGATATTTTAAATTCTTTGACGATTTCTCTGTGGTTTCATGCTTGATTTCTTTCCGAATATTTGTAAAAGAACAGTTCTGTATGTTTTCTTGCTGTTGGAGTTCTCTGATGGTGTGTCTGCTTTCATCATTGGTTTTGATTTCCTGTCTCATCCTGT
>SJYA01001049.1:151415-225692 GCA_006410615.1 Neotragus moschatus | reverse complement strand
AAAAAAAAATCAACAAACAATAAATGCTGGAGAGGGTATGGAGAAAAAGAAACATTCTTGCACTGTTGGTGGGAATGTGGAATGGTGCGGCCTTGATTATGTTTTGAAGGCACCGCCCGAAGCTGATTCTTTCATTCTAGTTGAAGTGATTAGACTATTGGCTTAATTAGTATCTAAAATGCATGTCATAGCACAGTTGGATTTAGTGGTAGTTACTATTTAATAGGTCACATAAAATACTTTGTTCTGCATTTTTAATGTGGCACACGTGGGAGGTGACAGAATGAAGGTGCCTTTAGTCTGAATAGCAACGCATATTTCCTAAAGATGAAGGCTCTTAGCTGGATGGACCATCTCTGGGAAAATAAGAGGAGCAGAGTTCTTTGTATCATTTCAAAGTGGAAAAGGGAAGCACATGAGGAGGGGAGCTGAGAAATGTGCTGTGGGGTTTAGGTGGGGAGGGGGCCAAAGATAAGCAACAGAAAATCTGTGGGTTCATAGTATTTCGGTCTCTTAAAAAGATGTACGTGCTACTGCTTTTTTCTTTCTTACTTTTTTTTAGCTTCACAAAATGGTAGTTAATTGAATAAAAATAATACCATGTGGAACTGTATAAAGGAGAAACTCCTAGTTAGTCCCTTCCCTCTTCCTTCCAGCAAACAGATAAGACCCTGGCTAAAGTATTTTACCTCTCTGTAACTTGCTGTGTTTCCTTGTCTATAAATTGAATATAACAGGAGTATCATCTTCGTAGGTTTGTTGTGAGATTTTAATGAATTAATATATGGAAACAATGTATAGCAATGTCTTTTCAGATCAGCGCATCTCTCTATGGATCGAATCCATCCACTGTATTATTTCTCCACTTGCTTCTCACCAAACCAGAGTATCAGTAGTTTGTTTCATGTTCTCACAAAAAGAACTCTCTCTTTAACACCTGCTTTATATTTCAAAATGTGAATATACTATAAATATGTCCTCTTTTAAAGAATATTGACATTATTGCCATTTGTATTGCCTAATGGCTATTATAAGCAAAATTCTGCAAAAAATATCCTACATGTATGCTCATTCCATATTACCAGAAATGGGATGACTAGGACACAGGATCTATGTATTTAAGTTTGATGAATATTACCAATTGTCTTCCAAACTAGTTGAGCTGATTTACACTTCTGTTAATATCATCTGAGACTTCCCTTTGCTCTGCACTTTTGCTGTCATCAGTGTAGGTGATTTTGTTGTATGATGGTTGTTTTTGTGTAACTGTGTGACAATGAGTACCTTGTCATGTATGTATGTATATGTGTATGTATGTGTGTGTGTGTGTGTGCGCACATGTGTGTGTAGTTTTATTTTGATTCCACTCTCTGGCACACTGCTTTCCACCATCCACACATGCAAAGGGCAAAGAGCAGCTGTGTTTGTAGGAGCGTCTTTATAGAGCGTCTGTATCTAGCTCCTCAGGGAAACAATTTTGGTTTTAAGTGAGTGACCTATTGCCTGGATATGACTCCAAAGTAAAGGCAGTCCAAGTCCTGACTCTTTGTTGTTCTAAAGTCCTGTGGGACTTTAATGAGTGTTTACAGTTTAGAAGAGGCTGACTTAGTGTGAGAAATGGAGTTGACTGCCAACTACCAATTATAATTATCTGGTTCCTTAAATATCTCCTGCACTGCTGTATCATAGAGCTAAACCTTCTCCTCATCGAATTTAATTTTTAGGGACCATATGAAAAACTATGCACTTTATTTATCTCTTTGTCCTCCCTCTAAAAGGCTGTTGCTTATGGCCTAGGGAATTGGTATCATGGAAAGAAAACTGACCTTGGGGTTAGGACACCTAGATTCTAGTCCTAGGAGAGCAGGTAGTTAAGAGACTAGAGGTCTGGGTCCAAATTCCATCCTGTCGACTACTTCCTAGGCAGCACTGGGGAAGATGTTTAACTTTTTTCTAGATTTAGTTTCTTCCTGCATCATATGGTTATAATAATATTTCCTACTGTCATCTATCAACATTCTTGATTATAGATAATAAAAATGAATTCACAGTGTTTTAAGCAGAAGGACATTTTTTTGTAAATGTATCAGGATTTCTTAGATTAACAGGAGGCTGTAGATTCAGTTCTAGAAAACAGGCAATAAATGAGGTTCTTGGAAGGGTGGTCACAGGTACAATCTGGCTAGGATGCCCTAGGTCTCCATTGTGAATATATACTTATGCATTTTTCATATTTACACCATTTTCCCAAGGTTTGAATTTCTGAGGATAGTAATCAGTTGGCCCAGCCTGAGTTAAGAATTCAATACAAAGGGTGCTGGGGACAAGAGAAGTAACTATGTCACTTGTCCTCTATGATGGGAAACGTGTTGCTGCTTCCAACAAGACCATGAAGGAAGGAAAATGGAGTGATGAATAGCATGGATTTGGGGTCCAGAAGCCCTGGGTTCAAGTCCTAGAGCCGCTCCTTAATCCACTTTTGCTTCGTGGTAAAATGAAGATGGTTAAGATACTAACTTTATTAGAATTACCCTGATAATTGAATGCATTGGTGTAAAATGCTTAGAATGATATCTGAGATACAAGAAGCTCATCAGACGTTGTCTCTTATTAATTTTCTCAGATAAGAAGGAGGTAATACTAGATAGCTAAACACAAAAATTAACAAACAAACCTACCCGCCAATATCAACACTTACACATAATACATGTTCCATGCCAATGGCAGTTTTTCTTATTACAATTTATGAGACTGGAATTCCACTTTCAACAGACTGGGCCATTATTACTCTCTTCATCTGTAAAATTAGAAGGTGGCACATGACATTTAAAGTATCTGACAATCCTAAAATACTATGAATAGGATTCAGGAAAAGGCAAGGATACTTGGGGAAAGACAAGAGATGGCTTACAGCTTTGTTGCCAGACAAGGTCTTTGCCAGCCGCATGTGGCTGTTGTGCACTTGAAATGAGGCTGATCTCAACTGACATGTGATGTAAGAGTAGAGCACACAGTAGACTTCAAAGACTTTGTGCAAAAAGAAAGATTATAAGTTATTATATTAGGAATTTTAAAAGTATTTGTTACAGTAGAAATTATATCTTTTATATGTATGAAAAAGTGAAAGTGTTGGTGGCTCAGTCATGTCCAACTCTTTGCAATCCCTTGGACTGTAGTGCGCTAGGCTCCTCTGTCCTTGGAATTCTCCTGGCAAGAATACTGGAGTGGGTAACCAATCCCTTCTCCAGGGAATCTTCCCAACCCAGGGATGGAAGGGGGTCTCCTACGTTGCAGGCAGATTCTTTACTGTCTGAGCCAAGTGCAGCCCATAAATAAAATATACTCGTAAAGTTAAATCTCCCCATTTCTTTTTACCTTTTTAAAAATATGGCTACTGGAAACTTTTGAATGACTTAATGTGACTCACATTATATATCTCTTGGCCATTGCTGGGCTAGAGCATTTACATACTTGAGTACTCTGGAAACAGTTTAATGTTTGATCTTTGTTTAGTCAAGATATTTTCATTTTCAATGGACAGAAATCCAACTCAACTTGCTCTAATATAATAAAAATAACTGAGCAGTAGCTCATGAGAGATACAGAAATAGCCTATCTTCAGACATGGCTAAAATCCAAGAACTGGATCTAAGTCATTACTCTGTGTGAGCATATAGGTGAACTCTGTCCATCTCTTAGCTGTTTTCCATTGTGCTGGCCTCACTCCTAGTCATGTCCTCACTTCCTGGTAGTCACAGCACTAATACATCTAAAGCTTTATGTATCCTAGTCTGGGAGAACAAGAGGTAGTCTCATTCCCTTAATCCCAACAAATCTAGCTTGGATCATGTGCCCATACTTGCACATAGTAAGCATGGCATATTACGCTTTGATTAGCCAGACCTAGGTCACCAGGTTTCACTGGAGCAAAGTTGGAGATATAATTTGAACCCCATGGACTAAGAATGAGGATCACCAAGAAAATATGGTTTCTGTTTCTAGAACTAGTCCGAATGGCTGCTTTGCAGAGAAAATCAATCATCATAGGCTGTAGGGGGAGAAAGAGGTTCCTCTTCCTGTGTTCTTTATCTCATGCTTACCTGAGCCATAAACCTCTAAGTCATCATCTTGCAGTGTTCCTCATACACTCATCCCATCACTCACCAGGTCCTATTAATTTACCTCCTAGACAGCTTCAGACATACCCAAACATCCCCTACCATTTGCACTAGCTTCCTAGCTGTTCTCCTTAGTTTTAATCTCATTTTGCTGAAATCCAAAATCTATTGTCCACACTACTTAGAGTGATTATTTATTTAATTAATGAAATGTTTTTTACAAAACACATGTATATAGAAAACAAAACAAAGCAAAATGTTTGACAATGAACTATTCAAAAGTAAACATTTTTGTAACCACAAGATACTCTAAAAGTCCCTTCCGTGAGTCCCAATCCAAACACAATCCCTTTGTTCCCCCTTGTAATTTTTTAAGTTAAAACCACTCTAATTTTTATATTAAATATTTCTTTGACATTTTCATAGTTATTTCTTCATCCTTTTCTTTGCATTACAACTAAACTTTTGGAAAACTCAAGCTCTTCGAACTGTGGAGTTTCTCAGAGTTTGGATGTGGCTGAAGGCAAACACATCAAATAATTAAATATGTTCCTCTGACCTCTGTATTTTCTGCAAAATAACAGCTGAGTCTGGAGACAGAAACTAACTCAGAGTAGACTCCTTAGCTACATTACGATAACATATATCTGGTCATCTTTTATTTTGTGGTTATAGCCCTTGATATATATATATATTTTTTAGTGAACTTTATTTTTTATTTTTTTTATCATTTAAACATATATATATATATATATTTTTTTTTTGATTACAGTTTCAATTTCCATGCTTGTAATGGGTCTGTTAAGATTTTCTATTTCTTCCTGGTTCAGTTTTGGAAAGTTGTACTTGTCTAAGAATTTGTCCATTTTTTGGCATATAATTGCTGATAGTAGTCTCTTATGGTCCTTTGTATTTCTGTGTTGTAGCCCTTGATATTTAATGCCTCTGTTAATTCACTGTGATTTGTAAAATGGTGGCATGCTGATTCNCCATGCTTGTAATGGGTCTGTTAAGATTTTCTATTTCTTCCTGGTTCAGTTTTGGAAAGTTGTACTTGTCTAAGAATTTGTCCATTTTTTGGCATATAATTGCTGATAGTAGTCTCTTATGGTCCTTTGTATTTCTGTGTTGTAGCCCTTGATATTTAATGCCTCTGTTAATTCACTGTGATTTGTAAAATGGTGGCATGCTGATTCTATTACTTAATTTTTATTTATTTTTAACCATTTATTGATGTAAAACATATGTCATAAAAGTCATCCATTAAAATGTATAATACAAAGATTTAAAAATATTTCATAAGGCTGTGAAAGATCACCACAACCTAATTTTAGAATATTTTGTCTCCTCTCAAAACAGACCCTGTACCTATTAGGAGTTATTTCGTATCCCACCCCAGCCCACCCTCAAGCCTTAGTTTAGTTCAGTTCAGTGACTAAGTCATGTCTGACTCTTTGCAACTCCATGGACTGCAGCATGCCAGGCCTCTCTGTCCATCTGTCCAGTGATTTTGGANCCCCAGCCCACCCTCAAGCCTTAGTTTAGTTCAGTTCAGTGACTAAGTCATGTCTGACTCTTTGCAACTCCATGGACTGCAGCATGCCAGGCCTCTCTGTCCATCTTCAACTTCCAGAGATTACTCAAACTGGTGTCCATTGAGTAGGTGATGCCATCCTACCATTTCATCCTCTGTCATCCCCTTCTCCTCCCACCTTCAATCTTTCCCAACATCAGGGATTTTTCAAATGAGTCAGGTCTTTACATCAGATGGCCAAAGTGTTGGAGTTTCAGCTTCAGCATCAGTCCTTCCAATCAATATTCAGGATCAATTTCCTTTAGGATGGACTGGTTGGATCTCTTTGCTGTCCAAGGGACTCTCAAGAGTCTTCTCTAACACCACAGTTCAAAATCATCAATTCTTCAGTGCTCAGCTTTCTTTGTAGTCCAACTCTCACATCTACACATGGCTACTGGAAAAAACATAGCTTTGACTAGATGACCTTTGTTGGCAAAGTAATGTCTCTGCTTTTTAATATGCTGTCTAGGTTGGTTATAATTTTTCTTCCAAGAAGTAAGTGTCTATTAATTACATGGCTGCAGTCACCATCTGCAGTGATTTTGGAGTCCTCAAAATNCTACTGGAAAAAACATAGCTTTGACTAGATGACCTTTGTTGGCAAAGTAATGTCTCTGCTTTTTAATATGCTGTCTAGGTTGGTTATAATTTTTCTTCCAAGAAGTAAGTGTCTATTAATTACATGGCTGCAGTCACCATCTGCAGTGATTTTGGAGTCCTCAAAATATAAAGTCTGTCGCTGTTTCCATTGCGTCCCCATCTATTTGCTGTGAAGTGATGGGACCACATGCCATGATCTTAGTTTTCTGAATGTTGAGTTTTAAGCCACCCATTTTTACTCTCCTCTTTCACTTTCATCAAGAGGCTCTTTAGTTCTTTGCTTTCTGCCATAAGGGTGGTGTCATCTGCATATTTGAGGTTATTGATATTTCTCCCAGCAATCTTGATTCCAGCTTGTGCTTTATCCAGTCCAGCATGTCTCATGATGTACTCTGCATAGAAATTAAATAAGCAGGGTGACAATATACAGCCTTGATGTATTCCTTTTCCTATTTGGAACCAGTCTGTTCCATGTCTAGTTCTAACTGTTGCTTCTTGACCTGCATATGGATTTCTCAAGCCTTAAGCAACCATTAATTATAGATGTGCCTATTCTGAACATTTCATATAAATGGAATCTTATATGCTATCTCATATTTGATTTCTTTTATTTAGCATAATATTTTTAAGGTTCATTCATGTTGGAGAATATATGAATACTTCATTTCTTTTTTAATAGCTAATAACATTTCATTGTATAAATATGCGGTATTTTGTTTGTTCATGTACTAGTTAAAGGATATTAGAGTTGTTTTCACCCCTGAGAAGTAAGTGACAGTCTACTCCTGTACTCTTGCCTGGAAAATCCCATGGTTGGAGGAGCCTGGTAGGCTACAGTCCATGACATCACAAAGACTGAGTGACTTCACTTTCACTTTCACCCTTTCCCTATAACAAATAATGCTGCTATAAACTTTTATGTGCACATTTTTGTGAGAATATATTTTAACTTCTCCTAGGTAATATTTGGGAGTGGAATTGTTGTATTATATAGTACATCTGTATTCAACTTTTTAAGAATCTACTACACTGTTTTCCAAATTGGAAGCATCATTTTACGTTTCCACCTCTAAAGTATACAGTTTCCAGTTTCTCCACATCTTTGTTAAAACTTATTATCTGACTTTCTGATTATAGCCATCCTTTTGGGTGTGAAATAAAACTATAGTTTTGATTTATATTTCCCAAATGACTCATTATACTGAATAATTCATCAGTGTACTTATTGACTAGTGAGTCTAGATTTTGGAGGAATGTCTATTTTTGTCCTTTTTCTTAAAAAAAAATAAATTGGTTTATTTACATTTCCATTGAGTTGTGAGAGTTTTTTTTTTATTTTTATTTTTTAGTTTGTTTTGCTTTACAATGCTGTACTCATAGATACAAGAACGTTATCAGATACATGAATTGCAAATATTTTATCTCATTCTATGGATTATCAGTTTTTCTTTCTCAGTTGTTGTTCAACCACTCAGTCAGGTCCAACTCTTTGTGACCCCATGGACTGCAGCATGCCAGTCTTCCCTGTCCTTCACTATCTCCTGGAGTTTTCTCAAACTCACATCCATTGAGTCAATGATGCCATCCAACCATCTCATCCTCTGTCACCCCTTTCTCCTCCTGCCCTAAATCTTTTCCAGCATCAGGGTGTTTTCCAATGAGTAGGCTCTTTACAGCAGGTGGCCAAAGTATTGGAACTTCAGGTTCAGTATCAGTCCTTCCAATGAATTTTCAGAGATGATTTCCTTTAAGATTGACTAGTTTGATCTCCTTGCTGTCCAAGTGACTCTCAAGAGTCTTCTTCAGCACCACCGTTTGAAAGCCTCAGTTCTTCAGTGCTCTGCCTTCTTTATGATCTAACTGTCATATCTGTACATGACTACTGGAAGAACTGTAGCTTTGACTATACAGACCTTTGTTAGCAAAATAATGTCTTTTCTATTTAATATATTCTCCAGGTTTGTCATAGCTATTCTTTCAAGGAGCAATCATTTTTTAGTTTCATGGTTGTAGTCACCATCCACAGTGATTTTGGAGCGCAAGAAAATAAAGTCTGTCACTGATTCCAATTTTTCCCCATCTATTTGCCATGGAGTGATGGGACCAGGTGCCATGATCTTTGTTTTTTCANCTTTTCCAGCATCAGGGTGTTTTCCAATGAGTAGGCTCTTTACAGCAGGTGGCCAAAGTATTGGAACTTCAGGTTCAGTATCAGTCCTTCCAATGAATTTTCAGAGATGATTTCCTTTAAGATTGACTAGTTTGATCTCCTTGCTGTCCAAGTGACTCTCAAGAGTCTTCTTCAGCACCACCGTTTGAAAGCCTCAGTTCTTCAGTGCTCTGCCTTCTTTATGATCTAACTGTCATATCTGTACATGACTACTGGAAGAACGGTAGCTTTGACTATACGGACCTTTGTTAGCAAAATAATGTCTTTTCTACTTAATATGTTCTCTAGGTTTGTCATAGCTATTCTTTCAAGGAGCAATCATTTTTTAATTTCATGGTTGTAGTCACCATCCACAGTGATTTTGGAGCGCAAGAAAATAAAGTCTGTCACTGATTCCAATTTTTCCCCATCTATTTGCCATGGAGTGATGGGACCAGATGCCATGATTTTTGTTTTTTCAGTGTTGAGTTTTAGTCCTTTTCTTTTTTTTTTCACTATCCTCTATCACCTTCATCAAGAGGCTCTTTGGTTCCTCTTCTTTTTCTGCCATTAGAGTAGAGTCATCTGCAGATTTATAGTATAAAGTTGATAATTTTGATGTAGCTCACTTTTATTGTTGTTTATTATTTTATTATTCATATAAAAGAAATCATTGGCTAATGTGGCTCAGAGGTTAAAGCAGCTGCCTGCAGTACAGGAGACCCAGGTTTGATCCCTGAGTTGGGAAGATCCTCTGGAGAAGGAAATGGCAACTCACTCTAGTACTCTTGCCTGGAAAATTCCATGGACTGAGGAGCCTGGTGGGCTACAGTCCATGGGGTCGCAAAGAGTCAGACACGACTGAGCGAGAATCCATCCATCTCGATGCAAGGGTAAAAAAATGTATCGGTATTATTTTTTCTAAGAGTTTTATATTTTTAGCTTACATTTAAGTCTGTAAATTTTTTGAGTTACTTTTTGTATATTGTGTGAGATAGGAGTAGGACTTCATTATTTTGCATGTGAGTATCCAATTGTCCCCAGATCATTTGCTGAAAAGACTATTCTTTTCACAATGGTTGTGTTGGTACTCACTGAAAACCCAGTAAATATAAATGTAAAGTTTTATTTATGGACTCTCAATTTTTTCTGTTAATTTATATATCTATCCTTATATAGTATCACACTATTTTGACTATGGTAGCTTTCCACTAAGCTTTGAAATCAGGAGTCATGTGTCCTTTGACTTTGCTCTTCCTTTTCAAGGTTGTTTTTATTATTCTGAGTCCCATCCATTTTTGTATTAATTTTAAGATCAGCCTGCAAATTTCTGGGGGGGAAAAAAAACCACATTTGGGATTTTAATATGGATGGTTTTGAATTTACAGACTTATTTGTGGATTATTGCCATTTTAATAAAAGTAAGTCTTTCATCAATAAACATTAAGATAATATTATATTCTGCTGTTGTTCAATGAAGTGTTATATACTTTTTTAATATTTAAAATCTATTGAATTGTTAAAGTTTTCTATTTTTCCTTCCCAGTTTGTTTTAACCATTATTGAAAGTAAATATTGAAGTCTCCCAACTAATATTTTTGAGTTTTCTTTTTTCTTTATCCCCTTTTAATCTCTCAGATTTTGCTTCATGTGTCTTGGGGATGTTCTGTTCATTGCATATACAGCCCTCCATTGGTATCCATAAGGATTGTTTCCAGAACCCTCATGTGGATACGGAAAGCTGAGGATGCTCATGTCCCTCATATAAAGTGATGTTTATTTGCAAACAACCTATGTACATCCCCCTAAATACTTTAACTCACTTCTAGATTACTTATACTTATGATACCTAATACAAAGTTAATACTATATAAATAATTTTAAAACAATGTAAATGCCATGTATATAGTTGTCAATATGTTACAAATTCAGGTTTTCCTTTTTGGATCTTCCTGGATACTATTTTGAAAAAATATTTTTGTTCTGCACTTGGTTGAATTGGTGGATACAGAGTCATGAATATGGAGTCAACTGTATGTTTATAATTGTTTTAATTTCCTGATGGACTGTTTCTTATCATGACATCTCATTCTTCATTTCTAGTGTTTTTGGTTTGTTTCAAAGTTATTTTCATATTATTATTTGAGAATAATATTTTTTAAATTCTCACATATTATATACAACTAATATATAATTAATCTCATTATATATTATATGTAAGAATAATAACCTCTATTGTTATAAAATATATTTTCTTCTATTAGTCTAGCCAGCTCAGCTCTTTTATGGTTGTTGTTTACTTGGGATATGTTTTTATATACTTTTACTATTTATATCCTTGCATCTAAAGCATGTTTCCTACACAAAGCATATAGTTGTATCTTATTTTATATCCCATTTCATAATCCTTGCCTTTTGATGGCATTGTTTAAACCATTCACATGTAACATTTTTGATATATTTGAATTTATAGCTGCCATTTTGCTTTTTGTTTTCAATATGTCTGAGTATTTCTTTAATGTATTTCTCCTTTATTACCTTCTTTTGTAGTAACTGTAATTTTTAGTGTAGCATTTTAATTCCTGTTTGAATTTTTTTTTTCTTTTCATAGTGGTTGCTCTAAGCCTTATAATAAACATTGTAACTCATCATAATCTATTTCAGATTTATTCATAGCTTCAGGGAAATATAGAAGTGTTACATTTATATGGCTCTGTTTCATCCCATCTTTCCAACATTTTTGTGCATTTATTGTTATACATTTTGTGTTTATGTTGCAAACCAAAAATACGTTATAATTGTATTTTTCACTTTGCATAATTTCATATATTTTAAAGAAGCTAAGGAAAGAAACGATTGTGAGTATATGTTTATTGGGGGCTTTCCATGTGGCTCAGATAGTAAAGAATCTGCCTGCAATACAGGAGACACAGGTTCAATCCCTGGGTTGGGAAGATCCCCTGGAGTGAGTTTGCTGTGTTAACTTTCCTGTTTACCCTTTCTAGATCTCTTAATTATTTCTTTGGATTTGAGTTGCCATCTGGTTTCATTTTCTTACTCCAAAACAGCTTTTTTCTGACCAATCTCCTTTGTGTGTTACTGTCAAATTTATTACTTTTTGGTGTGATGTAGGCTCCATGTTATAATTATATTATATTGTTTTATGTAATTGCTTTGCATATAAGTCAAGAGAACAAACAAAATGAAATATGCAATTATGCTATCTTTTGAAATTGTTTATATAATTACCTTTAATGGTACTCTTTGTTTTATAATGTGGATTCTAGTTACATCTGCTATCACTTGTTTCTTAGTGTGAAGAATTTTCTTTAGTTTTTTCTGGTAAGGAAGATCTATTTGCAACAAATATTTTCAGCTTTTTTTGCCTGGCAATGTCTTTATTTTGACTTTATTTTTTATTTATTTAGTTTTTTATTTTAAAAAAGTTTAAAAGATCTCCATTTTCTTTTTTTAAAAAGATAGTTTTGCTGGATATAGTACTCTTAGTTGATAGTTTTTTATTTTCCATACTTTGTGCCATCCCACTATATTCTGATCTCCATCGTTTCCTGATGAGAAGTTAGTTGTTAACCTTATTGGAGTTTTTGCACATGGTGAGTTATTTTTCTCATGCTGCTTATAACATTCTGTCATTGTCTTTCAACACTTTTATTATGATGTGCCTTGATTCAAGTCTCTGTATTTATTCTACTTGGAGTTTATTGAAGTTCTTAGATGTGTAAATTAATGTTTTAAATCAAATTTGGAACGATTTTAGAGATTACTTCTTCAAGCAGTTTTTCTGTCTTCTTTCCCTTTGGTACACCTATTACACATGTTTTTGTGTCAAGATAATGGATTTGTTCCTCTTCATCCTCCATATGTGGTTGAGTCACTTTATTTTTATTATCAACAATCAGGTTATATGATCACTTTAAGTCTATTGCATTTATTATCCTTATGAAGCTCAGATTGTTCTGTTTTTGGCCTGTGAGAGTTTCTTCAGTTTGGCNATGTTTTTGTGTCAAGATAATGAATTTGTTCCTCTTCATCCTCCATATGTGGTTGAGTCACTTTATTTTTATTATCAACAATCAGGTTATATGATCACTTTAAGTCTATTGCATTTATTATCCTTATGAAGCTCAGATTGTTCTGTTTTTGGCCTGTGAGAGTTTCTTCAGTTTGGCTTCTGAGTTTTTTTGAAATGACTTTAGTAGTCATTGATGACTTCCTTGCTATCAAGCATGATGAGGTATTCCAGGCTCATCTGGTACATTTCCTACCTCTGACCTGTAATTAGTTTTCTCTAAGAAGGTCCGGTTTACTTTAGTAAGAAATGATATTTCAAAATCAGTTTCTGGTTACGAGAGGGTTGGGGGGATGGTAAATTGGGAGATTAGGGTTGACATATCCACTGCTGCTGCTGCTTAGTCACTTCAGCCTTGTCTGACTCCATGCAGCCCTGTGGACTGCAGCCTGCCAGGCTTCTCTGTCCATGGAATTCTGCAGGCAAGAATACTGGAGTGGGTTGCCATGCCCTCCTCTAGGGGATCTTCCTGACCCAGGGATTGAACCCAAGTCTCTTGCATTGCAGGCAGATTCTTTACCACTGAGCTACCAAGGAAGCACCATATATACACTACTATATATAAAATAGATAACTAATAGAAACCTGCTGTATTGTACTGGGAACTCTACTCAGTACTCTATAATGGCCTATATAGGAAAAGAATCTTAAAAAAAGAATAATATATGTATTGTATATTATAACCCATTCACTTAGCTGTATACCTTAAACCAACAAAACACTGTAATTTAACTATATTCCAATAAATTTTTTTTGAAAAGACATGACAAATTAACAGAAGAAAAAAAAGCAACTGTAATTCAAGACAGAAGTCTCACAGAAATGGGACAAAAATGGCCAAAGCAGGCAGCTTTTATAACTTTTTAGACAAAAGTGAAGTGAAGTCGCTAAGTCATGTCCGAGTCTTTGCAACCCCATGGACTGTAGCCCACCAGGTTTCTCCGTCCATGGGATTCTCCAGGCAAGAATACTGGAGTGGGTTGCCATTTCCTTTTCCAGGGGAATCTTCCCAACCCAGGGATCGAACCCAGGTCTCCCGCATTGCAGGCAGACGCTTTAACCTCTGAGCCACCAGGGAAGCACTTTAGACAAAGCAGCAATAAATACGAGAGTAATTGACAGGACAAAGAAAAAGATCATAATCTCTGTGTGAAAAGTTCTCATTGGTACTGGAATAGTCACATACCTATGTCTTCTAAATTCATAGTGATGCTTATAATTCAGATTAAAAATTTCAGGACTTTTACTTAAACTCTGTGGTTGTTTTTTTTTTTTTCCTCCACATTGAAAATCATACATGCTATACTCTTCTTCTTGGACTTCATTTAATTTAGTTCTACAAGTATATCTATTAGGGTTTGATCAGGGAAGCAGACCATTTTGAATAATATGGAGTAAGGGATTAAGGGTTAGATTTTACATAATAGTGAGAGCTAGTGAAGAAATCTGTTGAAGGCTGTTTCCTCTAAGTCTGATAACTGGGTCTGAAGCTGATGTAGGTAAGGAGGGAAGAAACACCATACATGAAGCAGAACAAAAGCAATCAAAAAGTGGAACCCACAAGGAGAACCCGTGTCTCATGTCTCACCACCTACAGCCCTAACACTGTTGTTATATGCAGAAGAAACTGGTGACCTTTGCTATAGCATTGTACATGTGCTTGACTGAGGACTCAGAAAAACTGAAGAAAGGCATTTGATAGGGATTGAAGTGGGTTAGGACCTGACTGATGCCAGTTACCAACAAAGTGAGCTAGCAGATAGCTACTACGTGGGCAAGTTGTAGTAGTACCTGGAGTCCCATACTGACACTCACAGAATAATGCCTGCAGTTCTACCTCTGCTTTCCAAAATTTATGCAAATTTCTGTTATAGACAACTGTAATCTACAAATATACATAGAAAGAAATGCTGGGAAATGTAACTCCAGCTTGGATAAGTTAACATAGTAGTAAACTACCACTTCTGATAGATAGGTATTTAATGTTAACTGCAAGTCCTTGTCTTGGCACTTCTCTAGTCATTTTGGATAGCTAAATCTTGTTATATGTTTTCCAGAAAGTTCTCAAGAGATTATTCATTTAATAGTTACAATTTTTTGATAACAGTTTGTGCCATTTATACCTGTAAGATAATGTTGCTAGATGTAAAGTCTTGGCTTGTACCTTCTTTTTTTGAATACCCTAAATATGATCTTCCGTTTTCTTCTGGCATAAATCATTGCTATCAAAAACCTGACAATAATTTAACATTCTTTCCCTAGTAAATCAGATGTTTCTTTTATTTTTCTTAAAGTTATGTAATAATTGAATTTTCTTGATTTATAATTCTTAACATATTCTCTGTTCCCTTTGCTTCAGTTTTCTTCTTTAGCTTGTTGCTCTGCCACCTTCCCTCACCTTTCTTATTTTGTTGTGTAAAATTTGAGCTCAACAGTTTTATGTTGCTTATATTTATGGGAAATTATGTTTCCTGACTTTTTAGAATGAGGTGAGATTTAGGGATGTTCTAATTTTACAGAGCTCCCTCTTCTCTTGTTTAAAAGTGAGTAAAAGTTGCCCAGTGATGTCCGACTCTTTGTGACCCCATGGACTATACAGTCCATGCATTTCTCTCGGCCGTTATACTGGAGTGGGTAGCCTTTCCCTCCTCCAGGGGATCTACCCAATCCAGAGATTGAACCCAGGTATCCCTCATTGTGGGCAGATTGTTTACCAGCTGAGCCACAAGGGAAGCCCAAGAATACTGGAGTGGGTAGCCTATCCCTTCTCGAGGGGATCTTCCCAACCCAGGAATTGAACTGGGTGTCTCCTGCATTGCAGGCAGATTCTTTACCAATTATTATTGATTTTTCTCTTGTTTGAATATAATGTTAAAAATATGTTTGCTGCTTTCTTGAATTTCCTGGCTACATTCTTCTCATTTTGGCCTACACTTTATTTTTCTTTTATTTCTGTNCGAGGGGATCTTCCCAACCCAGGAATTGAACTGGGTGTCTCCTGCATTGCAGGCAGATTCTTTACCAATTATTATTGATTTTTCTCTTGTTTGAATATAATGTTAAAAATATGTTTGCTGCTTTCTTGAATTTCCTGGCTACATTCTTCTCATTTTGGCCTACACTTTATTTTTCTTTTATTTCTGTTCTATCTTGTTCAATTTTTATGCTGCTCCTAGCAATTTCTTTTTAGTATAGGACCTATCTTAGAAAGGGGTCCTGGTAGGTCAGTAATTAGGTTTACTGGACTAACTTGCTCCAGTCAATTAAGTACATATTATGGACCTTTCTTCAGTACTGGAGGACAAAACCTCCCAATTTATGCTGCTNCCCTAAGAGATGTGTATAAGAGACAGTGTTACAACAATACAGCCTGAGTATCAGAGTTCTCTTGCCAGTTTCTCATTCAGCTGAGGAAGATGCACTGCCATGGTCTCAGGTTTACTCTTCATTTTCCTTTGTGCATGATTCAGTGCCTTCATTTAACTGGTGAAATTATTTTTGATGGATAAGTTGAGAGTTGGGTAGATCTAGGCTTTTGCATTCATTTTGGCAACACTTTCTTTGATACTATACCACATCGCTTCTTTCCTCATGAATGGAAAAATAAATAACCTCGTAATGACTGTAAAGATGAATATTTGAAAAGATAGACACTTTGAAATTGTCTTTCTCTCAATTTTTTTTTACACCATATGCTATACAGACTGCTTTTATTCAGAGTGGTATTTGAAGATCTGAGAGGTGGGGAAATGCAGAAATTTTCTAAATAAAATATGCATATAGACTATAGATAGGAAGTAGTTTAAGCTTCAAGTGAGTTAGTTAAGGAAATGATCTGTGCTCAGATGANACACCATATGCTATACAGACTGCTTTTATTCAGAGTGGTATTTGAAGATCTGAGAGGTGGGAAAATGCAGAAATTTTCTAAATAAAATATGCATATAGACTATAGATAGGAAGTAGTTTAAGCTTCAAGTGAGTTAGTTAAGGAAATAATCTGTGCTCAGATGAAGTGCAAACTTGTGATGGAAAGGCAGTAATCACTGGACGATGTGTATTTAAATGTAACTTAATGAACCTACCATCAGATGGCCTGGTTGACTGAAAGATGATTCATCTATTTGTTGACTCAGTGACTGGAGTAGAGTGGCCCTTATATAACAAATACTTTGCTCTTCTGTAATCTGTGGGGTTACAGGATGAATGTGTGGTACCTCCTGGTAAGGGACCCAGAGTCTGACGTGGGAGCCACTCACAGCGTGCAACACAGCACTGTGAGTGCAGGGGCAAGGTGTCCCAGGTGAAAGGGCAGAAGAAGGGTCCGTTACTTGACCTCCAGAGGCATTGGGTTGGGCTTGGAAGAGATTGGGAGATTTTCCGGAGAAAGTGCAGCTAAGCTGACTCTTCACTGATGAGTCACTCAAAGTAAAGAGGAGACAGGAAAGGTATTTAGGAAAAAGGGACAATCTGAGCAAAGTCAATGAGGCAAGAAGCCTCATGTACAAACAGTAAGGAATGAATAAAGAGCATGGAAGGAGACCAGATGAAGGAGAGAATCAAATACCAGATCAACTCTCTTTTGTCTGCAAAGAAGAGTAATCCAGGATCAGAGAGACCAAACTGAAGCCTGACAATAGGAATAATACCAAAAATACAAATTCTACCTCAGAGTCATATGCAGTGATATTATTATTTTTCAAAATATTTTCATGGATATTCTTATTTGACAGAGAGAACCTAGCAAGATGTAAGTAGGGTAATAATACTATCAAATTAAGAATGAGGAAAATATAGAGATTTTAAGAATGTGACCACAACCTTATAATTTGCTGGTATAATGTCAGGGCTGGGACATGAGTCTCATACCATGAGTGGTGCAATATATCACCTGCCTCTGCAACCAAGGCATCTTAGCTCAGTCTTTACCATACCTTGAAATCCAGGCCAGCCATCTTCTCATGTGAGAGATCAGTAAGATAAACTTCTATTTGGCAGAGTAGGGCGGAGCCAACCCCACTGATGGAGTAAAAATCATATTGTACTTATAATTCATTCTCTTCATTCATTCTCTCTCATAAAAGAAAAAGAAAGAGAATAGTCCATAGTGATCACTAATAATATGTTAGTAATTTAATTAATAATATATAGTGTTACTGGGGAGAAGGCAATGGCACCTCATTCCAGTACTCTTGCCTGGAGAATCCCATGGATGGAGGAGCCTGGTAGGCTGCAGTCCATGGGGTCCCTAAGAGTAGGACATGACTGAGCGACTTCACTTTCACTTTTCACTTTCATGCATTGGAGAAGGAAATGGCAACCCACTCCAGTGTTCTTGCCTGGAGAATCCCAGGGACAGGGGAGCCTGGTAGGCTGCTGTCTCTGGGGCTGCACAGAGTTGGACACGACTGAAGTGACTTAACAGTAGCAGTAGTAGTGTTATTGGGCTTCCCCTGTGGCTCAGTGGTAAAGAATTTGCCTGCCAGTGCAGGAGCCACAGGAGGTGTAGATTCAATCCCCTGGTTGGGAAGATCTTCTGGAGAAGGACATGGCAACCCACTCCAGTATTCTTGCCTGGAAAATCCCATGGACAGAAGAGTGTGGCCGGCTATAGTCCAAGGGGTTGCAAAGAATCAGAAATGACTGAAGCAATTAAGCACATTGAGCACATAGTATTATTTGTAACATCTTATTAAATGGCAGTCCACTCCAGTACTCTTGCCAGGAAAATCCCACGGATGGAGGAGCTTGGTAGGCTATAGTCCATGGGGTTGCAAAGAGTTGGACATGACTGAGTGACTTCACTTTCACTAATATGTTTTTATACTAATAACTTATGACAACAGTGACAGATATATTTCAGGGCCAGGCAACAAGCAGAGCACTTTGCATTTACCTTTCAAACAACCCCATGGGGGTGGGTACTGCTATTGTCCCCATTTTGCAGGTGAGCAAAATAAGGTTCAACAACTTGCTAAAGTAATAAATAGAAGTTCAGTGACATTGAGATTTGTTGATACCACAGCCCAAGCTCATCACCACTTTGTGAAACTGCCTGTCTCATGTACTGTTCCTTGATTTATACAACACCTGTACTGTACCATATGTGAATTGTTGGTATTTAATAAAACATATGGAGACTTCTTTCTCTGTTCCAAGAATTCTGTGGCAGAAGCTGCTACTCTGTATCTAAAGAAACCCCATTCTAGAATGTTTACTAACTATTCTTTGGCCCTGCTATTTAAAAAAAAAAATAAAGAATGATTAAAAAATGCTGAATGTCGTAAACCCTAATGGAACTTGGCTTACGATTTAATTCAGCTTCAAGGGTGGGCATGTCATGGAAATCTATTAGTACAAACCTAATATATAAACCAATGGGATGATAAGAAACCGAACATACTGAAAACCTGTTAATTCTCAATAGTGTTTGAACTTCAGGTTTGGCTTCTGTTCCCAAGAAACCGACAGGATGCAGGGCTGTCTTCCTGCATGTCAGTGTGTTTGCAGCTCTTTTCTGTCTCCCTGCTGTAGAGGATGCACAATCAGGTATTAAGATGTCACAGGATGATGGAAATGAGAAAGTGAAGGAGGCACATGGGAAGGCAGTAATTAACAGGAATGCATATTTATCATAGTCTGTCATTGTTTACAAACAATATAATGATTCCTGATGGTGAAATTAAACTCCAGGCTTCTAGTTTGTGAAGTCAATCAAACAACCCCAGCAGGTGCAGATCAGCAGAAGGACTAACCAAATAAATATTCTGATGTACAGGATAAAGCTAGAGACATCTGTCAAAAACAGATTGATTGTTGAAAATTTGCATAATCTGTATATTGAGATGTCTTAACCATTGATAAGTCATGGCATAATGAGGGAAGAACTGGACTTATAAACAAAAATTCTTGACTCATATTCAGCATAGACACATTTGCTTTCCTGAGCCTTACTTTCCTCATCTGTAAAATGGGAATAAGAGCATCTATCTCATAGAGTTCCTTCTCTCCATCTCCACTCTTATAAGTCATCCTTAAAAGCAGCCTGGAAACCATCAGCAGCTTTCCTACCTCCATTCTTACTCACCTGTAATCTGTTCCCTAGAGTAGAGTAAGCTTGATACAAAGATGAATCGTGTAATTCCTCATTAAAACCATCCTTCTTATTGTCCTGCATAAATGCTGATTGCAGGCTTTGAAGTTCTTTACAATTTGACCCCTGTCTCTTCCTACAAATCCTCCTGTCTCACTGCATATTCTGACTTGTTCCTACCTCAGAACCTTTGCACATGATGTTCCTTTTGCTTATAACGACTTCTACGTGACCCTCATAGGCTATCTTGTTTTGGACAATAGGTCCCTGCTCAAATATCAGCTTCTCTGGAGATGCCGTCTCATCAATATATCCGTCAATTACAACTCTCTCACCAAACTCACTCCACCATATAATCCTGTTTTATTTTCTTCACAGTCCTCATCACTACCCGAAATATTCTCTTTTACATGTTTAGTGTTTATCTTCCTTACTAGATTGTAAAATACCTGTAAGCAACTGTGTGCCCATTGCCTGGAAGTGCAATCAAATATTAATTGAATGCTGAGTTAATAAATATGAGGATCAACTGAGGTGTAGTAAATGAAAGTGTGTCTCTAATCTATCAAATGTTACACAAGTACTAGGTTTTATAATTTCTTCTCTCCTGCTAAGTCATGGCTCTTCTTAAGTCTCTGTCAAAAATGGAACAAGCATCATTTCCAGCCAGGAACTTTTCAAATAGGAACTTACTTTCCAGAAACTTACAATGTTATGAAAGACTAGATTAGCACAAAAAGTAAAATAAAATATATATATCAAAAATTGAAGATACCTGATATGCATTTTGCTAAGGTCATTTTTTTTTTCTTTTTACCACGTCACTCTACGTAACTATATGGATGCCTGTATGTCAGGTAGAATTATTGTATAAAATTAGAGAAACATGGGAAAGGGGAATTTGAAATAGTGTTGATGTGGAGAGAGAGCAGGATTTATCAATTTGGCATTTCTACAGGCCCATGAGAATTCCCATATTTAACTAGTCACCTTCATCCCACTTGCTTATACCTTCAGTCTCTTTCTTTTCCTGGCCGTCTCTTTCTTTTCTTTTCATATATTTGTTGGCCATTTGTATACCTTTTTGGGGAAAAATAATATCTATGCAGTTTCTCTGCTCATTTAAAACTGTTTGGTTGTTTTTAGTTTGTTTTGGCCTATTGAAATAAATGAGTTTTTGGGTTTTTTGGACTCATACCCAGGGGTCAAACCTGCATCTCCTTCATCTCCTCCACTGGCAGGCAGATTCCTTACCACTGGGCTGCCTGGGAAGCTCTATTTGTTTGGATACTAACACCTTATTAGATATATGATTTGCAAATATTTTCTCCCACTCCATAGATTGGCTTTTCATCTTGGTGGTTGGTTGTTTTATAAATTTTTTTTNACACAGTCAAAGACTTTGGCATAGTCAATAAAGCAGAAATAGATGTTTATCTGGAACCCTCTTGCTTTTTCCATGATCCAGCAGATGTTGGCAATTTTATCTCTGCTTTTTCTGCCTTTTCTAAAACCAGCTTGAACTCTTTAGTTCTTTGTTTTCTGCCATAAGGGTGGTGTCATCTGTGTATCTGAGATTATTGATATTTCTCTGAGCAATCCTGATTCCAGCTTGTGCTTCATCCATCCCAGCCTTTCTCCTGATATACTCTGCATATAAGTTAAATAAGCAGAGTGACAATTACAGCCTTGACATTCTCCTTTCCTGTTTTGAAACCAGTCTGTTGTTTCACGTCCATTTCTAACTGTTGCTTCCTGACCTGCATACAACTTTCCTAGGAGGCATGTCAGATAGTCTGGTATTCCCATCTCTTTCAGAATTTTCCACAGTTTGTTGTGATCCACACAGTCAAAGGCTTTGGCATAGTCAATAATGCAAAAGTAGATGTTTNATTGACTGGTTTGATTGCCTTGCAGTCCAAGGGACTCTCAAGTGTTTTCTCCAGCACCACAATTCAAAAGCATCAGTTCTTCAGTGCTCAGCCTTTCTCACATCTGTACATGACTATTGGAAAAAACCATAGCTCTAACTATACAGACCATTGTCAGCAAAGTGATATCACTGCTTTTTAATACACTATCTAGATTCGTGATGGTTTCCTTTCAAGGAACAAACATCTTTTAATTCATCTGCAGTGATTTTGGTGCCCAAGATGTGTATAAGAGACAGGTTAAAGCCTTGCTTGAAGAATTTTGAGCATTACTTTGCTAGCATGTGAGATGAGTGCAATTGTGTGGTAGTTTGAACATTCTTTGGCATTGCCTTTATCTGGGATTGGAATGAAAGCTGACCTTTTCCAGTCCTGTGCCTACTGCTGAGTTTTCCAAATTTGTTGGCGTATTGAGTGCAGCATCTTCATATCATCACCTTTTAGGATTTGAAATAGCTCAACTGGAATTCCGTCATCTTCACTAGCTTTGTTCGTAGTGATGCTTCCAAAGGCACACTAGACTTTGCATTCCAGGATGTCTGGCTCTAGGTGAGTAATCACACATCATAGTTATCTGGGTCATGAAGATCATTTTTGTATAGTTCTTCTGTGTATTCTTGCTACTTCTTCTTAATATCTTCTGCTTCTGTTAGTTCTGTACCAGTTCTGTCCTTTATTGTGTTCATCTTTGCATGAAACGTTTCCTTGAACATTAGAGATGTATTAGAAATGTATCTCTGTTTTTCTTGAAGAGATCTCTAGTCTTTCCCATTCTATTGTTTTCCTCTATTTTTTTTGCATTGCTCAGTGAGGAAGGCTTTCTTATCTCTCCTTGCTATTCTTTGGAACTCTGCATTCAAATGGGTATATCTTTCCTTTTCTCCTTTGTCTTTAGCTTCTCTTCTTTTCATAGTTGTTTGTAAGGCCTCCTCAGACAACCATTTTGCCTTTTTGCATTTCTTTTTTTGGGGGATGGTCTTGATCACTGCCTCCTGTACAGTGTCACAAACCTCCATCCCTAGTTCTTCAGGCACTCTGTCTATCAGATCTAATCCTTGAATCTATCTGTCACTTCTACTGTATAATCGTAAGCAATTTGATTTAGGTCATACTTGAGTGGTCCAGTGGTTTTCCTTACTTTCTTCAATTTAAGTCTGAATTTGAGAATAAGGAGTTCATGATCTGAGTCACAGTCAGCTCCTGGTCTTATTTTTGCTGACTGTATAGAACTTCTCCATCTTTGGCTGCAAAGAATATAATCAGTCTGATTTTGGTATTGACCATCTGGTGATGTCCATGTGTAGAATCTTCTCTTGTGTTGTTGGAAGAGGGTTGCATACTGTTGCTATGACCAGTATATAGCACTGCTGTTGGAAGAGGGTGTTTCGTACGACCAGTGTCTCCCAGAGTTTGCTCAAAATGATTCCATTGAGTCAGTGTTGCTGTCTAACCATCTCGTTCTCTGCTGCCCTCTTTTCTTTTTGCCTTCAATCTTTCCCAGCACCAGGGTCTTTTCCAATGAGTCAGCTCTTCACATCAGGTGGCCAAAGTATTGGAGCTTCAGCATCAGTCCTTCTAATGAATATTCAGGGTTGATTTCCTTTAGGATTGACTGGTTTGATTTCCTTGCAGTCCAAGGGACTCTCAAGTGTTTTCTCCAGCACCACAATTCGAAAGNCAGCATCAGGGTCTTTTCCAATGAGTCAGCTCTTCACATCAGGTGGCCAAAGTATTGGAGCTTCAGCATCAGTCCTTCTAATGAATATTCAGGGTTGATTTCCTTTAGGATTGACTGGTTTGATTTCCTTGCAGTCCAAGGGACTCTCAAGTGTTTTCTCCAGCACCACAATTCAAAAGCATCAGTTTTTCAGTGCTCAGCCTTTCTCACATCTGTACATGACTATTGGAAAAAACCATAGCTCTAACTATACAGACTATTGTCAGCAAAGTGATGTCACTGCTTTTTAATACACTATCTAGATTTGTGATGGTTTCCTTCCAAGGAACAAACATCTTTTAATCCATCTGCAGTGATTTTGGTGCCCAAGAAAATAAAATGTTACTGCTTCCACTTTTCCCCCTTCTATTTGCCATGAATTGATGGGACTAGTTGCCACGATTTTAGTTTTTTGAATGCTGAATTTCAAGCCAGTTTTTTTCACTCTCCTCTCTCACCTTCATCAAGAGGCTCTTTAGTTCCTCTTCGCTTTCTGCCTTTAGAGTGGTATCATCTGCATATCTGAGGTTGTTGATATTTCTCCCAGCAATCTAGATTCCAGCTTGTGATTCATTCAGCCCAGCATTTCACATGATGTACTCTGCATAGAAATTAAATAAACAGGGTGACAATGTACAAGGTGATAGTAATATCACCCTGGAAATCATTCATGCTAATTTATGTTGGTAGCACTCCATTATGTTCATTGCTTATTGGATGCATCTGTCAAACCACTTGACTATCTAAGTGAATTAACCATAAAAGTAATGGTGGGCTCTACAATGAAGGATTTTTCTCCCTAAAAGAAGGGTGAGAAATCTTTTGAAGTTGTGCATTTATGTGTAATGAACATGATTTAACAAACAGGCAAATCATATATAAAAGAGTAATAGTGAACTATGATCACAGTGCCCAGTTTATCCCTTCTTTTAGGAATTTTTGTTGCCTTTAGAATCACTGGAGGTCACCTATGACAATCCTAGCTTCAGAGCACAGAGGAGGAAAAGCTCTCTGCGAATCGATATGTTCATCAGCAGTACTTTCCTAAGTATTATCAGTTATGCAAATAAGTCAATACTTTGCTTGATAGCCCATGAGGATAGAAAGTAGAAATATTGGTAAAGTAATATGGAGAAGAGCTTTGGGTAGACTGTCTACCGAAAGAAAAGCAGAAAAAAAAAAAAACCACATAGATTACCTATGAAAGTATCTTTATTGAAATTGCCTTTTAAATATTTTACATCTGTGATTGATATGAATGTTATCAATTTGGGTATCAAAGTAGTTATCTTTAAAAATTTTTTCCAGTGGGCATTAAATATGTTCTAGGCACTGCGATCATGCTGGAGACAAATATCATTTAATTCTCATCCTCCTATCAGGGCAGTATTGGTATTTCCAATATTTTCAGATGAAAAATCTTATAGTCAACAGCAGAGTTGTCTCTCTTCCTGTTTCTTTGACTCTAAATCCCAGTTTCTGAACGACTATGCTTTTCTACCTACCTCATTATGGAAATTCTGGGATCAGATTGTGTCAATCCACATCACACCTCTTCTCTTAAAGACTTTATTTTAGTTGCTTAACTCTCTGTTTCTCAGTTCACTTTTCTGTACAATGTGAATGGCAGTAGAGCTCACTTCATAGGAATGCTGTGAATCTCTAATGAGATTCTGCAGGCAAAGTACAAAACAGCACCTGGTGTGTAGTAAACATTCAATTTAATGTTGCCTATTTTTATTACATGATAGGAACATAGGCTGTGGCTATATGGGAAAATCCCAGGTTAAAGCCACCTTTGTCTCATTTTGAATTCCTACTTAAAAGAAGAGTAGTTAATCAGTGGCCAACTGGCAGAGATATGTGTTCAGGCAGAGCCTCTAAACTCTATAAATCTTTCTTTTCTGTTATCATCTGAAGATAGCCTGGTGAGAATAAGGTGCTCTTTTCATGTTATAAAAAGTGAAAGGGCAACTCCATTTGCTTTCATTGGTCTTCTTTTGGAACTTGGAGTGAATGGAATGGTTGGATCTCTGCCCAAAAGCTCCTTTTTCAAAAAATACATCATTTTACTGAAGCACCATGATATACTGATGAAATAGGCCTTGGCCTTGGAGTCAGATCTGCCAGAAATCAGTCTGGTTTCATCTTTTATTAGCTTTGGGACTCATGGGTAAATTAGTCAACAATTATGAAATCTAGTGTCCTTATCAACCAAATAGGAACCATGCTTACCGTAGAGCAATGGTTCTCAGCTGGAGGTGATTTTAGTTGTGTTGAGTGAGGAGCAGAGGTGCTCCTGATAACTAGTGGGGAGAGGCCAGGGATGCTTCTGCACATCATCCAGTGTAAGAGACAGCGCCTGCAACAGAGAATTATCCAGCCCAAACATCCATAGTACCAAGTTGGAGAAACTCTTCCTTGGTGGCGTTGCTAACATAAAATACAAATGTTTGTAAAGCGCTTGGCACCACACCTGACATGTGGTCAGAGCTCACAAGTCATTAGTGTCATTTTCCAGGAGTGACTCGCTATTGTGAGTTCCCAGGCTTCCTCTGTCAGGTCCAGGCATTGTGATAAACTAATTCACATGGAGGTGTCAGACTTAGTGTTCCATCAAGGGCATATGCACTTTAAAAGCAGACCTTTTAGATGCTGATCCTTGGTAAACCTGTGTGATGACTCTCAGCCTCCCTGAAACTGGGGGAGTTTGGTCCCCACTCATCTCCTCTCACCTCCAGGAAGGTGGGAATTCGGCATCATGATGCCCTGACTCCCCTCACTGGTAGTGAGGGCTCAAAGAAATGACGCAAGTAAAGCGCCCAGCCCTGTGCACAGCATAGGTAGGTGCACGCGGAGGTCAGCGTCATCCTCACTTAAGCTCTGTCTGTCTACCTCTGTCTCTCTTAGACACGTGGTCATGTTAGAGGAATCTGCTTTCTTCAAACTGCTCTGTCGTATGTTAGTCTCCACTGTACTCAGTAATGGACTCTTCTTGAGAGCTTTTCTTTCCCAGATTGTGGGCTGTTCAGAAATGAAAACCTCTCCACTTGGGTCTGACTTTACCTCCTTAACCCCACACCCTTCCAGCTGTTTCCCTGGCAGGGTCCCAAACGGGGCTCAGGAGCTGGGTCCTGACACCATAGTTAGGCATCTTTCTCTCTCCTCTTTATAAATCAAGGGTGCTCAGCGGCCTCTAAACAGGTCCCTTCTAGGTCCTGAGCTCTATGATTCTGTCCAGGCCTGTCCATAGTGAGTTTTGAACCATATTCTAACTGACCTTTTTATGGCTGTCTTTCTCACCATCTGAAGTTTTCTGGCTAACTCCAACTTCAAAGCAGCTTATGACTTATAAATGTTCTAAGACAGCGGTCCCCAACCTTTTTGGCACCAGGGATCAATTTCATGGAAGACAATTTTCCCAGGGACCAGGGGTGAGGGAGTAATGGTTTGGGGATAATTCAAGAGCATTACACTTATTGCACACTGTTTCCATTATTACTGCATCAGTTCCACCTCAGATCATCAGGCATTAGATCCTGGAGGCTGGCGACCCCTGTTTTAAGACAGTTCTTTTATCTGTGATTCTTGAAAAATTCCCAGGACACTCTGGCTCTTGAAAAACTGCTCTGGGTTAATTTGGCTGTTTTTTCCTTTACCAGGAGAATCAACAGAAATTTATGCCTGCATTTACCAATAAGCCATAGATTGTTATGTTTTGATTTCCATACTTTGAGGAAGTATTATATATTGGTTGGTTGTTGAAAATATATTAAGCGGTATTAGTAAATATGAAATCTTAATTAACTGGCAAAGGGCTTTTTTCTTGTGCTAATTAAATGCATACTTCAAACCCTGTTGACTGCTACCAGGGCAACCCAGGTAAAATAGAAGACTTATGGAGGGGGTGGCATATCCCACATATCAAAAAGGGACCAGAACTCTTCATCCTTCAGTTATTTTCAGTTTTCTCCAGTGAACTTGAGAAAGGGAGCTGGGATTTCTTATATAGATAAAATGATAAAAAAAAAACCTACAAAAACCTGGACTTTCAAGTTGTTTAGTCAGTTGATTACTGTTTAAAGTTACTGAAGAGTTGGAGTCACTGGAATTATTATGTCTTAAAGTCTACACTTTAATCTTTTTGGTCTGTTGGTATTTTCAAATATCTTTAGAAAATATTGAATAATGTATCCACAAAAAAGAGCAGAGACTTTGTACTAAAAGAGATCTGTATTTGAATTCTTAATCTTCCACTTGTAAACTCTAACTTTGGATGGGATAATGAACCACTTTGAGCTATAGTTTCCTCTTCCATAAAAAGTAAAGAGAATCACATCCACCTAGTAGAGCTATTGTGAAGATTAGATTATGTGAAGTGCTAAGCACAATACTAGGCTCACGAGGGTCCTCAGTAAATGATATCTAATATTATGTTAAGTTTCTGGTTTTGGAGGGACAGATTTGTCATTCACTGTGGGAATAATTACGTACAACAGGAGGCAGCATTGTCTTAGTATGTTTCTTGACGGTGTTAGTCAAATTTGTTGGGACTTGCATAGCCAAAGGGCTGTGAGTCTAGAGAAGAAACAGGTAACTTACAAAGTAGCTTAGAAAGTAGTTGTACTTGCACCCTAGAGTAATATTAGTGCTAGAATGGTACAAGTGCTCAGTCAGTTCAATCGCTCGGTCATGTCTGACTCTTTGTGACCCCATGGACTGCAGCACGCACGGCTTCCCTGTCCATCAACAACTCTCAGAGCCTACTCAAATTCGTGTCCATTGCATCGGTGATGCCATCCAACCATCTCATCCTCTGTCATCCCCTTCTCCTCCCACCTTCAATCTTTCCCAGCATCACAGTCTTTTCCAATGAGCTGGTTCTTAACATCAGATGGCCAAAATATTGGAGTTTCAGCTTTAGCATCAGTCCTTCCAATGAATGTTCAGGACTGATTTCCTTTAGGTTGGACTGATTGAATCTCCTTGCAGTCCAAGGGACTCTCAAGAGTCTTCTCCAACACCACAGTTCAAAAGCATCAATTCTTTGGCTCTCAGCTTTCTTTATAGTCCACCTCTCACATCAATACATGACCACTGGAAAAACCATAGCTTTGAGCAGACAGATTCAGAGGATGACAAAAGTAAACTAGACAGATGTTGAGTGTGATTACATGAGTTTGATCAGGTGTTCAAGATTCTTATTGTAAGTAATGCAAAATTAACTCTACTAGATTAAGCCAAAAGAGAATTTCTTGGCTTATAAAATTATAGGAATGAGGCCAGTGTGTGATACTGCTAGATGCTGGGCTCTGTCTCTTGACTGTTTCTCTGGTTTGCCTGTCTGCTTGGCTTCTTCATGCATGAATTCCCCTCCAGCTGGTAAGGAAGATGGCCAGTGAACTCATATCTTCCTAGTTTGGCACATCCCAAATCATAAAGGATAGTACTTGTAAGTTCCTGCAGAACAGTCACAATGGGGACTCTGATTCACTCACCTTGGCTCACATGTCCATGCCTGAATCACCCACTGCAGTTGGGAGATGGCTGTTTCACAGATAGTCCATTTGTCCTCCCCTTGTGGCTAGACATGGCAGCATATTGACAGTTTCTTCAGGATGGAATAGGGAAGGGAAGTTCCCTAAAGGAAATGATGGCAGTTTTTACTGGAAAGGGGGAGCATACAAATCCTGTAATAATTTCACGTACGNTCCATGCCTGAATCACCCACTGCAGTTGGGAGATGGCTGTTTCACAGATAGTCCATTTGTCCTCCCCTTGTGGCTAGACATGGCAGCATATTGACAGTTCCTTCAGGATGGAATAGGGAAGGGAAGTTCCCTAAAGGAAATGATGGCAGTTTTTACTGGAAAGGGGGAGCATACAAATCCTGTAATAATTTCGCGTACGTTTCATTCTAAGAGATAAAATACTCTGAGATACTGATTGAGAGGAGTTGTAGTGAAACTTATTATTCAGGGGAAATGTTCAAGTTTATGAAAACTGGTGAAGAAAAATATTAAAGCAAGTAGCCAGAATGAAGAGGACACAGTGGGAAAAGAGATCAGATGGGTCATTGAACTCTCTAGGAAATAGGCAAATAAGGACTTTGGGGACAGGAGTAATTCAGTAGAGTCTTAGCTGAAAAATGCTGAGACTAAGAGGAAGAAATACAAGAAAAGGAAAGAAAACAAGAACCTGGAAAAATGTGAAATAAGTGTGTCATCAAGGAACACTTGAAAGAGCAAGGCAGTCAGCCAGAAAGTTAAAGTTCAGGACTAAAGCTTATACACATCATTGCATTGCCTTATTCAGAGAAAAATCTCACAGGTGAAAAACCTGAGCTAGGTAGGTGTTTCGGCATCACCAAAGTGGAAAATTATGTGACTAGAGACCATAGTCAAGTAGTTAAGAAAGTTTTTACTGAAGTTGTTTAATGCCTTTAGGGATTTTTTTGGATATTAATAAATAAGTATGAGTGATGATCAATTAGGAAATATATGTTCTAGATGGATTTTGCCATTAATCTCTGTTGATCAGCCCATTTTATGCTTTTGTTGCATGTGTATAAATGTCTAATGAAATGACTAAATTTTTCCATCTTGCGTGTCATATTTTTCTATCTTTTTTCATGTGTGTGGTGGAAGGTTTACTGCCTCTCACAAATACTCTAAACCAATACACATCATCCGTTTCCTCTCCTGTTCATTTTCATGCAGGTATTTTCTGAGCATCTACTGCCCTGAAAGCCAGTGTGTATGTGCCCTGGAGTGTGCATTAGAATTCCAAGCTTTAAAACACAGGAAAATTGACATTAACCCAACCTAAAAACACATCCATAGTTACATATCATGGTGGATATGAAAGAAACAGGAAGTTGGGACTGGCTTAAATTGGGCTGGAGGATGGATAGGTAAAGTGCTCTGAGAAAGGGATGGTCAAAAAAGAGCGTTAACAGGGGAATATCAGGAAAAGGAGCAGTGACGGATGAGCAAATGCAAAACTCTTAGTAATGCATAACAAGGGCAGCTGGGCAGCTGAATGGCAATGATGGGTCTTCACTTCCACTCCCTATCTCCTCCATCTGCACTCATGGTGCAGCAGGTCGAGAGCTGTGTCTTTTCTGTTGAATCCCTGGAGGGGTCAGTGTGCTGTTATTTAGCTGTTATACCTGGGCTTCAAACCTACCCCTGTCTTCTGTGCTGAGGTTGTGATTCAGCTAACCACTCTTTTCCTGGGCTCAGCTGGCTTCCTGTTAGGTTCTGTCCGTAGGGGACATAGAGGAAGACACAGCAGGAGAAGAAGGACTCCTTACCTGCTTTCTGCTCATCAGAATCAATCCAGCTTGTATTTCCCCCAGAAGGAGTTGGCTCTAGTTCTCAACTTTTTTTTTTTTTTTTTCTTTAATCCCAGAGCCCCTTTAGATACCATGACCAGCAGCAGGGAGGGTGCCCTCCTCACATGCCTGGGTCTCACCTCGCACAGGGTGCCTGTTGCCAACATCTCAGTTCTAGTGATCCTCTCTCTTTTATTTGTCTCCTTGGTCCTAAGGTTGGTAGCTGCCTCTTGCAGTCACTATCTTTGACCCATCCAACATCTATTTAACCACTTCCTTATATTAAATTCTCCCTCTTAAGATAACAGGTGGAACATCTGTTTTCCTGATTGGCCCTGACAGATGCATGGATGGTTTCACTGTCTGCTCTTTCCCAGACCTACCTCATCTTAATGAGGATCCCCAGCTGGGTTTCTCCAAGGCCAAATGTCCATGTGCAGAAAAGGTCAACCACAAGCAAAAATGAGGATTGTCAGGATGGAAGATGTATTTTTCTCAGGTGCTTGCATGGTCTATCTATTCCCAATCTCCACTGTGCAATATCTTTTCCAAGGTTAGCAGAATTATAAAAACATCAGTTTGGGCATTATTGACTTTTCAACCGGGATACCGAGAAAGTGTTTCAGCAGCCTCGATAAATTAAATCTGGCCACCTTGCTCCCAGACTGGCAGGCTCCTACATCATTGACAGAGAAGACAGGGAGAAGCAGTTTTCCCAGCTGTTGCTGTAAATGATGTGCATTGTATTCACAACCATTAGCAGGTGGAGGATTTGAAGTGTGGGTAGATTGCAGAGCTGCCTCTTTTAAAAATGCATAAGCACTTTGTGAGTTTGCTAAGTTGTGATTCACTCAGCTCGGTTTGAATTTTTCATAGAGGAGAAGGATTCTGTGGTCTTTCCTCTTTTATTCCTTCTTTGTCAGTAAGGACTCAGGGCTATAGTGGAGAGGGACCAAGTCCACTCATCTGATTTTCTTGATTGGTCCTCAATTTGTCCAAGTTGTAAATTGCTGGAAGATTTAGTGTTTAAGGACTCCAGGCTATTGAGTTTCCTGCCCCTCCCATTTAATCCCANTTTATTCCTTCTTTGTCAGTAAGGACTCAGGGCTATAGTGGAGAGGGACCAAGTCCACTCATCTGATTTTCTTGATTGGTCCTCAATTTGTCCAAGTTGTAAATTGCTGGAAGATTTAGTGTTTAAGGACTCCAGGCTATTGAGTTTCCTGCCCCTCCCATTTAATCCCAACTACAAACGCCTCTGGGCTCTGGGTTTAAATTTATCTGATGCGTCCTAGAGTAAATTTTTATCCTGGATGTTCCATCCACTTGTGAAATTCTAAGCACTGCACTGTAAACTTCTTTCCAAAATTATCCACTGGTCTCATAGTATGTGCTAATGGTTACTCTCCACTCCCAAGCAAAATCAGACATTATGAAATGTTCAGTGTACATTTTTCTGAAGAGTCCAGTTATAGCATTAGTGTTCTTCCTAACATGATGCTCCAGCCAGACTGCAGAATTGGTTGTATAGCATGTTAGTAGAAACAGTCATCATATCTAACAAGCTCCTGATTTGTTTTGTTTATGTGGATCAGTTTCTGGCTTCCAGCAGAATGAATGTGTACGCTGGTCAACGTGTGCATCGGGTGCCACAAACCATGAAATGCTTTTTCCTTAATTATCTCATTTAATTTCCCTAAAACCCTTATGAGGAATATACTATTACTAACCTTATTTTCCAGAAGAGAAAACTAAGGCTCAGAGAGGTAAAGTAGTTGATCCGAGCTGACATATTACAGAGCCTGACTCTGGAGCCTGTAATCTATCTACTGTGTTATCAACGTGTTATAATTCAACACATGTGTTTGACTCATTCATTTAATCATCAAACATTTATCAAGCCTCTATTATATGCCTGGCAGCAAAAATGATGCCCAACAAATTCAGCAGTGGTTTATTTAAAGATAAGGAAGAGCTATTAGGCTCTTTGGCCAGAAACTAGTTAATACACCCCCAAANCTGGAGCCTGTAATCTATCTACTGTGTTATCAACGTGTTATAATTCAACACATGTGTTTGACTCATTCATTTAATCATCAAACATTTATCAAGCCTCTATTATATGCCTGGCAGCAAAAATGATGCCCAACAAATTCAGCAGTGGTTTATTTAAAGATAAGGAAGAGCTATTAGGCTCTTTGGCCAGAAACTAGTTAATACACTCCCAAAAGGCTGCAGATATTTTATTGTTTTAATATCAACAAATGAGACTTTTCTGGGAATGAAATGATTTTCTCCTCAAATGGAGAGAATTATTCCAGCCAGTATTGAAACCTCAGCAAATTGGGAGCAAAAGTATGTTGTAATTTGAAGTACCAAGTTATTTAGGAGATCATAATTTGCTATAATGGGGAGGATTCTAGAATACCTTGAGTTACAGAATTGACCTTTCACAGAACCTTTTACTCTTTCCAGAACAGGTAAGCTTATGTCAGTGGGACTGCAAGGGTGAAAGGCTTTTCTGTGTTCTGGTTTATATCCTCCATCTGCTGTGGTTAAATTCTTGGGAAAGGGGTAAGCAAAAGAAAAAAGAAACAATATGGTTCTCTTCTCACATCTGATTACTTTTCATATTTTATAATGCCCCTTCAGACTGCACTTCTAACTGAACTGTATTAATACCATCTTCTTCCTTGATTTCAACCTAATATATAGACTTCAGAAGCTATCTTATGAATTACCTTTCCAAAGTAGTAAAACATTCAGATGTGCTCATAAAATATTGAAACATGTGGAAGTATAATGGGCTCCACTAAAATTAATCTGTTTAATTTTCCTTTAATAGTGATAGTGCCTAGAATTAATGGAAAGTAATACTTCTCTTTGCCTGGAAGCTGGTGGATCCCAACTGACATTTAAATCCATGATGATCTCAGCAGTTCAGGGCAGAAATAATGCATCTGTGCCAGGGTCTTGGCTTGGAGAGGTCGTGGAGGGCTGTGTGCAGTTTACTACATGAGCACACAGGACTCAGTCACCTGTTGGGGTTCGTGCTGTTAAACTGCCTTTCAGAAAAGCCTGAGGTTCCCCTCTAAGTCCATTGAACAGAAAGACTTTCAGGGGAAGGTAACTCTTGGACAGAGAAATACAGGCCTGTTCTTTTTGTTGTTGTCATTGATGTGGGCCATTTTCAAACTATTTATTGAATTTGTTACAATAGTATTTCTGTTTTATGTTTTGGTTCTTTGGNTCCTGATTTGTTTTGTTTATGTGGATCAGTTTCTGGCTTCCAGCAGAATGAATGTGTACGCTGGTCAACGTGTGCATCGGGTGCCACAAACCATGAAATGCTTTTTCCTTAATTATCTCATTTAATTTCCCTAAAACCCTTATGAGGAAGATACTATTACTAACCTTATTTTCCAGAAGAGAAAACTAAGGCTCAGAGAGGTAAAGTAGTTGATCCGAGCTGACATATTACAGAGCCTGACTCTGGAGCCTGTAATCTATCTACTGTGTTATCAACGTGTTATAATTCAACACATGTGTTTGACTCATTCATTTAATCATCAAACATTTATCAAGCCTCTATTATATGCCTGGCAGCAAAAATGATGCCCAACAAATTCAGCAGTGGTTTATTTAAAGATAAGGAAGAGCTATTAGGCTCTTTGGCCAGAAACTAGTTAATACACTCCCAAAAGGCTGCAGATATTTTATTGTTTTAATATCAACAAATGAGACTTTTCTGGGAATGAAATGATTTTCTCCTCAAATGGAGAGAATTATTCCAGCCAGTATTGAAACCTCAGCAAATTGGGAGCAAAAGTATGTTGTAATTTGAAGTACCAAGTTATTTAGGAGATCATAATTTGCTATAATGGGGAGGATTCTAGAATACCTTGAGTTACAGAATTGACCTTTCACAGAACCTTTTACTCTTTCCAGAACAGGTAAGCTTATGTCAGTGGGACTGCAAGGGTGAAAGGCTTTTCTGTGTTCTGGTTTATATCCTCCATCTGCTGTGGTTAAATTCTTGGGAAAGGGGTAAGCAAAAGAAAAAAGAAACAATATGGTTCTCTTCTCACATCTGATTACTTTTCATATTTTATAATGCCCCTTCAGACTGCACTTCTAACTGAACTGTATTAATACCATCTTCTTCCTTGATTTCAACCTAATATATAGACTTCAGAAGCTATCTTATGAATTACCTTTCCAAAGTAGTAAAACATTCAGATGTGCTCATAAAATATTGAAACATGTGGAAGTATAATGGGCTCCACTAAAATTAATCTGTTTAATTTTCCTTTAATAGTGATAGTGCCTAGAATTAATGGAAAGTAATACTTCTCTTTGCCTGGAAGCTGGTGGATCCCAACTGACATTTAAATCCATGATGATCTCAGCAGTTCAGGGCAGAAATAATGCATCTGTGCCAGGGTCTTGGCTTGGAGAGGTCGTGGAGGGCTGTGTGCAGTTTACTACATGAGCACACAGGACTCAGTCACCTGTTGGGGTTCGTGCTGTTAAACTGCCTTTCAGAAAAGCCTGAGGTTCCCCTCTAAGTCCATTGAACAGAAAGACTTTCAGGGGAAGGTAACTCTTGGACAGAGAAATACAGGCCTGTTCTTTTTGTTGTTGTCATTGATGTGGGCCATTTTCAAACTATTTATTGAATTTGTTACAATAGTATTTCTGTTTTATGTTTTGGTTCTTTGGCCACAAGGCACATGGGAGCTTAGCTCCCCGACCAGGGATCAAACCTGCACCCCCTGCATTGGATGCTAATTGCTGCTGCGAAGTCGCTTCAGTCGTGTCCGACTCTGTGCGACCCCACAGACGGCAGCCCACCAGGCTCCCCCGTCCCTGGGATTCTCCAGGCAAGAACACTGGAGTGGGGCACCACTGCCTTCTCCGCTGCACTGGATGGGCAAGTCTTAATCACTGGGCCGCCAGGCACGTCCCCCAGGCTTGTATGTCTACTGATTCGGAGGGTTAATGGCCAAAATATTTTGTTATCTTAAGTTTATAGGCAGGTGTATTCCAGCACATCTTTTTCTTCTATTTTCTGTCTTTCTCCTATTCCTTTTTTTTCTTCTTTTAAGGTTTAGTTCAGTTTCTGAACTTTCCTCAAGAAAGATCAAACTAGATCAGCCCTGGGTTGGGGTGATTACTTTTCCTTGACCCAACTCATTGGAGCCATTTCTCCATGGAATCATATTAGTATAGGGATGGACAGGTTTGGAGAGGCAGAGGCAAATTTAGCCTTCTGAAGGAGAAAAAAACATCCTCCTCAGAATCTGGGCTGGCAGACAGAAACCATTTTCTATTGCTGATACTTTCAGTCACCAGCTGGCACATATTGAACAGTTTCTCTGTTGTGTGGAGGATATTTATTTGTAATAGCCTGTGATAACTAGGACATTACTGCTGTGGTGATTCCTCCTGGCTAACTGGATTGTTGCATTTTATTTAATGGGTATATAAATACAATGACTATTCAGTCACATTTGAAAAGTAGTGTAAAAGAATGAATATATATTAGAGATCCTTTTGTCATTGTGATTTATAGGGACTTTCATTTTTACTATCTCTGAGGAAAAATGTATAACTTGTTATAAATACTTAAATTGTTTAGATATGTAGAAGGCAGACATTGTCAGAGATGACAGGATATAATCTTCCTAATAGTTTCCATCCTAAGGTTCCTCTACTTTGACCACATTAGAAATGATAACAAAGTGGGATATTATTATCATGTGACTCTATTTATGAGAATAAGATATAGTGCAAATCGAAACTGGATCCCTTTTAAAACATATAAATGTACCACATTATCTTTGCCCTTAATATTATCATCATAAAGGGGATTGATTTCCCTTTAAATTGTTCATAGCATTAGTGCAATGAACTATATGAAGTACCCAGTGTATAACATCTGATCAGTAAACAGTATGAGGTTTATGACTCCAAGAACACTGTGGCTATGTAGACAGTGGAAGGCTTGGAGCAGTGACTTATACTCAGGAAATTGCTTTGCACAGTGACTCTGGATTTCCTAGTTTAGGGAGCCACCAACTGAATATCTGAGAAATGCCTCTGCTCCAAATTGATGATTGTACTGCTGTGAATCAAGACTCAGGGAAACAGGGAGAGAGGAATTTGCACTGGCTTAAATATAATGTAGTGGATCATATAAGTGAGACCTCATTGAAAGGACTAGCTTCAGGTATGGCTGGATCAAGGTATTTCAGAATTATTATTAGGATAATAATAATTATTGAATTATTGAATTTCTACACTCTTATTGGAGCCTTTTCTGGGATGACAACAATGAACTCTTCATTGTGTCTACCTCAGGGTGCTCATGGAATAACAGCTGAGATGCCTAAGACAGAAAAGAACCATAACAAAATGTGATAACGTAAGAATAGAGGCACTTACAAGGGAAGATCATAACTCAGAGGGAAAATTGGCAACTATTTCTGAGGATAGGTAAACAAAGACTTCAGAGAGAAGTGATTTTGAAAATTGTTTTGAAAGAGAAGCATGAATTTTACAGACAGATTAGTTATAGTATTTGGGAAACCTGTTTTCAAATCCCAGCTCTGCCATTTACAAATTGTACAGCTTTGTGCAAACTATGGCAAATTCCTTTTTGGGAAGCTGCAGCTAGGTCCTTGTTGCTGTGCAAGGGCTTCTTCTGGTTGCCAAGTGCAGGGGCTTCTCTCTAGTTGTGGTTCGTGGGCTTCTCGTTGCAGTGGCTGCTCTGGTTGCAGAGCACAGGCTGTAGGGCGCGTGCGCTGTAGGGTGCGTGCGCTTCAGCAGCTGTGACACATGGCTTAGTTACCCCACCACATGTGGAATCTTCTTAGAGTAGGGATTGAACCTCTGTCCCTTGCATTGGCAGGCAGATACTTAACCACTGGACCACTGGGGAAGTCCTACAGCAAGTTTCTAACATTCTAAAGTCTTTAGTTTATTTACGCAGAAACTGGGGATGGAGATACTATTGTCTTAGAATTGTCATAAGGGTCTAGTATGTTAACGGGTGCGAAGAACTTGCATGTGCGTTTGTACAAAGTAAGCCCTCCCTGACTGGTAGCTGTCATTCCACTCTTCTAGAATCTCCCTGTTCACCTGACTGCAATAACATGGGCATAGGACTAGGGCTTAACATCAGCCACAGTAAAGTCAGTTAGCATTTATTGAGTGCTTATTGTGTGCCACACATTGCATTAAGAATTTCATTTTTGTTGTTGTTTGTTGTTCAGTCACTCAATCATGTCCAACTGTTTTCAACCCATGAACTGGCGCATGCCAGGCTTCCCTGTCCTTCACCATCTCCCGGAGAATTTCACTTGCCTTATCTAATTCCACCCTCTACCTCTTGAAAGTAGGGAAATTATTATCTTCCTCTCACAGATGAGGAAACTGAAGCTTTGAGAATTAAATGGTCTGCCAAGGTAACAAAGTTGGTGATGACACTGTGTAGCTGAGTAACTATGGACTGCATGGACTGGTGCGTTAGAGTGTATTTCCTCTTATGCAGCTCGCTCTTTTAACTTCCTTCCCTCAGTGAACTTGGCTGCTGGGTACTGCTGTTGCAACCCATCCTGTGCGCTGCTCTGTTTCTTCTGAAGACGTGATTGTGGATGCTGGTGTGTGTGTCGATGTGCAGTGCTGCTACCCCAAGCTGAGCTGCCTGACATTCACTCCTTGGGGCCTGTGCTTCTTTGCAGGTGAGCCTTCCAGGTGGTCATCTTCGCACTGTGATTGCTGCTGCAAGAACGGCAAGGGCGACAAAGAAGGAGAGAGTGGCACCTCCTGCAACGACCTCTCCACCTCCAGCTGCGACAGCCAGTCTGAGGCCAGCTCTCCCCAGGAGACAGTCATCTGTGGGCCCGTGACGCGCCAGACCAACATCCAGACTCTGGACCGTCCCATCAAGAAGGGCCCCGTCCAGCTGATCCAGCAGTCAGAGATGCGACGGAAAAGTGACCTGCTCCGGACTCTGACTTCCAGCTCCAGGGAGTCGAACATGAGTAGCAAAAAAAAAGCTGTTAAGGAAAAGCTGTCAATTGAGGAAGAGCTGGAGAAATGTATCCAGGATTTCCTAAAGATCAAAATTCCAGATAGGTTCCCAGAGAGAAAACACCCTTGGCAATCTGAACTTTTACGGAAGTATCATCTATAGGGGCGGGTGAGGGGGCGGGGGTGGGAGAAGAAACAGAGCGTGTCACCGATTTGAAATAAACCTCCTGAAAGAAATCCATATTTGAAAAGAGAAAACAACAACTAACAATACACATTTGTTAGAACACAATAGNTCCCAGAGAGAAAACACCCTTGGCAATCTGAACTTTTACGGAAGTATCATCTATAGGGGCGGGTGAGGGGGCGGGGGTGGGAGAAGAAACAGAGCGTGTCACCGATTTGAAATAAACCTCCTGAAAGAAATCCATATTTGAAAAGAGAAAACAACAACTAACAATACACATTTGTTAGAACACAATAGCCCGTTGATCTACTACTGCCTGTTTACCTAGTTCACCTTAACACGTCAATCCACAGGGTAGATTTCTTTACAGATGTGGAAGTATAAGAAATTTTCTCTCTCTCTCTCTCTCTCTCTCTCTTTTTTTTTGGTTCTCTGTTTGTTAACTTGGTCCCATGTGCTGAGTATCTTATCTATAAAAGAGAGCCAGCTACATAAGAATAGCTGAGAGGCCTTGGGAATCATTTATCCCAAACTGGGTTTTTCCTCTCCTCTTCTACCTCCCTCCTTTGAATGAAAATTACGGTAGTGATCTGGCCCAATGCCATAGGTTTGGATTTTTAAATTTTCCTTTTTCCTTTTGTTTATGGGGTAATGGGGGGAAAGTGGCAGATTTATATGACTTTTCACTCAAATTGATTATGTGCCAGTTTATACTGACTCCGTACGCATGACTATTTGTGCGACAGAAGCACAACCAAGTATGTATATTCACAGAGCACATGACCCCAGGGCCTGGGCCTCCTACCGGGTTGCTCCTGCCCCCGCCAGCACCCTCTTAGAGTCCTTCAGCCACTGGAGCCTCTGCTCTTTTCTTAAAACCCTCCTGGGAAGATTTCTGAGCCTCTCTTGGCAGTATTTCCTTACATCTAATAACCCCCATCATCAGCAAATTGTCTTCCTTATTTGGAAATGAACAGCCTCTTTTACTGCACTGCTCTTTCTCGGCACTAGGAGAAGGTGAGAAGAGCTAGTCACACATCCTTTGTATTTTAAAAAACCCAAACATCCGTATTCACAAAAATTACTGCAAAATGACCCCAATTCAGCCTTCTCTACCCTGAGCTGAATTACCTTCCTTCTCTCAGCGTTTCTGCCCATGTTTTAATGGTGTGACCTTTCCACGTACTCCACGTTAAGTTCTCTGCCTTCCTGTGTAGTTGTGGCAGTAAGAACAACACGCAGTCCTTGAATAAGGGACCAGCCTTTTGTTTTAAGGGGAAATTGTATTTCACACATCCCCTAATCATTTCTCATAACTTTTTAAAACTACAGCGCTTCACTGTTACTTCCTTGTAGCCAGTTTTGCTTGCCTTTGGGATCTGGGATTTGGCTATGTCCATACTAGAATTTGGCTCTCACTTCTCTGATGTCTTTGAACAACCCAACTAGATAATGAAGCTCTGAAATTAAGAGTTGGGCTTTCTAAATGGCCTTTCTTGTTTACATCCTTGACCTGTATGGACACAACCAAAAAGAAACTGTTGTTAGCCATCCATCCATGTGACTCTGTATTCTATTAATGTACTCATAGTTTTTTCATTGATTTGTGGTAAATGAAGATTAAAGGGCAAGATTTGACTTTCAGCATTCCTCATGCATTTCAGTGGGAACTGAAACAATATTTTTTTCCATCCTTAATTGTGTGCCAAGAACTCCTATTTTTTTTTTTTTTTAATTTTGTGTGTGTGGGTATGTGTATATGTACCACAGATAATAAAGGCAACTGGATGATGTCTATGGGAGGGAGACATAGTGACCCATTGCTTCTTTTTGAAATATTTCATTGATGCACATTATTATGTAAGAGGTGTGTCTTGATACTTGTTATTAGTCCCTATTAACATATGGATAGCTTTCTGAATTTTTGTTAATTCTTACCTTCACACCTCAGCAACAGACTCAGCCAATGTTTTTTTTTGTCCTGATGGTTCAAATGGACTTAACAATTTTGCTGAAGTGAAAAAAGAAAGATCATTTTTGGAGTTGTGTTGTAAGACAATTATATTTATGAATTTAAGTGCTGTTTTTTCATACATTAGTATATCAGCAGACATTTGATCTTAACTACAACATAGCTTTATATAGCCTTTATATGTCTTTACTGTTTTCAGTGTGTCTTTATACCATTTCATATTGGTCATATTGGTAATAGAAGATTCTGCAAAGGATCATAGAACTTTATGGGTCAAGAAGTTGAATTTGGTGAAAATATCCCCAAACTCACTTTGCCCAAATGATTCTTATGGTCCTACTGGAAGTTCTGTCAAAGAGTTTGGGGTCTGACTAAAATGGCCAGAGTCCCAACTTTCTTAAATTTCAGACCTGATTGAAATGGCCTCAAGATAGAAACACACTAGTAAGAACTGGAGAACTAGTAAGATGGCCATCAACTCACTATTCCTGCTACATACGTACTTTAAATAGGAAATGAAACATTGCAAAGAAAATGTTCATGGCATTTCTCTGTTCTTTTACCTGTCTTTTTTTTTTTTTTTTTCTGTTTAGGCTGTCTTTATACCCCCAGGGTTTGGGGGAAACAGTGGTGGCAAGTCTGTTTAAAGTAATAATAACATTTTAAATGGGGTCAGCTCAAACCAAATAGTTCATATAGCTGAAACAGCAACAGAGTGTTCATTTGTGTGGTTGTTGGTATGGAAATAACAGTGAAAGTTAGTCATTCAGTTGTGTCCAACTCTTTGTGACCCCATGGATGATAGCCTGCCAGGCTCCTTTGTCCATGGAATTTTCCAGGCAAGAATACTGGAGTGGGTGACCATTCCTTTCTCCAGGGGATCTTCCTGACCCAGGGACTGAATCTGGGTCTCCTGTATTGCAGGCAGATTTGTAAACCTGGTCAGTAAAAGTCTCTGCAGAGGCACCAGGTCCATGCGCAGTCTTATTTTAAGTAGAATTGAAGTGAGGGCTATGTGACCTGCAACACTGGAAATGAATTCTGGGTAAGTGAACTAGAAGATTAAATACTATTGTGGCCCTGTGCCATGTATCATATTCATTTCCTTAAACTTAAAATAGTTGCAAGAATTTTAAGTTTATTTCTGGATACAACAATATATATGGTTTTCTTCTTGATTACTGGTGAGGACAAAGGCTTATTTGGAGAGACTAGTAGCATCAGATAGGTCAGATGAATGAGGAATCATATGCACAGAGACTTTGGAAAATTTTGCCATGCTAAAATCCAGTGAGCTTGTGGAGGTCATTCTCTATGGTACGTGGGTCTTCTGAAGTCAGAACTATATTTATAAAGTCCTCTGACCCACTATCAAAAAGGGAGTGATCTGTGTTCAGCAGGAAAGGGGGAAGACAGGAAAATAAAACTGTTGGATCATGGTGGTAGTGTGCTCTCCCTCCCTCTGCTAAGAAAAAAATTGCATTGAGATGTGGCCGTAAAACAACAGAGTGGCTTCCAAAATATGCAGTGATGTTATCCTTTGTACTTGTAGGCACAGTTATCTTCCTGGAAATGCATGCATGGTGAATTACAATAAAAGGGGAACAAGGCACAAATCATTAGTGTTCCCTTTGTTCTTTATTCCTCTATAGCTATAGTGTGTCTACTCCCAGCTGCTTCATGTGAGGCAGGGGCACATGTATAAAAGGGGAGCTAAGAAGGAATTTCTCATTTTTTTTCATTGGTCTTGCCTGGTTCATGGGCACCTTGCTTGCTTGATTCACAGACACATTTACCCATAGCACAGATGTGTACTCTTCACTCTGGGTCCTCTTAGTTGCCACTGCTTGAGCTTCTGGATTAACTTTGCTTCTCAGGGTTTGACTCCTCTCTGCTTATTGCTTTGTTGGTGCCTAGCAAAACAGGCTAAAGTGAGACAAAGAAAAGGCATACATGGTGTTTTGCAAAACTACTTGACACCAACTCCCAAAATGGGAGACAAATTTTGATTCTCATATATTTTTCTCTGTTACAATTTCAACTTTTCAACTTTGTATTTATCATAGTGGTTTAACCCAGAGCATTTAAATGCTGATATTTTCTGGCACTTTCTATCATGCAGTGGGACTTGACTCGTCTTGGTCATCTGGATTATCTTTCTTAGAGTTAAGACTCTATACACTTTTAGGAAGAATTGTTTGTCAACCTCCACGTGACATAGCAATTTTCAGAGGAAAAATGATGAGAGTTATTTTACCCCATGACCATGACAGATAAATGTTTCTGCCAATTTGCATGCTGGGTTATAGGGTAAGCATGGGCCGTTTCTCTCTTAATGTCTTGGTATGGTTGGCATCTTGCAATCTTGATGACCCAATTTATTTATTTTCTTTTATATTGTCAAAATAATACACGAGAGACAGCATTAGAGTGAGCATTCTGTATTCTGAGTTAGAGTGGAGTTAGATGTCATTTGTACAGGACTGTACAGTGATTAATATCTGCAGAGAAATTAGACCAAATGAAACCTGCTGAAATGGGTTTGATTTATATTGCCTTCATCATTCCGATTTTAGATGAAATGGTTATTGCTCTCCACCCCTGCTGAAAGAAAAAGAGTGTTAAGCTTTAATAATCACAGCTTTGTGATCCAAGCACAAAGCTACTTTGAAATGTTGTTTTTCTCATCTTGCCATATACACTGGAATGGAGATTCATCCCTCAGTGACCTCCATTGCAGAAGTGTTGGCAGTGTTTCCAGTACTCAGCATGCAGAAAGTCATTTGTAGCGCTTGTAGAAACGCAGATCCCTGACCCTAATCCCAGAAAGTCTAATCCAGAAACTTCAAAGGGGGCCAAGGAACCTGCATTCGGGGCTTTCATCCTTAATGGTTTCTATGGTCTGTGGACCTTCCTTTGAGAAACTCTGGTGTTTAGGGACTATGCAGAGGTCGCCATCACTCTTACTTCCTAGTGGCACTCCCTCTCACTTTTCACTACAGATGAGTCAGAGCATGCATAATTCATTATCTTAAGAGAAAAAAGTAAACCAAAGAAGAACGTCCCAGGACTAGGGCCGGCAGAGTTCCATGCTGGTTTGCTTCCATCTGCTTGTCCCTCATGGCCTCCTCTCCATTTTGTGTATGTTTGATGTTTGTACCTTTTTGTCCTCCAACTGAAAACCTGCATCACTCTAGTGGTATGACTGGGTAGATGGGATCATATCTCTGAGTGAGATGTGTCCTAATGATACCCAACAAGCAACAAAGATAATGCCCTTTTCCGAAGAGAGTTGTTCATCTCTAGGTCCATTTACAGTTTACATCAGAGGAACTTCAGAGTGATCCATAATTTAATGGCGTGTGTGGCCCCAAAAGAGGTTCCAATAACTGCGCATACAAACCACCAAAATGAGTATGGGATGGTGAGTAAATTTAGCTGTAGATCATGAAGAAAATCCTGAGTCATTATACTGCGTACTTTGTCCAATTTGACTCAAACAATAGTAAGAAACCCTCAGAGAGCTGATGACCCTGAACCTCAACATTAACTAAAAATGTAAAGCAAAATCCATAAAGAAGAATACATTTTTAAAAAGAAATAAGGAGTGGATTCAAAAATTTCATTTGTAATGATACGAAGTTCTTGAATTTTTCAGTCACTCTGACTAGGAGAGATGGCTGTACTATAACTATTCAGAAGGAAAAAAAAATTTGGAGGTTTTCAGGGATCCAGTTGATCCTACCCATATAACAGAGTAACTAGAGAGGTACCAAATACCCCCCTCCTACCCCACTACAATAAATAGAGAATAAATGACTTAAATTCATGCTTGTCATAATCATTAATTAATATTTAAGTAAAAACTACTATCAAAAGAAAGTGAAGAATGGTCAGTGAAACTAATGTACTTGACCACGAATTATTTTGGCCAAGAATTTTTTTTTAAATCTTAAACTGGATTTAGTTTTCTTTCCCTCCTTTATTTCCCAATGGATCTCTTTATTCCTCAGCTTCCTAAACTTTAAACAATGTTCTTCTTGTTTGTGGAAAAAGTTGTATTGTTTATTGAGTAAAGAATTTTTAGTTCCTAAACTATCTTCTTTGCTTTATTTAGGGAATTTACTTTTAAAAGGCTGAAGAAAAATGTGTCCCAGTCCAATGACTATCAAGGGGTTTGTCCTGGAGGAAGGAGGAGGTGACTTTCCTGTTAATCAGCCTTTTAAAAGCACTTAACTGCCAAGTGGAGGATTTAGTAAGTCTCCTCTCTCCAGCGACCTCTTCCATCTTGTCAGTTTATTCTTAGAATTGACCTTTAGCTAATTTACCTGTGTTTGCACAATAAAAATCAACATAACTTCAGACTCTCACTGCTGATGTTGGCTTCATCCATCACAAATGAAAGAAGATGCATAACTGAGTAGTGGAGGAGAACTGCTTTATAATTGTGTCAGTGTGTGTGTGTGTGTGTGTGTGTGTGTGTGTGTGTAGGTATACACATGTACAACTTTTATGTCAGTTTTGGGTTGGTGACTGGTGTCCATGGTAATGCTACTCAAGTGCAAGAATATTCAATGCTATTCAATCTCTGGTCACAAAGTTTAACAGCTTTTAATTCAGCCCAGTGGTTTGTTTTTACTGTGGGTATGAGTACCTGAGGAGGTTGAGTAAAGCTGGTCTCCTGATACAAAATTCAAACATTACAGATTTCTGGATGAAAATCAAAACTTGTTTTCATTCATATAGTCACTAGAGGGATCATACTCAACTTAGTTGTTAATTGTTCAGTCATGTTCAACTCTTTGCGACCCCACAGACTGCAGGACACCAGGTTCCTCTGTCCATGGAATTCTCTAGGCAAGAACAACCGGAGCGGGTTGCCATTTCCTTCTCCAGGGCATCTTCCCAACCCAGGGATCAAACCCACATCTCCTGCATGGCAAGTGGATTCTTTATCATCTGAGCCACCAGGGAGGAAAGAAAAAGAAAGCCTTGAAAGCTGAAATATGCATGGAATTCACATTGATCACTAGGAGTTTATCTCAACTGCAGCCAGTGGTCAGTGGTTTAACTTGTGTGTGAGAGACAGGAACATTTTCAGGAACATTCTGATTTGTGTGGGTTATGTGCATATAAGGCAGTGACTCTCACCCAGGGGGTGATTTTGCACTCTAGGGGACTCTGAGTAATGCCTGAGGACGTTTTTGATTGTCCTCCCTTGAGAGGTGCTGCTGGCACCCAGTGAGGAAAAACCAGGGATGCTGCTAAACATCCCACAATGTACAGAATAACACCCACAACAAAGAATTATCTAACCCTAATGTCAATATGTCGGTAGTGCTGAGGCTGAGAAACCCTGAGTACGGGTTGGCTCCAATTTTCCAAGCCATTTTAAACCATGTCGAGAAAGACTTCTGGATCAAGAAATAAGATGAAAGGAACAATAATAATGTGTGCCACTTGTAATCTGTATAGGCTCTATTTATTATCCTTTTATACAGAAGTGAATGCTGAGATTTAGATAGAAATATGTCATTTTTTTCCAGGGCTCCAGTAGTGATGAGATAGGTCTAGGGTCTAAATCTGTCTTCTATTTAAGTCTTTCTCTGCGTCAGAAAAATGATACTTCAGTGAAGTTATCAACCTTAAAACAGGTAAATGTGTTTGTTGTGAAGCACTTTAGGAGCATATTCAGTTCATGTGATCCTATTAAGGATGTTTTCCAAGCTGACCAACAATATACAGCAAGGTGGTCTCAGAAATGAAACAAAAGTCAGGGCAAGAGTGCTTAGAACAGGCCAGCAGTTTTATCATCTTTTAACTGCTTACTGTGTACTTTGGGTTGAATACCTTCACTAAAGATGATATTTATATCTTAGAAAATATGATCTTCAGACTCACACAGATGGCCCCCCATGCTCTTGTTTTCAGAGAAATGACAAGTCTAAGCACAGGTCCTGGCTACTGAATCTTATTTTTCCATTTGTATTTACTGCCTATATCAGAGCACAAAACAGGTTTGTATCTTAAGTCATTCGACATTTTTCTTTTAATTTATCAAACTCACATCCCAGCGATTGACTAAAGGTCCAGTCATTCTACCTCCATTTTATGCGAGGGAAACCGAAGACCAGAGAACTGAAGTCAGACATTCATTCATTTGTGCATTCACTCACTGGTATTTGTTTAATGCATGCCATGTTCTGGTCACCACAAGCAGCATTCTAATCTACTAGGGAGTTGGACTTGGGATACGGAACTTGAATTCAGATCAAGTTCAAATCCTGGGGCTAACATTATTTCTGTATGTAGCTCTGATCAGCATTTCAGATTTATGGTTTAAATGTTAAGTTACGAATAAGGTAGACTATAAATTGTTAGTATGCACCAGAAACTGGACTCGGTGTTTTCTATGCCTTATCTTCTTTAATCCTAGAATAACTTAAAGAGGCAGACGCTGTTACTGTCCTCTTTTTACAGGTGAGGTCATTGAGACTTGGAAAGGTAGAGTGGCACATAGCTTGACAATGCAGAGAAAGATTCTCATCTGGGTTTATTAGATTCTGAAGGCTCGCAACCACCTCTGGTATGAACTCTTCTCTGTTCTGGATTTCACCTTTGTATAGCTTCTTCTGGAGAAGGCAGTGGCACCCCACTCCAGTAGTCTTGCCTGGAAAATCCCACGGGTGGAGGAGCCTGGTGGGCTGCAATCCATGGGATCGCAAAGAGTCGGACACGACTGAGCAACTTGACTTTCACTTTTCACTTTCATGCATTGGAGAAGGAAATGGCACCCACTCCAGTGTTCTTGCCTGGAGAATCTCAGGGACGAGGGAGCCTGGTGGGCTGCCATCTATGGGGTCACACAGAGTTGAACACGACTGAAGTGACTTAGCAGCAGCAGCAGCAGCAGCTGCATAGCTTCTTCTGGTCTAAGCAAAAGGTAGCCAGGATGATTCTAGCCTGACATTCTCTCTGCAAGTTGTCAGCTATTTTGTGTTGTAAATTCCGCTAGACATGCAAATCCCTAGGAGATTAAGGAGAAGCAAGTCTCTGGGGGAGGGGTACCACGACTGTACCTGATGGTAGAAATGCTATCAAGGGCTTTGTTTTAGAACAAGCATCTAGTGAGTACTGAGCCCCATCACACCCACAGGGGTAAGATAGCTTCCACGTCAGGAGGTTGGCAACCACGCTGCTGGCTGTGCTGTCTACAGGAGATCAGAGCGAGTTTCAGGAGAGGTAAAATGACTATCTGTATATGAGTGCATCTGTGTACATGCATGTATATGACATTTTTACATTTGGGCTTTTTAAACAGTCTGTTTTTGTTCATGGCAGGTCAGAAATCCAAATATGATTTGAATGCCCCTAGCATNATAACTTCAGACTCTCACTGCTGATGTTGGCTTCATCCATCACAAATGAAAGAAGATGCATAACTGAGTAGTGGAGGAGAACTGCTTTATAATTGTGTCAGTGTGTGTGTGTGTGTGTGTGTGTGTGTGTGTGTAGGTATACACATGTACAACTTTTATGTCAGTTTTGGGTTGGTGACTGGTGTCCATGGTAATGCTACTCAAGTGCAAGAATATTCAATGCTATTCAATCTCTGGTCACAAAGTTTAACAGCTTTTAATTCAGCCCAGTGGTTTGTTTTTACTGTGGGTATGAGTACCTGAGGAGGTTGAGTAAAGCTGGTCTCCTGATACAAAATTCAAACATTACAGATTTCTGGATGAAAATCAAAACTTGTTTTCATTCATATAGTCACTAGAGGGATCATACTCAACTTAGTTGTTAATTGTTCAGTCATGTTCAACTCTTTGCGACCCCACAGACTGCAGGACACCAGGTTCCTCTGTCCATGGAATTCTCTAGGCAAGAACAACCGGAGCGGGTTGCCATTTCCTTCTCCAGGGCATCTTCCCAACCCAGGGATCAAACCCACATCTCCTGCATGGCAAGTGGATTCTTTATCATCTGAGCCACCAGGGAGGAAAGAAAAAGAAAGCCTTGAAAGCTGAAATATGCATGGAATTCACATTGATCACTAGGAGTTTATCTCAGCTGCAGCCAGTGGTCAGTGGTTTAACTTGTGTGTGAGAGACAGGAACATTTTCAGGAACATTCTGATTTGTGTGGGTTATGTGCATATAAGGCAGTGACTCTCACCCAGGGGGTGATTTTGCACTCTAGGGGACTCTGAGTAATGCCTGAGGACGTTTTTGATTGTCCTCCCTTGAGAGGTGCTGCTGGCACCCAGTGAGGAAAAACCAGGGATGCTGCTAAACATCCCACAATGTACAGAATAACACCCACAACAAAGAATTATCTAACCCTAATGTCAATATGTCGGTAGTGCTGAGGCTGAGAAACCCTGAGTACGGGTTGGCTCCAATTTTCCAAGCCATTTTAAACCATGTCGAGAAAGACTTCTGGATCAAGAAATAAGATGAAAGGAACAATAATAATGTGTGCCACTTGTAATCTGTATAGGCTCTATTTATTATCCTTTTATACAGAAGTGAATGCTGAGATTTAGATAGAAACATGTCATTTTTTTCCAGGGCTCCAGTAGTGATGAGATAGGTCTAGGGTCTAAATCTGTCTTCTATTTAAGTCTTTCTCTGCGTCAGAAAAATGATACTTCAGTGAAGTTATCAACCTTAAAACAGGTAAATGTGTTTGTTGTGAAGCACTTTAGGAGCATATTCAGTTCATGTGATCCTATTAAGGATGTTTTCCAAGCTGACCAACAATATACAGCAAGGTGGTCTCAGAAATGAAACAAAAGTCAGGGCAAGAGTGCTTAGAACAGGCCAGCAGTTTTATCATCTTTTAACTGCTTACTGTGTACTTTGGGTTGAATACCTTCACTAAAGATGATATTTATATCTTAGAAAATATGATCATCAGACTCACACAGATGGCCCCCCATGCTCTTGTTTTCAGAGAAATGACAAGTCTAAGCACAGGTCCTGGCTACTGAATCTTATTTTTCCATTTGTATTTACTGCCTATATCAGAGCACAAAACAGGTTTGTATCTTAAGTCATTCGACATTTTTCTTTTAATTTATCAAACTCACATCCCAGCGATTGACTAAAGGTCCAGTCATTCTACCTCCATTTTATGCGAGGGAAACCGAAGACCAGAGAACTGAAGTCAGACATTCATTCATTTGTGCATTCACTCACTGGTATTTGTTTAATGCATACCATGTTCTGGTCACCACAAGCAGCATTCTAATCTACTAGGGAGTTGGACTTGGGATACGGAACTTGAATTCAGATCAAGTTCAAATCCTGGGGCTAACATTATTTCTGTATGTAGCTCTGATCAGCATTTCAGATTTATGGTTTAAATGTTAAGTTACGAATAAGGTAGACTATAAATTGTTAGTATGCACCAGAAACTGGACTCGGTGTTTTCTATGCCTTATCTTCTTTAATCCTAGAATAACTTAAAGAGGCAGACGCTGTTACTGTCCTCTTTTTACAGGTGAGGTCATTGAGACTTGGAAAGGTAGAGTGGCACATAGCTTGACAATGCAGAGAAAGATTCTCATCTGGGTTTATTAGATTCTGAAGGCTCGCAACCACCTCTGGTATGAACTCTTCTCTGTTCTGGATTTCACCTTTGTATAGCTTCTTCTGGAGAAGGCAGTGGCACCCCACTCCAGTAGTCTTGCCTGGAAAATCCCACGGGTGGAGGAGCCTGGTGGGCTGCAATCCATGGGATCGCAAAGAGTCGGACACGACTGAGCAACTTGACTTTCACTTTTCACTTTCATGCATTGGAGAAGGAAATGGCACCCACTCCAGTGTTCTTGCCTGGAGAATCTCAGGGACGAGGGAGCCTGGTGGGCTGCCATCTATGGGGTCACACAGAGTTGAACACGACTGAAGTGACTTAGCAGCAGCAGCAGCAGCAGCTGCATAGCTTCTTCTGGTCTAAGCAAAAGGTAGCCAGGATGATTCTAGCCTGACATTCTCTCTGCAAGTTGTCAGCTATTTTGTGTTGTAAATTCCGCTAGACATGCAAATCCCTAGGAGATTAAGGAGAAGCAAGTCTCTGGGGGAGGGGTACCACGACTGTACCTGATGGTAGAAATGCTATCAAGGGCTTTGTTTTAGAACAAGCATCTAGTGAGTACTGAGCCCCATCACACCCACAGGGGTAAGATAGCTTCCACGTCAGGAGGTTGGCAACCACGCTGCTGGCTGTGCTGTCTACAGGAGATCAGAGCGAGTTTCAGGAGAGGTAAAATGACTATCTGTATATGAGTGCATCTGTGTACATGCATGTATATGACATTTTTACATTTGGGCTTTTTAAACAGTCTGGTTTTGTTCATGGCAGGTCAGAAATCCAAATATGATTTGAATGCCCCTAGCATCTTATCATTATTGTTCTGAGTTGGAAAAAAGAGGCAGCTAGAGAAAAGAAACTGCACTGAAATACATGACTGTGTGTGTGTATTGAGGAGTGTGTGTATACTTGTATGTTGTGTATGTGTGTTTATGTATAAATTTTGTGTATATATGTATATATGTGTGTACATCTATCTAAATGTATATATATATATATCTCTATACATTTATATATACACATAAACAAATCTTAGTTTGAAACTGTTTGGAATTTTGAGTTTGAAAGACTGATAATTTATTTTTGATTTCCTAGAGAGTCTAAAATACTTCTAATTTCCAAAATTCTTTTCCACTATGAGTATATGTATATATCTATGGTACAGAAAATATGATTAGAATACCTAGGTTTAACATCTATGGATGCAAAACCAAACAAAAGTGTATTTATGGAAAAGTCAAACTTGGAAAAACTGGCTTTCTTATTTGAACCATTTGTTGGAATTTCAAATTATGTGTTTTCAGACTGGTTCATTAAACAATAGCACACATACAACCCACTAAATGAACATGATGATGTTTAGGAAGAAACAAATAAGAAAATGTGGGTCTATGATGGCACAGACCCAATGGTTATCATGCCAATGGTACTTCACCTACCTACCTAATGGTTAATTTACTATCTTATTGATTTTTCTTTCATCATTCATGGAGGGCCTCTGTGGCCTTATATATTTGTAGGTGAAGTTAATTATCTGTTTATTTTTTAAAAAAAACTATGGTAAATAATTTATAATATGCATATTGTAAATATATACTAAAGCTCAAGGGCACATTGTAATAATAACCAAACATTTTTCTAGACTTCTACAAGTAACCCTTTCAGCCTGATTATACAGATACCAAAATAGTTGCTCAAAGAAAGAACAACATAAAGTTAAATGAAATAAAATGTTCCTTATTTGTTTTGGCATGGTACATGCATACAACCAAATGACTGAAATTTGAGCTCTTTCAAGGATACAGTAAGTTGCGTTTTCATTCACTGCCATGTGCTTTGCATATTTTGGAGAATATGAAAAGTGTTTTAAGCCAACCTATGCAAAAGAGCTTCCCTGGTGCTCCTTGGGATCAGTTTGTATGCACACAAGACCATATCTTTAGAAATAGCCTGGCTCCCAGCCCAGGGCTCAACTGATGGTTCAAGCACAGACTTCTCCTCCCAGGGATCTGTCAGGTTTTGCTCACACAGTCAGAAACATTTGCAAACCTATCGAGTATGGTCATTCATGTATTTTTCCCCCAGAGGATCCCTGAAGATGTGGTCTTAAAAGCACCGGAAAGAAAATCAATCTTGCAGCAATTACATGTTTTAATTAGGTTTAAGGACACTTGAAGAAGTAATGGTTGTTTTCCCCCCAAATTTTAGAGCAGAGGAGGAGGTTTAGCATCAGCCTTGGCTCCAAGTTCTCCTATCATTTTTCTTTCATTCATTTTTATTCTAAAGGAGATTGTTGAATCAAGAGAATTTTGCTTAGAATATTCTTCTTAGTTTAGATAAGGACAGATTATTATTATTTTTTCTGTAAAACATGAGGGGTGGAGAAGTAGGGGTGCCCAAAACCCCTCATTACCCTGTTTCTGATGTAAGAAAATGGATTCGGTAATTACTGGATTGGTATCCTACTTAAAACCCAGAAACAGAAACTTAGGGGAGCCCCATTTCAGAGTCCTGTTGAAAGCTGTTAATGGGATATGTTGTAAGTGGGTCACCACTTAGATTAACAATGGCATCTTGCTTCTTTCTCTGATAGGAACTTAGTCTGTAAAATCAAGAATCTTTGTGTTGACTGAAGGAATTGAACTAATGATCTCCGTTGATTTCCTGTTCCCCATGTCTTTCGGGACCAACAGAACACTGGATAGAACCTAACAAACATATCATTTGTCCAAATTAAATTGACATGTTTCAATAGTATCAGGACCACTCTCAATACTTATAAAGACTGTTGATTAGGATAGCTGGGTATTTCCAAGTACAGTTTGCCAGGAATTATTAAGCTCCTCTGACATCCATCTTGGATGCTTTGAAGGCAATGTCACCATAGATAGAGGAGTCTGAATTTTGCTGGAACTAACCCTGAGTGGTGATCTACTGGGGCCTTGCTCGTGTTACTTTTTCCTGACCTCATTCAAGTGCTTGATGAGTTGGGTCAGTGTGTTACACATTGATGTATACCAAGTGACACCCACTGAAATTACCTCTTTTCCTTTCCAGTGCAGTTCACTTGTACATAAGTGTAATGTCAAATTGTTTACAGGTTCTTTTTGTGTGTAATTGTGATAGCAGATTTAGCTCAGACTTTAAAGGAATCAGTTTACTGAATGGTGTTAAAATGAATGTGCTTATTACAGTATAACATCATTAATTATGGACTCACATGAATGCATGTCTTCATGTCGTCGATTCCCAGCAGCTCGGTTATCCAGCAAAATGTCTGCAGTCTGTGAATAGCAAATATACATAAACTACTGTGATTAACAACTCAGTAACTGTTTCTACCTTGGTATGTAACACTAGATTTTAGCCTGCTGTATTTCTTTCTTACCTATTTGTTTTGCAAGAGAAACATGGTAAAAGATAGCACTACTAATTGTCCCGGTGGAATTGCACATCATTTTGGCAATCGTTGCTCCACCCAAAAGGTAACTGCCTGTGATGGAACAATGGCCCTGAGCAACATATAAATATATACATACATATTTATGTATGCAATAGCTACAATGCTAATTACTACCATCTATTCTCACTGCCAGTGGAAACAAACTATTTTCTTTGGAATCATTGATGGATATAAAAAGTTTAATTTGCTACTAACTGCTTTCATATTCTGTTTAGTTCTTATAGTATGGTAAATGATACAGGTGCAGTATCAGTATTGTAAAATTGTGTGGTGAAAACTACAAAAGTCATTCTGTGGATATATTTTACAAGGCAGACCAGAAACTATATTTCAGATTCTTGTGTGAATATAATTACAGAAATAGGTAACTATTTTTTATGTGTTTGCATAAATGACTCCATTTCATATACATTGTAATTTAGCACCAATCATAATAAATCATTTGGTAACACTTAGTTGTTAGAGATATCTATTTTCCGCATACGTGAGAGACTGATGATTCAACATTATTTCACACTAACTCAAGAATTTTAGATGGAAGGTGATTACCGTTGCAATTAGTTTATTTCTGGTTTGTTGTGGCAGCTTGCTGGCTTGGGGTACAAAATAAAGAGACTTAATAAGTTGGTTGTTTAAAATTCTTAGAATGAGACTACAGTAAGTTGAGGCCTTGCCACTGCCTCTTCATAATTGGGTGGCCTTATGCTAGTTATCAAGCCTCTTGGAACCGCTGTTTCCTCATCTGAAAATAGGGAGTAAAAATGATAGACACCTCATAAGGTTCCTGTGAGAATTAAATTAGATAATCCAATTAAAGCATTTTAGCATAGTATCTAGTACATTAAATAGACGCTTAATAATCCCTTAATAATTCATTCTCATTACTGCCATCTAAATACAGATCTCAGAGAGGAGCTTGGATTTAACAGTCTGAATATATTTTTTTTTTTTTTTTTTTCCCGTTTAGCTTTCATGGCATTGCCTATAGACTTAAACATTCAATATGTTTTTTAATCAAGAGGGAAAATTATACAGGGAGAAAAAGGGAACTCTACAGATTGGGTGGGGGGCTTTAGAAACAATTTAGCCTTTTGCTGCTGTGAAGTATATTCAGCAGAACACTTGTCCCATGATATGTGCCAAAAAACAAAGGGAATTGGATGATATACAGTTTGGGAAATATAACTTTTTACATACCTGTCTTTTTAACTTTTTTNAGATTGGGTGGGGGGCTTTAGAAACAATTTAGCCTTTTGCTGCTGTGAAGTATATTCAGCAGAACACTTGTCCCATGATATGTGCCAAAAAACAAAGGGAATTGGATGATATACAGTTTGGGAAATATAACTTTTTACATACCTGTCTTTTTAATTTTTTTAAATGCTTTTTATTAAAATTGAAGTGCTGAGAGTTAGACAGTAAAGAGAGTTTCGAACTTTATTTAACCCAGAATCTCCTAGACTTCTCTCACTGAGGATGCTTCCAAAAATATTAGTCCATATTTTTTGAAAAGTGAATTTAGCCCAGTCCCTCCTTGTATAGGAGAGAAAACTGAGACCCAGACAGGGGAAGGGGTATGCTGAAGGTGAGATGATCCTAGGTCTAAACCCATCTATGACCCAGGCAAGGACACTTGCACCTAACCCACTCTTAGCTAAATGCCTGACAGTGATGGCATTGGTCTGAAAAACCCTTCTTAATTCACATCCTTCCAGTGCAGACCCCAAGTAAAGGGCCACATGAGATACTGAAGGCCAAGCAGGAAAAGCAAGGACACAGCAACCAGGCGTCCTTCCTTAGACGGCTCAGGGACAGACACTTGTCCTGCCTGGGCATTCCTTAGAGATGGTCCCTGCCATGACGCAGATGCTGGGCTGGGCCGTCCCTCCACCTACTACTGGATTAAGAATTTAAATGGACCAAAATGATGGGATGGCTTGGAGGGGAGTTTTCCTATGAGTTAGTTTTTTAAGGATTTTACTTATTTATTTAATTTTTGGCTACATTGTGCAGCATGCAGGATCTTAGTTCCCCAACCAGGGATTGAACCGCCCAGGCCCCCTTCAGTTGAAGCACAGAGTCCTAACCACTGGACTGCCAGGGAGTTCTCCTCCTATGAATTCTTTAGTGGGAAGCTGGGGGCTTTCCTCCAGAAAACCTAGCAAGAAGACCCTTATGTTGAGAAATTGTGAAGTTGCTGACCTCCACAGCCCCTAACACTGCTTTCATAGAGCCCAGGCTTCAGCAGGGGCAGTCACAAGGAAAGAGGCTGCCCTAGTTCTGGAGACATGAGGACAGTGAAGGAGCCAGATCACGAGGGAAACCCGGCTGCAGCTGTGGTGGACGAGAGACAGCCAAGGATTCATCACCACTGCCCTGCCCCAGACAGCAGGTGTTTTCTCTGAAGATCAAGGGTCGGAGAACACTGCCAGGAGCCTCTGTGGTGAAGGCTGTGAGTACACGGGTCTGCTCTCTCTGCCGAGTTTGGAGCCTGGGTGGAAAGGAAGGTGTGCCGGCGTGCCCAGTCAGGAGCACAGTGATGGTGGATCAGGAGAAAGATGCCCTCTTGGGCCCTCTGGGGAGACTTGGGGAGTCTGTAGGAGACTTCATCCATCTCAGCACTGAAGTTATGAAGAGACAGTGAAGGCATACAGCTGCTGTCCAAAAGCTTGTCCATCTGACAAATTGAGTTGAGCAGGACTTGATTAGAAGGATCATAGCTTTTGGAATGAGGGCAGTGAAGCAGGGAAAAACATCACCTTCTCAGACAAATAGCCCTCCTCCCCTCTAATTTCAACCCCAAAGCAGCATTCCATCCCAGGCCTACAAAACACCCAGAGCCACGTCAATCTCGGCCCCAGTGGCAGCAGCCACTGAGACGAATCACGACAGGTGTTTATCCCAGTAGGGAGGCTGGTAATAGGCCCTAGCCAGACAGAACACCATCAACTTCAAATAGGCCAGGCTTACCTTACAAGGCTCACAAATAACAATGTGTGAGCAGCAAGGGCTCAGGAGGGCCAATGCTCAGAATCCCAGAGAGCTCCCTATGTTACTTAGTCTCAGTAAGCATGTCATGAACGCACCAGGAAGAAAGTCTGGGCATGAAAACTCCAGCTTGTGTTCCCCTTCCATCCTCCTCACTGTATACACTCCCCCCAGTGGGTTACCAAGAAATGAAACACCCTACATGCTTAAGAAGAAACATTGAGATGGGTTTCTCTGTGATTAGATCTGGGCTCAAATCTGTTGTCCCAGATTTTGAAATCCCTGGGATGTAAAACAATTCAATCTGCTGCCTCCGAAACAGAAAATCACAAACCACGTGCATCCTTCACACAAATAAAGCTTTTCTCCTATCTGTCTCTCCTGGCCTCTCCACTTCTGCATCTCTGCTTTCTATTCTGTTTGCTCTTTGGATGTCTGATACAGAGAACAAGCATTTTGAATAAAGCACAGCACCTCTTATTTTACACCCTTGCTCCCACTCCCACACTTCTTTCCAGGCCTCAGTTTCCTCATCTGAGCGATAAATGAGGAATCTGGAGGAAACACTTCTATGTACTATTTTCTACCCCTCCTTTCTGTGTATTTTGAGAGTCCCTTGGACTGAAAAGAGATCCAATCGATCCATTCTGAAGGATTTCAACCCTGGGATTTCTTTGGAAGGAATGATGCTAAAGCTGAAACTGCAGTACTTTGGCCACCTCATGCGAAGAGTTGACTCATTGGAAAAGACTTTGATGCTGGGAGGGATTGGGGGCAGGAGAAGAAGGGGACGACAGAGGATGAGATGGCTGGATGGCATCACTGACTCGATGGACATGAGTTTGAGTGAACTCCGGGAGTTGGTGATGGACAGGGAGGCCTGGCGTGCTGCAATACATCAGGTTGCAAAGAGTCAGATACAACTGAGTGACTGAACTGAACTAAACTAGCTGGTCTCCATGAAGGTATGGTTAGGAGGGGAGAAAGAGGACTTTAGTGACTCCCACAGTTGACCGTTTCAGATTGTCTTTGAATGAAAGCAGCTGGTTTCCCTAAAAGAGAACAAAGGACAAGGCAGTAAGTTGGATGCNTGACTGGACTGAACTAAACTAGCTGGTCTCCATGAAGGTATGGTTAGGAGGGGAGAAAGAGGACTTTAGTGACTCCCACAGTTGACCGTTTCAGATTGTCTTTGAATGAAAGCAGCTGGTTTCCCTAAAAGAGAACAAAGGACAAGGCAGTAAGTTGGATGCCGGTTTGCACTTTCAAATTTTGCTGTTCCGACGTTACTGTGAATGGGTCAACTCTCCTCACCTTTCCCTGACACTGGGGCTCCCAGGAGATGAAGTGGACACTCTGTGACTCACTTCTTGCATTACCCAGGGCTATAGCTTTTGTTTCAGCAAGCCCAGTGTGAATTTCTATTTTTCCTTCATTGCGGATAGAAGGGAAGGGATTGGCAAGGGGGACAAAGACTCAATTAACTGGAGATGGAGACAGGAGTGCCAGAGTTGACAGCAAATTGGTCTTTCTCCCTTTGCCCCTGGAAAAGTGTGTCCCTCAGTACCTAGAAATAACATACTGTCAGATCTTCTTAAAAATAAGGAAATAGATGCTCTACTCTCTCTGTCATCTGACATTAGCAAATGTGACAGCGTTCGAGGAGGGAAACAGACGTTAGTAACTACCAGGTCTGTGTACCCGAGGTGTGTGCGTACGTACTAAGCTGCTTCAGTTGTGTTGGACTCTTTGTGACCCCATGGACTGTAGCCCACCAGGCTCCTCTGTCCATGGGATTCTCCAGGCAAGAATNCAAATGTGACAGCGTTCGAGGAGGGAAACAGACGTTAGTAACTACCAGGTCTGTGTACCCGAGGTGTGTGCGTACGTACTAAGCTGCTTCAGTTGTGTTGGACTCTTTGTGACCCCATGGACTGTAGCCCACCAGGCTCCTCTGTCCATGGGATTCTCCAGGCAAGAATACTAGAGTGGGTGGCCATGCCCTCCTCCAGGGGATCTTCCTGACCCAGGGCTTGAACCTGTGTCTCCTTTGATTCCTGTATCGGCAGGCAGGTTCTTTACCACTAATGCCACCTGGGAAGCTGTGAAAGTCAGTGAGTAGCATGGTAACTATCTTGATCTACTCTTCAGGAAGCTGATACCTGCAAGTGCCTTTCCAAAGTCCAGTTTCTATGTTCATAATGGGGATTTGAGTGCATACTGTCTGTCATCTGGCACCTTGAAGTTTGCAGTGAATATGCCTGTTCATCTGAAGTTTTCAAAAGCAAGAGCAAAAGGTTAGGCTTGTCTTCTTAAATCTACCCTTTATCACATAGCTCTGTGTAGCTGTTGAGTGCCTTGCATTGATATTTATGAGGTTTTGAGAAAATGCTGGAAATATAACAATGTAAAAGCTAACAAGATAACATAGAAAACATCTTCAGTCCAGTTGTTTACCATATTTTGTAGTACTCTTTTATTAATAAGTAAATCTCAACCAAAGAAAAATATACAAGGAAAGTCTTCTTGTTTGAATGGGGAAAATGATTATTTTCTGGTTTATGATGTGCAGGCAATATAGATCCCTATCTTCTAAGTTCATGGTGAAACCACATGAACAAAAGAAGCCTCTGAAACAGATAAGACCCAGATCCAAGAAAGACAAAGGGCAGTGCTGGAAGCCATCAATATAAACTACTGAGTTCTGAGGATGTTTCTGCAGAAACCATGGGAAACATTATAGAACAGAATGATAGGAGGTCAAACAATTATATCTCCCAGATAGAAGACCTCAGGATGTTTCTCATGGACAAACTTCCTTAACCTAACCTCATGAGCTTTTCCTTCCTCAAGATCTTTCTCTTCCCCTGATGCTACAGCTGTTTCTGCTCTGGTTGTCTTATTGGAATTTCTCAGAGTAACCCAGAAGAGAGGCAGACAATAGGCAGCAAGGGATTGGAATGGAATAGCATCTGGGAGGGGAAAGGGAGGGAGGTCTGGAGGCTTGCTTCTCAAAGTCTGCCAGCGGACAAGCAGGACTGGCATCACTGGGGACATGTTAGAACTAAAGACTCTCAGGACTACCCTCCCACCCCGGCCACACACACCCCTCCTGGATTAGAATCTGAGTTTCAGCAGAACCTGTTTCAAACAGGTACATTAAGTTTGAGAAACACTTGTCTATAAGGTATGGTTGAATTCATAGGGATAGCCCCAGAGGTAAGATGTTGAGGGTAAAGGGGTATGTAAGAGGTAAATTGTTCCACATGTGGCCATGGAATTAGATAATGTGGAGATTGTCATGTGGGCAATAAAAATACCACTAGTAAGTGGAATTACACTCTGTGCTTAAAGAAATATTTATTAAGTTTTTAAAATTTATGTTGTATAAAAATTTTCAATAGAATAAAAGTTTAGCATCTAAATATAACCAAAAAGACCAATAAAATTAACCATAATTGCAACTATCAGCTACAATCAGAGTTAACATTTTACCCTGCCACTTTCTTTGTATATATGTATTTACCATATGTATATGTATATATACATAATATATATAGCTATATTGTTGTTGCCATTGTTCAGTCATGTCCAAGTCTTTGTGACCCTATGGACTGAAGCACGCCAGGCCTCACTGTCCCTCAGCATCCCCCAAAGTTTTCCCAGCCTCATGTGTATGCATCAGTGATGCCATACAGCCATCTCATCTTCTGAAGCCCTCTTCTCCTTCTGCCCTCAATCTTTTCCAGCATCAGAGACTTTTCCAATGAGTCAGCTGTTCATATCAGATGACCAAAATACTGGAGCTTCAGGTTCAGCATCAGTCCTTCCAAAGAGTATTCAGGACTGATTTCCCTTGAGATTGACTGATTTGATCTCCTTTGTGTTCCAGGGACTTTCAGGAGTCTTCTATAGCAACACAGTCCAAAGGCATCAATTCTTGGCTCTCTGCCTTCTTTGCAGTACAGCTCTCACAACCATACATGACCACTGGGAAGACAATAGCCTTGACTATACAGATCTTTGTCAGCAGAGTGTCTCTGCTTTTCAACACACTGTCCAGCTAGGTTTGTCAAAGCTTTCCTGCCAAGAAGTAATTGTCTTCTGATTTCATGGCTGCAGTCACCATGCGCAGTGATTTTAGAGCCCAAGAAGAGTTTGTCACTACTTCCACTTTCCCTTCTATTTGCCATGAAGCAATGGGGCTGGATGCCATGATCTTAGTTTTTTTTTTTTTCCTTAATATTTAGTTTTAAGCCAGCTCTTTCACTCTCCCCCTTTACCTCAAGACAACCCAGAGAGGTGGTACGGGGAGGGAGGAGGGAGGGGGCTTCAGGATGGGGAACACGTGTACACCAGTGGCAGATTCATGTTGATGTATGGCAAAACCAATACAATATTGTAAAGTAATTAACCTCCAATTAAAATAAATAATTTTTTTTTAAGAAGAAGCTCTTTCGTTCCTCTTGACATTAGAGTTGTGTCATCAGCATATCTGAGATTGCTGATATTTCTCCAGCCTATCTCGATTTCAGCTCGTGAATCACCCAGCCTGGCATTTCTCATGATGTGCTCAGCATTTAGGTTAAACAAACAGGGTAACAGCAGACAGCCCTGGAGTACTCCTTTCTCAATCTTGAACTAACCAGTTGCTTCATACAGGGTTCTAACTGTTGCTTCTTGACCCACATACAGTTTTCTCAGCAAACAGGTAAAATGGCCTGGTATTCCCATGTCTTTAAGAGATTTCCACAGTTTATTATGATCCACACAGTCAAAGGCTTAGTGTGGTCAAAGAAACAGGAGTAGATGTTTTTCCGGAATTCCCTTGCTTTCTCTATGATTCAGCGAGTGTTGGCAATTTGAACCAGAGGAACTCTTGTTCCTCTTTCTTTTCTAAACCCAGCGTGGACATCTGGAAGTTTTTAAAATTGTTATGAAAAATATATTGTCAAAGGATTAAAATACATACCATGGACTGGAAGAAAATATTTGCAGAAGACATATTTGATAAAAGAGCTGTTATCTAGAATATACACATAACTCTTAAAACTTAATCATAATAAAGTAATTGTTTTAAAATGAGCAAAATATCTGAATCTCACCATAGAAGAGATACACATGACAAATAGACATGTGAAAAGATGCTCAACATTACATGTAACTAGAGAATTTCAAAGTAAAAGACAAACTAGATACTACTACACACATACTATGTTGCTAAAATTAAAAACATTGACAGTACTAAATGCAGACAAGGATGTGGAACAACAGGAATCCTCATTCATTGCTGGTAGTAATACAAATATCTTACCATAGTATTCAGCAGTCACATCCCTTAAACTTTGACAAATGAATTGAAAACTATATCCATACAAAACTTGTACATAGATTATTTTTATTGTAAGTAGGAATGTATTAGTTAAATTTACATCTTGTAAATTTTTTTTTCTTTTTATTTTAACTGGAGGCTAATTACTTAACAATATTGTGGTGGCTTTTGCCATACATTCACGTGAATCAGCCATAGGTGTACATGTGCTCCCCATCCTGACCCTCCCTCCCGCCTCCCTCCCCATCCCATCTCTCCAGGGTCATCCCAGTGCACCAGTCCTGAGCACCCTGCTTCATGCATTGAACCTGGACTGGCGATCTATTTCACATATGTTAATATACATGTTTCAGTGCTATTCTCTCAAATCATCCCACCCTTGCCTTCTTCCACAGAGTCCAACAGTCCGTTCTTTCCATCTGTGTCTCTTTTGCTATCTTGCATATAGGGTCATCATTACCATCTTTCTAAATTCCATATATATGAGTTAATATACTGTATTGGTGTTTTTCTTTATGACTTACTTTGCTCTAATAGGCTCCAGTTTCATCCACCTCATTAGAATGGATTCAAATGCATTCTTTTTAATAGCCGAGTAATATTCCATTGTGTATATGTACCACAGCTTTCTTATCCATTCATCTGCCAAAGGACATCTAGGTTGCTTCCATGTGCTGGCTATTATAAACAGTGCTGTGATGAACATTGGGGTACATGTGTCTCTTTCAATTCTGGTTTCCTTGGTGTGTATGCCCAGCAGTGGGATTTCTGGGTCATATGGCAGTTCTATTTCCAGCTTTTTAAGGAATCTCCACACTGTTCTCCATAGTGGCTGTACTAGTTTGCATTCCCACCAACAGTGTAAGAGGGTTCCTTTTTCTCTGCAATCTCTCCAGCATTAATGTTTGTAGATTTTTGATAGCAGCCATTCTGACTGGCATGAGATGGTACTTCATTGTGGTTTTGATTTGCATTTCTCTGATAATTAGTGATGTTGAGCATCTTTTCATGTGTTTTTTTAGCCATTTGTATGTCTTCTTTGGAGAAATGTCTGTTTAGTTCTTTAGCCCATTTTTTGATTGGGTCACTTATTTTTCTGGAATTGAGCTTCAGGAGCTGCTTGTATATTTTTGAGATTAATTCTTTGATAGTTGCTTCATTTGCTATTATTTTCTCCATTCTGAAGGTTGTCTTTTCACCTTGCTTATAGCTGTCCACAGTTCTTCATCCACACTATTTACTAGGTCTAATCCCTTGAATCTACTATACAGATAAATAGAAATATAATTATATACATATTTTTGCTATTGCTAAGTCACTTCAGTCGCGTCTGACTCTGTGTGACCCCATACACAGCAGCCAACCAGGCTCCCCATCCCTGGGATCCTCCAGGCAAGAACACTGGAGTGGGTTGCCATTTCCTTCTCCAATGCATGAAAGTGAAAAGTGAAAGTGAAGTCACTCAGTCATGTCTGACTTAGCGACCCCATGGACTGCAGCCTTCCAGGCAAGAGTACAGGAGTGGGTTGCCATTGCCTTCTCCGATTATATACATATATAATGCCTATAGATAAAATATTCATTATATATAATTCATATAGGTAAATATTATTAAGAATATAAATTAGGTATAAGTATGTGACTAGATGCAAAATTATATAACATTATTTTATTGATACAAATATTTAGGTGTAATATTTTAATAACCTAATTAACCTTAGGTTGTTATTATTGTTCAGTTGCTCAGTCTTGTCTGACTCTCTGCAACCGCATGAACTGCAGCACACTAGCCTTCTCTGTCTTTCAGCATCTCCCAGAGCTTACTGAAACTCATGTCTGTCGAGTCGGTAATGCTCTCCAACCATCTCATCCTCTGACATCTCCTTCTTCTCCTGCCTTCAGTCTTTCCAAGCATCAGGATCTTTTCCTGTGAATCAGCTCTTCCCATCAGGTGGCCAAAGTATTGAAGCTTCAGCTTCAGAATCAGTCCTTCCAATGAATATTTGGGATTGATTTCCTTTCAGATTGACTGGTTTGATCTCCTTGCAGTCCAAGGGACTCTCAAGAGTCTTCTCCAATACCACAGCTCAAAAGCATCAATTCTTTAACATTCAGCCTTCTTTATGGCCAAACTCTCACACCCATACATGACTACTGGAAAAATTGTTAACTTTGACTCTATGGACCTTTGTCAGCAAAATCATGTCTCTGCTTTTTAATATGCTGTCTAGCTTTGTCAGAACTTTTCTTTCAAGGAACAANCAATTCTTTAACATTCAGCCTTCTTTATGGCCAAACTCTCACACCCATACATGACTACTGGAAAAATTGTTAACTTTGACTCTATGGACCTTTGTCAGCAAAATCATGTCTCTGCTTTTTAATATGCTGTCTAGCTTTGTCAGAACTTTTCTTTCAAGGAACAATTGTCTTTTAATTTCATGACTGCAGTCACCATCTGCAGTGATTTTGGAGCCCAAGAAAATAAAGGCTGTCACAGTTTCCATTGTTTCCCCTTCTATTTGCCATGAAGTGATGCCATGATCTTCGCTTTGTCAATGTTGAGTTTTAAGCTAGCTTTTTTACTTTCCTATTTCACTTCAATCAAGAAGCTCTATAATTCCTCTTTTCTTTCTGCCATAAGGGTGGTATCATCTGCATATCTGAGGTTATTGGTATTTTCCCCAGCAATCTTGATTCCAGCATGTGCTTCCTCCAGCTGACACTTCTTAGGATACACTCCTATAAGTTAAGAAAGCAGGGTGACAATATACAGCCCTGACGGACTTCTTTCCCAATTTTGAACCAGTCCATTTTTTTATGTCTGGTTCTAACTGTTGCTTCTTGACCTGCATACAGGTTTCTCAGGAGGCATGTTTAATTAGGATTTACCTAATTAATCTTGGGTTACTCTGAGAAATTCAATAAGATATCAAAAATTCCAATTAGATAACTAGAGTAGAAACAGCAGTAGTGTCAGGGAGAGGGAGAGATCTTAAGAACAGGGATAGGTGTATATGTGCCCATTGTAACATTTATTTCTGGCTTAAAACATATTCTTGTATTTTATGCAAGTGAATTTTAGGAAAGATTACTTTTCATTAATGATGTTAGTTTTTGTTTTAATATTAATACCGAGAAGACTGACTATAATAAATGTTGCAAGAATACAGAGCAATGGGAACTCTCATACTTCACTGGTAAGAGAATAGGCAGTATAGCTACTTTAGAAGTCTTTTTAGCATTGTTTCCAAGCAAGGGTTTGCTGCTCTTCACACCTAGACATCAGTACCCTGGATTTTGAGAAAAGAAAGAGCTTTATTGTGAGTTTAATCAGCAGGGAGATAGAAGGTACAACTCAAATCTGTGTCTTAGTCCAGAGCTGTGGTAAAATTTAAGAGGTTAGGGAAATTTCCAACTTGGAAGCTGATTCAGTTCAGTTCAGTCTCTCAGTCCTGTCCAACTCTTTGCGACCCCATGAATCGCAGTATGCAAGGCTTCTCTGTCCATCACCAACTCCCGGAGTTCACTCAGACTCACNCACAAGTTGTGAGAGAGAAAGTGAAACTTGGGAGACAGACAGGGAATCCCCAACAGGAGCATCCCCACCCCAGACACCTCCCTTGACTCAGACCCTGAGAGCCTCGCGCCCCGGGGCACCTGGGACTTTGTCCTGATAGCTCTCCTCCTGCACCGAGAGCTCTTGTTCATGCTTTCTCTTTTAGTCCTGACCCAGTCTCAGTCCTTAGTGAGGACCTCAAGGATAATTTTATGTGGCCAATTTATTGTTATTTTCCATAAAAGAATAATACAGTTAAAATTTTTTTGGTTAGCTTATTTAGAATAATATTAATAACCCATGAGTTTAATGTGAACAATAACCATTTCCCAGAATAGACAGGGTAGTGCGAAGAGTGGAGCTTTTTATGTTTTTATGTTTTTGCAAGTCTCTTTCTGGTCTGTCCCATTAGACCACCACTGGATTTTCAGGTTTCCTTCTGCACTGAATCCACTATTTTGATTGAAGTCTCTGAAGATCAAAAGGCCTATACAAATGTAAGAGTAGTCTTTTTAATAATCTTTTCAGATAATTGTGGATGTTCATCTTTCTTACAAAACTAAAACTATACAAGTGGTAGTTTCTAAAAGATTATTTTCAAAGTGGATCTGAAAGAATATCATTGACTATTTCTTATTCTGTTACATTCAAATCCATAAGCAACTAAAGATCCCACATGCCACAGAGAAGCCCTAGTGCAGCCAAATGAAGAATAAATAGCTAAAATAAATATTAATAAAATAAAATGAGTACAACAAAAGTAAGATATATGTTCTGGGGAGAATTAAAATATCCACTTTAGAAAAGCAGTCAATATGTGTATGTGTATAACAGATTCATTTTGCTGAACACCTGAAACTAACACAGACTGTAAATTAGCTATATTCTAATAAAATTTATAAAACAAAAAATAGAAAATGGAAAAGTAGTTTTAGAAACTATATAGTCCACTCTTCCTCTTTTCTATTTACTTTCTCACAGTGTATTCACTTATTTATTTTTGGCTCCAGCAGGTCTTCCTTGCTGCTCGTGGGCTTTCTCTAGTTGCAGTGATCAGGGGCTACTCTCCAGCTGCGGTGCTGGGGCTTCTCCCTGCGGCGGGTCCTCTGTGGTAGAGCACTGGCCCTAGGGCGTGGGGGCTCAGTAGTTGTGGTGCACAGACTTAGTTGCCTCTTGGCATCTGGAATCTTCCCCAACCAAGGATCGAACCCCTGCACTGGCAGGTGGATTCTTAACCACTGGACCACCAGAGAAACCTTTAACAATTTCATCAAGGTATAATTGCTATAAAAAATTGCACATATNGGGCGTGGGGGCTCAGTAGTTGTGGTGCACAGACTTAGTTGCCTCTTGGCATCTGGAATCTTCCCCAACCAAGGATCGAACCCCTGCACTGGCAGGTGGATTCTTAACCACTGGACCACCAGAGAAACCTTTAACAATTTCATCAAGGTATAATTGCTATAAAAAATTGCACATATTTAATATGTATAATTTGATGAGTTTGTACATGTGCAAACACCTGTGAAAATATCACCAGAATCAAGGTAATAAAGGTATCTGTTACCTCCAAAAAAAAAAAAACAAGAAAGAAAGAAAGAACAAAAAGAAATTGTAGTCTACTAAATGCTCAGTCATGACTAGCATTTGCATGATTATAAGAATACAAATATTGGACATTGAGCGAATCAAAATTACAAAAATGATAGATTTGTAATTAGAAATTGGAAAGATGGGGTATGTGAAAGAAAAACCAACTAACTACAAATGGTACATAAAATTGAAAACCAGAAAGGAGTATTATAGATATGTGTTTTAGAGACACAGAAGAAACCGAATCAGCTGAAAGAGCTAAAACAATTGGTCTCTGATATTCAAGAGATGGGGGACATCCATCTTGATTTCAAGTCTTGTAGAAGTATTTTATTTCTTAAAATTTTGTGCGTAGATCCACTAACTAAAAATTTAAAGACAAGCCAGTAGGTGAGAGAATGGACTTTGGACCTAGGAATTGTTCCGTAAGAAGAGTCCTAGACATGGAGCAGTATTTGGAAGGAAACTGGACATAGAGTGGTGGATGTTTATGGCAGGATTTTGTTTGGATTTCTTTATTTATGTTTGATTAAATTTAAGGAGAGGAATTGCAGCATGTTTGTGTGCAGGACTGAGGCAGCCGGTAGGGAGTGGGAAACTGATGACACAAGGAAGGATGGCATCAGATCCTGTGCCCACGCTGAGGGGCGGCCTTAGATGTTGTGTGTGGGGGGGTGTCCGTCATCACTGTAGAAGGTGAGGGTACAGGTGCAAGTGTGGGAATGAGGGGCGGGGGAGGATGGACTGAGTATTATTTTCTGAGTGGGCAGCTCACCATTAAGAACAGGGAGTAGGGAGGCAGTGGAGGGTTTGAGGAGGGAGGGAGGGAAGAGAACTAGCCTGCTGGGAGGTGTGAGAGAGGGCTGACGGGAAACGGCATCAGGGGAGTGCAGGCTGGAGCCACTAAGGTCTGTGCACATCAGCTTGGAGAATGTTTCAGCAGGAAGATGTGTAATAAAGTAAAAGAAAATGCAACCAACTTTCACTGGGTGTGAGGATTACAGGGTTTTTTACCTTGTGATTTATCGCTCTCAGCACTTTATTAGTTGTTTCACAGTGAATATACATTGGATCATATGTCATACATTGCACATATACCATACATTGCACATATATCATGTGTGTGGGGGTGTGTATGTGTGTTCAGTCGCCTCAGTCGTGGTCAGTGCTTTATGACCTTATGAACCATAGCCTGTCAGGCTCCTCTGTCCATGGGACTCTCCAGGCAAGAATACTGGAGTTGTTGTCATGCCCGCTTCCAGGGGATCTTCCCAACCCAGGGACAGATCCTGCATCTCTTATGTCTCCTGCACTGGCAGGTGGATTCTTTGTCATTAGCACCACCTGAGAAGCTGAGAGAAATGCAAAAATATTCAAGAATATACAAAATAAATAATTCATATTCTCCCCTGCCTCCTTCAATCACTCAAGTCCTCTAGTTAGATATCAAGACAGCTAGCAATTTCTAATTGTTCTTGCTAGAAAAATGTAACTATGCATTAATATATATTGCTATGTCAGTCATAGACCTCAGGCCACTGACTAGAGAAATTATTGACACATTTACATATCTAGTAAAGGACTTATATTAGAATATGCATAGAACACTTAAACTCAACAATATGAAAACAAATAACTCAATTAAAATTGAGGAAAAATAAAAATGAGGAAAAGTCTGAGTAGACATCTCATCAAAGATGTTATTTCAATGAAAATATATAGGGAAAGATGCTCAATGTCACATGTTATTAGGACATGCAAAGGAAACCAGCAATGATACATTCTCACACCCGTATCAGAGTAGCTAGAATCCAAGAACCTGTGATGCCTGGTATTGACCAGGACGTGGAGCTGCAGAAACCTTCATTCACTGGGGCAGGAATAGGAAGCAGCAGAGCCGCTAGAAATGAGAGTCAGCAGTTTCTCATGAAGCTTATGGATGGAAGCGCTCCATCCAGGCTACTAATCAATCTAGTATTTCTCTAACTCACTTGAAAACTTCGTTTTGCACATGACCCTGCACACCACTGTTTATAGCAGAAAGCCCTTTAAAATTATGTATGTATTTACTGGCTGCGCTAGGTCTTCGCTGCCGCGCTCAGGCTTTCTCTAGTTGTGGAGAGCAGGAGCCACTCTTCATTGCGGGGCCTGGACGTGTTGTGGTGACTTATCTTGTGTGGACACAGGCTGTGGGTGCACGAGCTTCGGTAGTTGCATCACGTGGACTCAGTAGTTGTGGCTCGTGGATGCAGGGGCTTCAGTTGCAAGTGGAATATTCCCAGACCAGGGATCGAACTCGCGTCCCCTGCATTGGCAGGGGCATTCGTATCCACTGTTCCACCAGGGCAGTACTAGCAGAGCTAGGGTGTGCTAGCTCTCTAAGTGTGCGCTGCACGTCGTGACTTCCTTCTGCAGACTGCAGTGTGGAAAGGGGGAAGTAAAAGTGAAAGATCACAAGGAGATAGCTGGGGAATGCTACCTTAGCCAGATGATGAGTTGAACTTAATAGTGATAATAGAGTTGCCTCTGAAGGCATCTCCATCCCCCATTGCTGCTGTCCAGCCTGCAAGGCAGCCATTTCTGACTCGGACCACAGCCCATCCTTTCCCCAGGCTGTGCTGAACAGGAGAGAGCCGAGTGGCGGCGCTCTCATGTGGCCACAGGGCTGGTGACAAGAGACCTGAGCCCCGNTAGTGCTTATTTGGGAGGGGTTTGTTTTTAAAGTGGATCTCATATTTTAGTTAAATAAATGGGCTTTTGCTAACTTCAGATTTATCTAGGGGTCGAGGTTGGTTGGTGTCATAATTTTCCCTTCCAGCCTTCCCATATACTAAACTCTATTCAGTAAATGAAAGGGAGTCACCTTTATTTAAGCTCACAGTCCTCACCAGCTCTATTCCTTTGTTACATGTTTGAGAAAAGGGATAGATGAAAAGGGAGCTAAGCTAAGCTTAGACTGAGACCCATAAGGAAGCTCTGTTTGGAAGTATCACACCCCCGGCCCCCAATGACTTGCTCACCTCCTACAAAAGCCAAGAGTCATCCTTTTAACACTCAGAGCCATCCCACGTCTCAGGCCAACCTGCTGCAGAAATTTGGAAAAGAAAAAACGATGGGTGACACTGCCTTATCTGTCCTCTGTTCCATGTACCCCTCTGGTCTGGGTGATAATGGGGAGATGGACTTGGGGAAAAAGTGGTGCTCAGAAGGCACTTAAAACTGTATGAGCCAGTAGTTCTCACTTGAGGCCAATTTTGTGCCCTCCCTCCCCCCATCCCCCCCTCCCTGCATATCCCCAGGGGAATTTGCAATGTCTAGAGACAATTGTGGTTGTTGGTGGGGGAAGAGTTGCCACAGGCATCTAATGGATAGAAACACAGGAAACTGCTTAACATCCTACAAAACATGAGACAGCCCATGTGGGAAAGAATTAACCAGTCTGAAATGTCAGTAGCGCTGAGGTTGAGATACTGATATGAGTGGATAGGGGTATGTGTGTGTGTGTGTGTGTGTGTGTGTTTGGGGAGGGTGTGTGTGTTCAGCCCAAGCCTCCCACCAGGTATGTAGATAAATAGTCCTTGACAAATTTTCTTCATCTCTAGGTAAGTTTTCTTGATGGAGGTCAGATAATGGCTTAGTTCCTTCCATCACGATTTGAGGCACAAAACTCACATTATTCAGATGAACAGGTTCTATGTTGTGGAGTAAGAATGCACACATACAGTTAATGTACACAAAAATTAGTGGAATAAATATCAACCAAGGCTGTCTTGTGGGAAATCAGTAAGTTGATTATTCTAAAGGATAATCAACTTACTGGATGACAGCTAACACCCAAACTCCTTGTGAAACCAGATAGAAATATCTAGAGAAATAGTCACTTAGGTGAAACCACGCTCAACAGGAACAGACAGTGAGAAGCTTCACAAAGGGAACAGTGTTACTGCTCAGGGAACCTAAATTCTCTTTGAGACACAAAGGACTTTCTGGGGGTTCTTGGACAAATTGTTTAATAGCCTTAGAACTCTTTCTCCCTTATTTGTAAAACAAACGAAAGGGAAGGAAAATCAACATTTATTATGAATCTGTTATTTATTTTTAACTTTCTTTCATTTATTCCTCATCGTAGCTCAATGAAGTAAGCATTGGTGTTTCCACATTCCTTAAGAGACTCAGAAGTTAAGTTACCTGCCCAACACTACACAGTAGAAAGTAGCAAGGCCAGGACTTCAACTTAAGTGTCCTGATCACTTTGATTTTTTACCTCTCATAGATCCTGTTTCCTCAGCCCATGAAACAGAGATGATGCGTGGGTTTTTGTGTGATCAGTTATTGGTTCGAGGCACACAGCTCCAGAAGAGCAGTAGACATTTAGTAAATGCTATCTTATTTTTAATCATTATTATTTTGATATGTGCATGTTCAAAAACTGCCCCTTTATTTGTAAGAAACAGCTGCTTAGAAATGAAATTCATTCATCATTATTAGATACCAATTATGAGGCAAATGCACAGAATTCCTTTGGGATAAAAACTCCTCTGATTTTTTTTTTTTTTTTCCTGGCTGAATCAAGTGAGGCTCAAGACCTGAAATTTTGACCTGGAGACAGAAATCAGGCTTACCCCAGCTTAAGTGCTCCATTTAGCAAGCAGGGGGCTCTCCTTGTCCTCAGGCAGGCATGGGGGAAGTAAATGGTGCCACTAATAACACCACTGAGCTAAATGCCTCCCGCAAGAGTTCCAGAGTTGCCTTTCTCTCTGGTTATCAGTCTCTCAAATACTCTCCAGGGATTCTCAACTTTTAGAGTAAATGATCCCAGTCTGGGAGGATGAATAATTCAGTGTTAGCAGTAAATTTTGAAGAAGCACAAGTGTGGGAGACACTTTGGGACTGGGGGATGTTAGTTGTGGTTAGAGGCAGCCCCTTGCAACAAGGGGTTTCAGACCTTGTAACCCACTAGCACTCCATCCTGCCATCATTCCCCCCTTCCACTAACACCTGTCAGGACTGAATCACACCTCCTGTGAAGGCATTTGTTAAAACTCAAGTATTACTTGGGAGCAATAAATGCATGAATATATTAGCACATATTAACACTGTGTTTGTTGATCAGATTAGCTGTCCCTCAGAGAGCAGATCCCTGGAGGGAATGTGTGCTAATTTGCATTTGTATCAGTGTATTAAAGGACTTCTCAGGAAGGTTTGGTCTGCATTTATATAGAATTTAAGAGGGATGTATGATCATATCCCAGAGAAGGCAATGGCACCCCACTCCAGTACTCTTGCCTGTGAAATCCCATGGATGGATGAGCCTCGTAGGCTACAGTCCATGGGGTCGCTAAGAGTAGGACACGACTGAACGACTTCACTTTCACTTTTCACTTTCATGCATTGGAGAAGGAAATGGCAACCCACTCCAGTGGTCTTGTCTGGAGAATCCCAGGGACAGAGGAACCTGGTGGGCTTCTGTCTATGGGGTCACACAGAGTTGGACACGACTGACATGGCTTAGCAACAGTAGCATGATCACACCCTTTGATTTTGAAAAACTTGTTCCAGGCTTGATCAGAAACCTGGCCCCTAGAGCTTAGGAAATGGTCCCAGGATGGAGCAGGGCCTTCACTGAAATCTTTAAGTTCTTAATCTAAACCTGGTTAGCAACTCAAAGGTTGTTACTAGAAAGACAGGAGGTCCAGCGACAACAGAGAAGAAAAGAGTGGACTTGAGTTTGAAGATTTGGGTTTGACAAGGTTTGAATTTGAGAGAACAAGAGATACTTTTTAAATTTTTATGTTTATTTATTAAAAAATATATAATTGGCTGTTCTGCATGGCATGTGGGATCTTAGTTCCCCAACCAGAGATTTAACCTGTGCCCCTGCCTCAGAAGTGCAGAGTCTTAACCACTGGACTTCCAGGGAAGTCCTGACATTACTTTGTTTCAAAGGAAGACAGAATATAATGCAAACGGATAATTTAGAGGGCAAGGTGTGTGTATGAGTATGTGTGTGTGTGTGTGGTTGGGGAGGGGAGGTGGTCCTTTTGCCAGAACCTTTAGTGACTTTAGTTATTGCCCCTGAACTAAGCAACATACCCTGGGTCTGGGCTCTTGGTCCTTTACTAAAGGGGAGACCCCTTGCCTTTGCTTCTGCAGGGAGGGGGATGGGGAGATTGGCCTTAGGAGAAATCTGCCACTCCTTGAATTCTTGCCCAGACTCTAAAATGGTTTGTAAATTTTTATGTGGAATAATGTACAAAGCATCTAGCATAAGAGGACTTAGCACTCTGTAGATACATACATTTGGTGGCAAATGCTAGACATGTGTCCTGGACTTGGATGCAAATATGAGGGGCTTGAGCCCTCATTCAGATAGTTTAATAACTGTGCATTCAGGGCCTAGGGCAAGAGTACACCTGGACAGTAACACATCATACGTCTAAATTCCAAAGCCAATAAATCAAGCTTAAAAGCTGTTCAGCTACTGTCTTAACATATCTTAAGATGATGTTTGAGATGCTGTCTCCCAGGCTTGAAATCCTAAAAATTCCCACCAAATAAAACATAACTCTCAACTTTTAGGTTATGAATACTTTTAAAGTACCACAACATGACTAGTAAATTATTAATACTCATTTTCTCAAATTTTTTCTTGATTTATTACAGCTAAAGCACTAACAAGGCTGGTAAAATAAAAATCTTTTCAGATAGTGTGTAATAGTATTTGTATTTTTAATACAAATAGTAACTATTTAAAGGTTTATAATAGTAATATTAAAATAGTAACTATTTGTAATAGTAACTATTTAAAGGTTAAAAGTATAATTGTATTTAAAATGTTCAAAATTTGACTATATTTTACTCAAAAAAAGGAAACCACAGTAAATGTAATGTCACAAAATATGAGAAGTATTTTCCATGTGTTTTTGAAATTCTGTAAATTTG
>SJYA01001049.1:136166-150320 GCA_006410615.1 Neotragus moschatus | reverse complement strand
TGTGTGTGTGTGTGTGGTTGGGGAGGGGAGGTGGTCCTTTTGCCAGAACCTTTAGTGACTTTAGTTATTGCCCCTGAACTAAGCAACACACCCTGGGTCTAGGCTCTTGGTCCTTTACTAAAGGGGAGACCCCTTGCCTTTGCTTCTGCAGGGAGGGGGATGGGGAGATTGGCCTTAGGAGAAATCTGCCACTCCTTGAATTCTTGCCCAGACTCTAAAATGGTTTGTAAATTTTTATGTGGAATAATGTACAAAGCATCTAGCATAAGAGGACTTAGCACTCTGTAGATACATACATTTGGTGGCAAATGCTAGACATGTGTCCTGGACTTGGATGCAAATATGAGGGGCTTGAGCCCTCATTCAGATAGTTTAATAACTGTGCATTCAGGGCCTAGGGCCAGAGTACACCTGGACAGTAACACATCATACGTCTAAATTCCAAAGCCAATAAATCAAGCTTAAAAGCTGTTCAGCTACTGTCTTAACATATCTTAAGATGATGTTTGAGATGCTGTCTCCCAGGCTTGAAATCCTAAAAATTCCCACCAAATAAAACATAACTCTCAACTTTTAGGTTATGAATACTTTTAAAGTACCACAACATGACTAGTAAATTATTAATACTCATTTTCTCAAATTTTTTCTTGCTTTATTACAGCTAAAGCACTAACAAGGCTGGTAAAATAAAAATCTTTTCAGATAGTGTGTAATAGTATTTGTATTTTTAATACAAATAGTAACTATTTAAAGGTTTATAATAGTAATATTAAAATAGTAACTATTTGTAATAGTAACTATTTAAAGGTTAAAAGTATAATTGTATTTAAAATGTTCAAAATTTGACTATATTTTACTCAAAAAAAGGAAACCACAGTAAATGTAATGTCACAAAATATGAGAAGTATTTTCCATGTGTTTTTGAAATTCTGTAAATTTGGGAGAAGTAAAAGGGAAAACTCAAATTACTAATAATGATCATCAACACTTTAAAATATAGTTTTTTTAAATTTAAAAACTTGTAATTTAATTTTAATTATATTTCAAAAACATAATTATCTCATTAAATTTTTTATGTTAATTAAACTATAATTCTAACGTTTGGAAAAATTTCCACTCTCCTCCTCTTCTTGTTCTTTTGGCTCATCAAATAGCTAAAATGACATGCAATAGATTTATAGGAGAAAATAAAACTTAATTGCATACATACTGGAAATCCACATTAACATGAGAAATGGCAAAGACAGGGAAAGGAGGTATATGTATGTCACTCAGGAGAAAGGATTAGAGGCCTGTACTTCAAAGGNTTTGGCTCATCAAATAGCTAAAATGACATGCAATAGATTTATAGGAGAAAATAAAACTTAATTGCATACATACTGGAAATCCACATTAACATGAGAAATGGCAAAGACAGGGAAAGGAGGTATATGTATGTCACTCAGGAGAAAGGATTAGAGGCCTGTACTTCAAAGGAAAGGAAGGCAGTTCAGAGGAAGAATGAAAGAGGAGATACTGGATAAACAAACGGTTTTCTGGATCATCCCTAAACAGCACAGAGAGGACTTTGGCCAAACAGGCCCTGCTAGTTCTTCCCTGTCTGCCACACCTAGTATGTGTTATACGCTAGCTTTCTGTGGTGATAGGCCCCTTCCTGGACTGTGTCCTCCATTTAGATTCTTCTAGGCACTTAAGGGAAAGATCAAAGGTTCTACCTGCGAGGCACATCATGTGGAGACTCCTTAACCCTTACACATTCAATCACCCAATCACATGGGAGGAATGGATAGCCTGCTATGGGAATTTCCCTTGTGGCTCCATTGGTAAAGAATTGGTCTGCTGTGCGGGAGACCTTGGTTCTGTCCCTGGGTTGGGAAGATCCCCTGGAGAAGGGAAAGGCTACCTACTCCAGTATTCTTGTCTGGAGAATTCCATGGACTTTATAGTATATAGTATTGTTCAGTTCAGTTCAGTTCAGTCCGTCAGTCATGTCCAACTCTTTGTGACCCCATGGACTGTAGCACTCCAGACCTCCCTGTCCATCACCAACTTCCAGAGTTTACTCAAACTCATGTCCATTGGGTCAGTGATACTGCCAACCATCTCATCCTCTGTTGTCCCCTTCTCCTCCTGCCTTCAATCTTCTCCAGCATCAGGGTCTTTTCAAATGAGTCAGCTCTTTGCATCAGGTGGCCAAAGTATTGGAGTTTCAGCTTCAGCATCAGTCCTTCCAATGAATATTCAAGACTGATCTCCTTTAGGATGGATTGGTTGGTTCTCCTTGCAGTCCAAGGGACTCTCAAGAGTCTTCTCCAACACCACAGTTCAAAAGCATCAATTCTTTGGTGCTCAGCTTTGTTTATAGTCCAACTCTTATGTCCACATGTGACTACTGGGAAAACTATAGCTTTGACTAGAAGGACCTTTATTGGCAAAGTAATGTCTCTGCTTTTGAATATGCTATCTAGGTTGGTCATAACTTTCCTTCCAAGGAGCAAGCATCTTTTAGTTTCATGTCCGCAGCCATCATCTGTAGTGATTTTTGAGCCCAAGAAAATAAAGTCTGTCACTGTTTCCCCATCTGTTGGCCATGAAGTGATGGGACCAGATGCCGTGATCTTAGTTTTATTGTTCATGGGGTTGCAAAGAGTTGGACATGACTTAGTGACTTTCACTTTCACTTCCACACATGGGAATTTCAGGGTAATATGTATTGTTTAGGAAAAGGACTGATGCTGAAGATGAAGCACCAATATTTTGGCCACCTGATGCGAAGAACTGACTCGCTGGAAAAGACCCTGATGCTAGGAAAGATTGAAGGCAGGAGGAGAAGGGGACGACAGAGAATGAGATGGTTGGATGGCATCACCAACTGGATGGACATGAGTTTGAGTAAACTCTGGGAGTTGGTGATGGACAGGGAAGTCTGGCTGCAGTCCATGGGGTCACAAAGAGTTGGACACAACTGAGCGACTGAACTGATGTTTAATATGGTAAATACTGCCAGCTACCATGATGAGCCTGCTGCATGCCTATGTGCTTAGTCACTCAGTCGTGTGCGACTCTGCAAACCCATGGATTGTAGCCCGCCANGGACAGGGAAGTCTGGCTGCAGTCCATGGGGTCACAAAGAGTTGGACACAACTGAGCGACTGAACTGATGTTTAATATGGTAAATACTGCCAGCTACCATGATGAGCCTGCTGCATGCCTATGTGCTTAGTCACTCAGTCGTGTGCGACTCTGCAAACCCATGGATTGTAGCCCGCCAGGCTTCTCTTGTCCATGGGATTCTCCAGACAAGAACACTGGTGTGAGTTGCCACTTCCTTCTCTGGGGATCTTATCTATGCAGGGATCAGATCCACTTATCTTGCATTGGCAGTCAGGTTCTTTCCTACAAGTTCCACCTGGAAAGCCTGTTGCACTAATTCCTAAATGCTTCTGGAACTCTAATTGTGAAACAAATAGAAGTGTGCAAACAGAGGCACTCTAGGGGAGAGGGTACTTTGTTATGCAGGAATCTATTGCTTTCATACTGTTTGAGAGAAAGGATTTGACAAATTAATTAATTTGCCTTTTCTTTTACCTGAGCACTTTTGCGGCTCATACCCTCCACCATTCTCCCTGAAGTTAAAGCCGCGTCTGTCTCCAACTCTAGCAGCAGACAACCACAGCCATTCACTGCTTCTCAGCATCATTGCCTTTCTGAGAGGATTGGGCAAGAGGGGTGGAGAAATGTTTCTTTGGCCTGAACAGTATTAATCAGGAAAGTGGATATTTAGGAATTAGGGTGCTGGTCTGTGTGTTGGAATCAGACCAGGTATCTGTGCAACCTTACATTTATCTTGTGTGTGTTGTTTTTGTTATGTAGGTCCCGCCAAGGCTTGGAACTTGGAGCAGTGTCTGCTCTCTTTTAGGTGTTAGGACAGTATTATGCATATGATTTTGCCCAAGTTTCTTTTCTAAGAACTGCTACTCTTGCCTGAGAAATGGAAACATTACCCCCCGATCTACTTATCTCATAGTGTTCTTGAAAAATGTAAAACTGCATCTGCATGCCTTTTAACTTTTTTCTATTTTCTTTATTTTCTTCCTCTCAGTATAGACTGCTGCTTTTTATAATTTTTAATTGGAGGATAATTGCTTTATAATATTGTGTTGGTTTCTGCCATATAGCAATATGAATTGGCCACAGGTATACATATGTGGTATACATACATAGCTTTCCTCCCACCTCCCACCCCATCACACCTCTCTAGGTTTTCATAGAGCACTGGGCTTGTGAGCACTGTGTTGTACAGCAAATTCCCACTGGCTGACTATTTTACGTAATGTAGTATATGTGTTTCAGTGTTACTCTTTCAACTTGTCCCTCTCTCTCCTGGAGAAGGGAATGGCAACCCATTCCAGAATTCTTGCCTGAAGAATTCCTTGGACAGAGGAGTTGGGCAGACTACATACAGTTCATGGGGTCACAAAGAGTCAGACATGACTAAAGAGNTTACGTAATGTAGTATATGTGTTTCAGTGTTACTCTTTCAACTTGTCCCTCTCTCTCCTGGAGAAGGGAATGGCAACCCATTCCAGAATTCTTGCCTGAAGAATTCCTTGGACAGAGGAGTTGGGCAGACTACATACAGTTCATGGGGTCACAAAGAGTCAGACATGACTAAAGAGCACCAACAGCAGCAGCTCCTCCCCCCACTGTGTCTATAAGCCTACTTTCTATGTCGGCGTCTCCATTGCTGCTCTGCAAATAGGGGTCATAGTGCATGCCTTTTTAGAAAGCATTTATAGTTATGGTAAAAGTGTAGGATTGAAGGAACATAAACCTTTGTGAGAAATAGTTTATTGTTTGGTTGTATTTCTTCTATGTGTATGTGTGTTAACAAAAAAAATCAGAGTGAAATAAGAAGACATTATTATCACTTTGTATCGAGTGTCACTCAGCTAGGAATTTCTACTAAGACAAGCTTTCACATATAGGACTCTAGAAGGGTTTTATTCTTTGTCTTACCCTAAAGCTCATTAAAAATTCTAACATCTGTATAAAGTAAAATAGGGGTGACATGAAGTCAAGTCATATAAATGTTGGCTGTTCATTTCCATGTCAGGGCAGTATCATCAGTTTCATCTTGCAATTAGACCATTTATTAAAATGTTGCCCTCTTGCTTCTTTATCTTACTCATTTTTATAACAATAACTTTCAGGTTTTGAGAATATATTTAGTTCTAGGCTCTAGGCTAAGTTGTACATGTAGTATCTCATTAAGCTCTCTTAATAATTAAGTTATATTATTACGATTCCCACTCTAAACTAAAGGAAAGAAAGAAAGTTTAGTCACTCAGTCATGTCCCACTCTCTGTGACCCCATGGACTGTCTCCCACCAGGCTCCTCTGTCCATGGGATTTTCCAGGCAAGAGTACTGGAGTGGGTTGTTATTTCCTTCTCCAGAGGATCTTACCAGCCCAGGGATCAAACCCAGGTCTGCCACATTTTAGGCAGATGCTTTACCATTTGAGCCACCAGGGAAGTCAGAGCCTAAGGAAACTAAGGGAACTAAAATCAAACTAAGGAAACAGAATCTGGATGATTTTCTCAAAGCCATAAATAGAAAATGAAAGGACTAGAAACAAGGTTAGTCTAATGACAAAGTTCAGTGCTCTCCAATATAGAAATTGGTGAAGACATCAATCCAGGTTCCAGGATGGCCTTACCTGCTGCTGACAGCCCTGTTTGGATTTCTGATGCTGTTCTCATGGCTCTGGGATAAGGAACCCATTAGAGAAAATCTGTTTGACCCAGAAGTCCAAGCTGGAAGCATCCTGGCCTGATTCACACGTTGACCAGTGGGTGGGGGTATATACAGACTGGTGGTTCAGAGGGCTGTGGTTCAGGATACTGCATGACTTTGCTGTGAACAAAAACATCAGTGTATTGTTTTGGGCACAGCTGTGTAATCAATGCCACGAAACGTAAATGGATTTCTGCTAATTGGCTCAATGGAAACTTACAGCTGGAGTGGGATGGACCGGAGCTGTCTGCCGTTGTGCATACAGACTGGCCTGGGTCATATTCCCTGGCGGTCACGGAAACAAATGCCCTACTTTGTAAAGAGGCACTGAGTGTGGCACACAAATAGCTAAGCTGCTTCACATTTGCAGACATTCAGGGTAATATATCTGCTGTCAATACACCACACTCACATTAGGGGGGATTGTGACAGCATCGCTGACACGCTATTGATTCATGGCAGAGGCTGTTTATCTGTGACAAGAAAACATCAGTTGATATTGATAAATCATCTGAAAATACTCACCTACTTGCACTCTATCAAGCTGAGTGAAATATACAGTAAACTGTCTGCTGGGAGTCAAAATGAATCCACAGGGAGAAAGTGTCTATGAGACATTAGATATTCTGTATAAATGTGCGGGCCAGGTTTATTGATGATAAAGGAATGGTTTTCTCCCTGTAAGGCCAAAGACTGAAAACCAGTTATACTTGTAGTGGGAAAGAGCAAGAAGCGAATTTGGAGTGTGGCTTGTTTATATCATTCTGTCCTGCTTATTGACCTTAAAAAATGAATATGAAAAACTGCCTGGTGTGCAGTGCTAGATGGGCAGAAAAATCTAACATACTACAGAGAGGAAAGCATACCCTTACCTTTCAAGAGTCAGGATCAAGGAGGAGGGTTTTTACGTATACTGGTATTTTACAGGCGGGTTACAGCCTTTCTGCCTTTCCTTTCTTGGTGGTGGAGGAAGTCAACAAAGCTGTTTACATTAGAGGTGTGCATTCTGTCAAGCTAGAACATTGCATACGTGTTACCTGGAAAGAACATGGCCATTGGTGTATAAATGCTGTTTTGAAAATGCATTCATTCATTCAACTGAGAGTTAGTAAGCATCTACTGTGTGTCACGTGGGCTTCCCAGGTGACTCTAGTGGCAAAGAATCTGCTCACCTACCAATGCAGGAGACGAAAGAGGCAGGGTTTGAACCCTGAGTTGGGAAGAGGGCATGACAATCCACTCCAGCGTTCTTGCCTGGAGAATCCCACGAACAGAGGACAAGGTCACACAGAGAGGGACATGACCGAAGCGGCAGAGCACGCACACATGCACGTGTCGTGTACTGGGCTAGGTGGTGAGCGTACCGGTGGGAGCAAGAGACAGGTCTCTGCCCTCATGGAGCTTACATTTTCCTTTGGGAAGATTTAAAAAGAGTAGATATAAAATAAAATAAGGAAAGAGAAATTTAGCAAAGTTTTAAGAAGTAGTATGTTGGAGACGTATGTAGTTTAAAATATTTTCTATCACATGCAGCAAGAAAGTCCTAACAGTGGCAGTGAGCCGGCTGGACCCATCTGGATATTCCCCAAGTCCTCCATGAGCCTGCATAGTGATGGCAACGTGGAGTTAGAGAAGAGAGATTGTATTTATTTGGTAACTTCTTAGAGCAAGCTCTATACCTCNACTCTTTGTGACCCCACGGACTGTAGCCTACTAGGCTCCTCCATCCATGGGATTATCCAGGCAAAAATACCAGAGTGGGTTCCCGTTTCCTTCTCCAGGGGATCTTCCCAACCCAGGGATCAAACCCAGGTCTCCCACATTGCAGGCAGACACTTTACCATCTGAGCCACCAGGAAGTCACCCCCACCTATAAAGTGGAGAAAATAACCATGGCAATGTCTGTCTTTGGGATGGTCACATCCTTGGAAAGAGATGATGGGAAAATATTCTTACAGGTATTTTGTTAAGCTGAGCACATATCCATTTTTCAATACTCAAGCTGTATACAGTTCTAATTTCTAGCCCAAACTGAGTGTCTCGCAAATGACTGAGAAACTCCATAAGTGATAGCTGTTGTTACCATTAAAAATGTGAAAGTTTCAGTGATGGACCTTAAAGGTCTCAAAACCCAGAACAGCCAGCTTTATACTAATTGTTCTTGTCTGGGTACCTCAGATAGGCTTTAAGTTATGGAAGCAAAAATTCTGTCTCCATCAGTTGTTCACTTGGATAATTCTGACTATGAATATAGCTGGCCAGACATCTTCAACAAAAGAATTCAGACCCTAGGAAGATGAGTGAGGGTCCAATATTTCTCAAATCAAAATATTCTAGATTTAAGTAAGTGTTTGACTGAATGCTATCTTGCACCATATCCCCAGGGCTTTTTCTTTTCTTTCTTTCTTTTTTTTTTTTTTAATATTTCCTCTAGTAACACCTATGCTTCAATGAAGAAGTAGTACAGTTGGCTATTTCTGTCTTTAAAAAAAAATAATGTTTATGGCTTTGATATTTTTAGGGATGAAGAAAATTACCAAAAATGTGTGCTTAAGAACACAATTGTCAGGCAGGGTATATTCCTAGAACACAGGAGGACTTATAGCTCTTTATGTTTCAGACCCAGGAAAGAGGACAATGGATGTGAAAAATGCAGTGTCTTCAGAAAAGTAAGCTTTGATGGTCATAAAAAATGATTGTGAATGGGAGAGAATGTAGGCCTTCTGCAAATGATGAGAAAATCTTATATCCCTTCTGCCTACCATAATCCACCATGTTTCAGTACTCTAAGGAGTTCAAAATTCATAGTAGAATTCTCTGTGTATAGCAGCACTAGACATTATAACTAGAGGAATGAAACTTTTATGAATCCTTTGGGGCCAAAGAAGCTTGATTTATATGAGTAGAGTCATATATTCTAACTCTTCTATAGGCACAACATTTCCATTTAGGGGGGTTTAATTATAAGATGCAGTTCACCAATGGCCTCTCATTTGTACATTTTATATCTTTACTTACCAATATGCACATGGAAAAGGAAATGGCTACCCATGCCAGTATTCTTGTTTAGAGAATCCCATGGAGAGANATGAATCCTTTGGGGCCAAAGAAGCTTGATTTATATGAGTAGAGTCATATATTCTAACTCTTCTATAGGCACAACATTTCTATTTAGGGGGGTTTAATTATAAGATGCAGTTCACCAATGGCCTCTCATTTGTACATTTTATATCTTTACTTACCAATATGCACATGGAAAAGGAAATGGCTTACCCATGCCAGTATTCTTGTCTAGAGAATCCCATGGAGAGAGGAGCCTGGTGGGCTACAACCCATGGGGTCACAAAGGAGTCAGACACAACTGAGCAACTAACACACATACACCAACATGTACATACCCTTTGGTTTATAGGAAATATCAGGAATCTGATATAATGAGCTATTCCTGGGAGAAAATTGCTGCAAATTCTGTTTTTTTCCTTCCTAGAAAAATGTCAAAGAATTATAACAAAATAGTCTAATATTGCCTTAGATAGCTGCATGGTAATTACCAGTGGGTGGTTCTGGAGCCCAATCAATCACATGGCTCCATATTAGAATCCTGGCTCCATCACTTGATAGCTTTGTGTAATTACTGCTTAATTATAGACATAGAGACACCATAAATATTAGGTAATAGGAAGTGTATCTTATCCAGTGGTGAGTGGATCTGAGAAATAAAAGATCCAAAAGGGTCAGTCACTGGTAGAGGTGAACCAGTGTGGGACAGGTGGGTCAGTTGGGACCCATGAGAAGCTAGGCATGTTCGGCTGCTTGGAGGAGCTGGTGAAGGGGTTGATGTGGAAGACTAGGAAGATTCTTGACTCTTTGTGGGAAATGCTTCTGTGAGATTTCAGTGAAAGCATCTGGTAATAGGCCTGAAGTTGCTGTTGGATGCCAGTCAGGAGAAAGACTTGGATTCAGACAGGACAAACAGGAACACTCTGCAACTCTCTCTAAACAAAGTAAAGTGGCTGGTGATTCACTCTGTTGCCAAAATTGTGGTTAATGTTTCTTGTGGACAGCCTTAACCTGAAGCCATATGTAGAAAGGAATTCTGGGAAATGTAGGCCCAGGATAACTAAGTTGATGCAATACCAAACCAAAATTTGTGTAACTTTAGGTAAATTACTTAAACTTTCTGAGCATGACTTTCTTTCTCAGTAGAAGGAGGATAATAATATCACTTATTCTGCAGAATTATTTTAGAGTTGAATGATGTGCTTATGCACTTTTGCACAGTGCCTTGCACTTTCTAACCGCTCAAAAATTAGTTGTTTCATTTTCACATCTACATTCTTTTTCAGGTGTTGTATGTGCCCTCTCATGACTCCTCTGTCAATCTCTGTTTACCTTTGCCCATGAATATTTTGGTTATACTTGAACTTGTGTTAGCATTTATTAAGCAAACTTTCAGGGATAGGAACTTCTGTTCTCTCGGGGCATCCTAGAGAGGGTTGCTCTTGGGTTCGAAAGGGGATTATTCACATCAAAAGATAATTCCCTATTCTTCACTCTAGTGAGTTCTTAAGAGATGAGACCTGTTTGCTAAGGCATCTGTAGTCACCTGGGAAGAACCATATTCTGATCTTTGAAATTCATCCGTACCTTGCCTGAAAGCATGATTGTTTGAATAGTTTGATCTGCCCAGTGTACCACAACGTCATGATCACTCTACACATAAGATGATTGCTTCCTTGCTCTTTTGATGTATGCTCATGCTGCTCTGTCTTTCTACCTGCTCGTTAGCCAGGGAGGGGCATTAGCTCACTGTTATGTACAGCTGCTCTTCATTTTGCTGGTCTGGCTAGACCAGGAGGCCAAGATCACCAGTGATGGACTAGTCTAATGTTCATTTCAGATGTTCCTGCTTCTGTAGATGGACTTTATTATCACTCCAGGTAGTACCCTAATAAGGGTAAATCTAATGCTAGCACTAATGTTCCCACAAGTCAGAACACTGGGGCAGGTGATAGTCCTTACATTCTTAGACCTTCCAATGCAAGGGCTATTAAAGTTTTCCCATCCAGGCTAGACTGTCTCAGGCAGTTACAGCAGTAGATGTCTGAAAAGGGAGCAGAATTTGATTGGTCAAAACTAGTTTCAAATGACAGAAACAAAGAAACTGGAACCTAGGGACACAAGAGCAACAATGGAATAAAAGTATGAATGGATCACAGGCTACTGATCAGACCCAGTGTTCTTTGATTATTCAGGAAAGATGCAACAAACCATGAACCAGGGCAGCCTAGACTTGGTTCTTTTTACATCAGTTTCATTCCTAGTTTTCAGTTACACCACATAGCAGAGCCAGAAGAAGCAGATGAAGCCCTCTATTAAGATTTAAGTAGTAATTTACCTTCTCTTAGGAATCTTGACCCTGATACCTTGCCAGATTTCCAATCTCCATTCCTTCCTCCTCTTCCCCAATATGAGTTGATCGAATTCTAATTTGTTTTCTATGATAGTTAAATTTATCTGTCAGCTTGGCTGAGCTAAGGGGTATTCAGATAGCTGGTAAAATATTTCTGGATGTGTCTGAGGACATTTTTAGAAGAGTTCAGCATTTGAATTTTTGAGCTGAGTAAGTCAGATGATGTTTCCAACATGAGGGTGTGTCATCTAATCCACTGCGGGTTCAAACAGAACAAAAAGGGGGAGAAAGGGTGAATTATGTGTCTCTGCTTAAACTCAGTCATCCATCTTCTGTCTTTGAATATAATTGCTCCTGGTTCTTGGGCTTTGGATTGAGACTGGAACTGAACCATTATTCCTCTGAATCTCATGCCATTAGACACAGACTGAATTATACCACAGACTTTCTTGGTTGTCCAGCTGGCAGATGATGGACCATAGGACTTTTTGGCTTCTATGCTTGCATGACCTAATCCCCATAATGAATCTTCTCATATATCCTATTGGTACTGTCTTTCCAGAGAATCCTGAGTAATATATTTTGAATTTTCTCAGTCCTTATATATGGATCCCACTACCTTATTGGCCTGCTTATATTTTTTCACACAATGTCCAATACGTTCATATTTGTTGTAAGGTCCAGTGCAAAGATTCTAGGTTTATAGATCCAATATTTTGTCAACCAGTATCAGGATCTCCACTCTATATATCAACTGTGTTCTAATCTATCTCACTGTAAGGTCTGTAGCTTCATAGGTCATTGGTTGTCATTCAGTCAGTCATGTCCGACTGCAACCCCATGGACTGCAGCATGCCAGGCCTCCCTGTGCTTCACTATCGCCCAGAGGTTGCTCAAACTCATGTCCACTGAGTTGATGATGCCATCCAACCATTTCATCCTCTGTTTACCCCTTCTCCAACCCTCAATCTTTCCCAGCATCAGGGTCTTTTCCAATNTCATTGGTTGTCATTCAGTCAGTCATGTCCGACTGCAACCCCATGGACTGCAGCATGCCAGGCCTCCCTGTGCTTCACTATCGCCCAGAGGTTGCTCAAACTCATGTCCACTGAGTTGATGATGCCATCCAACCATTTCATCCTCTGTTTACCCCTTCTCCAACCCTCAATCTTTCCCAGCATCAGGGTCTTTTCCAATGAGTCGGGTCTTTTCCAATGAATCAGCTCTTTACAGAAGGTGGCCAAAGTACTGGAGCTTCAGCTTTATCACCAGTCCTTTTAATGAATATTCAAGACTGATTTCCTTTAGGATTGATTGGTTTGATCTCCTTTCTGCCCAAAGACTCTCAAGACCCTTTTCCAGAACTACGGTTCAAAAGTATCAATGCTTCAGTGCTCAGCCTTCTTTATAGTCCGATTCTCACATTCGTACATGACTACTGGAAAAGACATACTTTGACAATATGGACCTTTGTTGGTTTTTTAATACTCTATATAAGTTTGTCATAGCTTTCCTTTCAAGGAGCAAGTGCTTTTTAATTTCATGGCTGCAGTCATTGTCCATAGTGATTTCAGAGCCCAAGAAAATAAAGTCTGTCACTGTTTCCATTTTTTCCCATCTATTGACCATGAAGTGATGGGAAAAGATGCCATGATGATAGCTCAGCTGTACTATAACTGACTTCACTGTATGAACCAAAGCTATGTTCCTGTTATAGGAACATAGGTCAGCTGTGTTATAATCTACTGCAGTAGGAGAATTAGATCCTCATTCTCCATCTGCATTATTGTTTATTCCAGTGTAACAAATGTATGTATATTATATGGACAAATTTAGGCTCCAAGAACCTGGAGCCTAAAATTGTTAATGAAATCGTTACTATCATTTGGCATGCCAAGAGATACTTCATGAATAAAAGATTCAAAATTTCAATGCAGACTTGTAGAAGATAACACTATAATGACAACAATATATTAAAAAAAAAANAATTTAGGCTCCAAGAACCTGGAGCCTAAAATTGTTAATGAAATCGTTACTATCATTTGGCATGCCAAGAGATACTTCATAAATAAAAGATTCAAAATTTCAATGCAGACTTGTAGAAGATAACACTATAATGACAACAATATATTAAAAAAAAAAACAAATGCAGCTGATAATTTGATCCCTTATTTCCTTTTCTATAGAAGAATCTGTTCTTTCACTAGATCTTTTAGTTAATGGGGTTAAAGTAGCATCTCTGATTATTTACAGTTAGCCCTGCATTATTTAATCTGAACCTTTAATTCTCATTTGCTGGATTATATACCTAACAGTAAAGATGCTAGGGGGACAATGGTGGCCTGGAAAGAGTCCTCTCTTCTCAGACCCTGTTCTGTGCACCTCTCCCAGATGCTGATTCCTGAGTTATATCTTTCGTAATGAGCCAGTGACATAATGGAAAAGTCTTGAGGCTACTGTAAGAATCAGACTGAAAACCAGAGGCAGGAGGCTTAAGTCCAAAACCTGAGAATACCAGAGAACTGCTGACTCCAGGGAACATTAATCGATAAGAGCTCATCAAAAGCCTCCATACCTTCACTGAAACCAAGCACCACCCAAGAGCCAACAAGTTCTAGAGCAAGACATACCAGGCAAATTCTCCAGCAATACAGGAACATGGCCTTGAGCTTCAATATACAGGCTGCCCAAAGTTACACCAAGCCCACTGATATCTCAAAACTCACTACTGGACACTTCATTGCACTCCAGAGAGAAGAAATCCAACTCCACACACCAGAACACTGACACAAGCTTCCCTAATGAGGATACCTTGACAAGTCACCCATCCAACCCTACCCATAGTGAAGAACTTCCACAATAAAGAGGAAACACAAACTTCCAGAACATGGAAAGGTCACCCCAAACACAGTAATATAAACAAGATGAAAAGGGAGAGAAATA
>SJYA01001049.1:18104-136066 GCA_006410615.1 Neotragus moschatus | reverse complement strand
GAGAATTCCAACTAATGCTGCTTCATTTTCAAGGAATGGAAAAATAGAGCTTAATCTCTGTGGTACTTTACTGAAGAAATGTGTCATCAACCGTAAAGGCCTTTTTTGTTGCAATATCTTTTTCCTCCAAATGAGAAACTTCTGTTTCTCATGAAGCCCCGCTTCTCCTCTTGCCTAAAATGAAGGCTGACCCATCTTTGCTCTTTACTGATCAGTCATCACACTAGCTTATCATATATACTCAGATTCTGTTGATGATCCTGGTGAGGCTGTTTTTGTTTTTGAAACTAGAATTCAAATGTGTCTATTGAATATTCACAGAAGAGGTTTGACCAGTGAATGATGAAGCCAGATTTATCATGAGACTAATTTGAAATTATTTACATGATTTCCAATAAGAAAACTAGTCAAAAGACAGAAGCAGTCAATGAAATGAAATTTCTGTTGACAGGTGGCTATAGTGAAACTCATAATATGCCAGCTTTGTGGGGTTTTGTGTAGGTTTTCTCATTAGTTCTCAAGAGTTGCCTATGAGGAAAGAATTGCTGTTTGTTTTCTTAGGTCAGAGACATCTTGTAATCTGCCTAAAATCAATTTACTTGGTAAGGATAAAAGTTTGTGTGATAAAAATCTCCCAAGTTTCAAGATTTTCCAATATGTTTTACTGATTCCATGAAGTGTCATTAATTATTCACTCCATAAAAAGTTATTGAGGGACCTCCCAGGTGGTCCAGGCTTGAGAATCTGCCTTCCAATGCAGGGGACTCAGATTTGATTCCTAGCAAGGGAACTTGGGTCCTACATGCTGCAGAACAACTAATCCTGTTGGCTACAGATACTGAGCCTCGTGCCACAACTAGAGAGTCTGTGTGCCAGAGGGAAAGGTCCCCCATGAGGCAATGAAGATCCACATGCCGCAACTATGACCCCATGCAGCCAAATAAATAATTTTTTTTCCAAAGTTCCCAAGTGTCCACTCTGTGCCACGTATTTGTCTAGCACTGGGGACATAGCAGTGAAAAAGAAGAGAGAAAAAAAAAAAAGAAGTAAAAATCTGCCCTCCTGGAGCTTACATTCTGTTGTCAAAGTTAGAACCTGAGAGAGAATTTAACCCAGCCTAATGCAGTGAGGAGCAGAATATACCAGTTTTCTCCTAAATGCTGAAGGCACATTATCCAAGTGGTTGGAGCAAACCCTATGAAGCTGGGTTTGAATCAGCATCCTGTATTTCCTAGTGATATCCTTGTTTTCTTCCTCTGTAAAAAAAAAAAAGGGGGGGGTTAATAATAGGAATACTTGCCCCGTAGGGACTTTTTTTTTTTTTTTTTAAGACTGAAGGAAATAATGCACATAGACTGACCAGCATAGCATCTCATACAGAACAGAAACTTGGTGAAATATTGCTATGATTGATTGTGGTGGTCGTGATGAATGATGATGTTAATAGATTATAGACAAATATTACAACAAAAAAGAGGGCAACATTTTAACTTAGGAGAAGAAGACTCAATGCAGAACAGTCAGTGTTTAATTTTAGAATCCAGCGCTTTTTCATTTGGGAAGCGTGCCTGGCCTCAAAAGAGATTTTTAAAAATAGATTAAACTGGAGTGCCAATTGACCTGAAGAGTTTTCAAGGCTGGGGACCACAATTGCGTGAGCCCTTTTTCCTAGTATCTCTGCAAGTTCTTGCCAAGGAGGTGCCTGGTTTGTGGAGCAGCAGAATAGATATTCACCACAACAGAGGGAGCTCCGCTGCCACCTGTGCACTGCCCATCTCCCTCCTCCCAAAGAGATGTGGCACTCTTGTGAGCGATCCCAATAGCCTACCGCTGAGCTGCTCTCTAGGAAAGAAGGCAGAAACATGAGTACCTGAGTTGTGATCTGGAGAAGGTTTAGAAATTTTGGCTCAGTGGTTGGTTGTAAATCCGAGCATTCAGATTGTCTTGTTAGGTTATTCTATCCACATTATTCAGTTTGTTTAAGAATTTCCAAACTTCACACAAAAAATAAACAAATGGGACCTAATTAAACTTAAAAGCTTTTGCACAATATAAGCAAGGTGAAAAGGCAGCCTTCAGCATGGGAGAAAATAATAGCAAATGAAGCAACTGACAAATAATTAATCTCTAAAATATAGAAGCAGCTCATGCAGCTAAATACTAGAAAAATAAACAACCCAATCAAAAAATGGGCCAAAGAACTAAAAAGACATTTCTCCAAAGACATACAGGAGGCTAGCAAACACATGAAAAGATGCTCAACATCCCTCATTATCAGGGAATTGCAAATCAAAACCACTATGATGTGCCATCTCACACCAGTCAGAATGGCTCTCATCAAAAAGTCTACAAACAATAAATGCTGGAGAGAGGTGTGGAGAAAAGGGAACCCTCTTACATTGTTGGTGGGATGCGAACTAGTACAGCCACTATGGAGAACAGTGTGGAGATTCCGTAAAAAAACTGGAAATAGAACTGCCATATGATCCAGCAATTCCACTGCTGGACATACACAATGAGAAAACCAGAATCCAAAGAGACACATGTACCCCAGTGTTTATCACAGCACTATTTATAATAATGAGGACATGGAAGCAACTTAGATGTCCATCAGTAGATGAATGGATAAGAAAGCTGTGGTACATATACACAATGGAATATTACTCAGCTATAAAAAATAGTGTATTTGAGTCAGTTCTAATGAAGTGGATGAAACTGGAGCCTAATATACACAGTGAAGTAAGTCAGAGAGAAACACCAATACAGTATATTAATGCATATATATATATATAATTTACAAAGACAGTAATGATGACCCTATATCCAAGACAGCAAAAGAGACACAGATGTAAAAAACAGACCTTTGGACTATGTGGGAGAAGGCGAGGGTGGGATGATATTAGAGAATAGCATGCTGCTGCTGCTGCTAAGTCACTTCAGTCATGTCTGACTCTGTGCGACCCTGTAGACGGCAGCCTATCAGGCTCCTCCGTCCCTGGGATTCTCTAGGCAAGAACACTGGAGTGGGTTGCCATTTCCTTTTCCAATGCATGAGAGTGAAAAGTGAAAGTGAAAGTCGCTCAGTCGTGCCCAGCCCTTAGCGACCCCACAGACTGCAGCCCATCAGGCTCCTCCATCCATGGGAGTTTCCAGGCAAGAGTACTGGAGTGGGGTGCCACTGCCTTCTCCGAGAGAATAGCATAGAAACATGTATATTACCATATGTAAAACAGAAGACCAGTGCAAGTTTGATGCATGAAGCAGGGCATTTGAAGCTGGTGCTCTGGGACAACCCAGAGGAATGGTGGGAAAGGATATGGGAGGGAGGTTCATGATGGTCAGAAACACATACACCTGTGGCTGATTCATGTCGATGTATGGCAAAAGCCACCTTAATATTGTAAAGTAATTACCTCCAATTAAAATAAATAAATTTAAAAAATTTCCAAACTTCAAAAGCCTGGATTGGTTTAACACTCTCTGCTGGCATATGTCATAGATCCTCTGTGTTGTCATTTAGAGCACCGCAATCTGGCAGCTTCTACACTTGCTAATTAATAAATCCTTAGGTGTTGAAGATGGGAAAATGTATGTCATTTACGTTCCATCAGTGAGTTGTGGACCTAGGACAAATTCACCTTCACTGCAGTCTGCTAACATCTTTCTTCAAGGACACAGGAAGACCTCCAGTAAAGCACTGAACCTTCCTGTGTCTGAGCCTCCTCAACTATGAAATAGAAGTACTCACATCTGTCCAGACACTCTTGTGAGGCTCTATTAAGATAATAGATCTGAACCCTCCAGTTAGAATAAATGTCTCTCAATTTTCACAGAGAACTGATGGCACAGATTATTTTCTCTCTGTGGTATGGTTTTTTATCCTGCCGTCTTATCTTCTCAGTGACATCAGTTTAAGACTGTCTATTCCATCTCCACGCATTCTTTCCACAGTTCTTTGCATGATCTTTAATTCTGTTTTTTTTTTTTTTTTTTTTAATAAACTTTGAGTAACTTCTTTGTACCAGGTTTTGTGTAGCTGTAAAACTTTTCTGTTTTTGGGTGCATCTCCTTGCATATTTCTTAGCTGCTTCAGGGTCAGAGTCCAGCTGGAGAGGAGGCTAATTAAGGTGAAGAGTATTGTCTCTTACATGGATGCTATTTTTTTAAAAAAGAAATGTTTTTAATTTTAAAATTGTTTTAGATTTAAAGAAAAGTTGCAAAGATGGTATATAGTTCTCATACACCCCTCACCCAATTTTCCCTCATGTTAACACCTTACTTTATCATACAGGACACTTTTTGTCACAGCTAAGAGAGCAACATGGTTACCTTGCTATTAATCAAACTCACACTTTATTCAGATTTCACGTTTTCCCACTAATGTCCAATTTCTGTTCTCGGTTCCCATTCAAGATATCAGTTACATTTAGTTGTCATGTATCCCTAATCTCCTCTGGTCTGTGAAGGTTTCTCAGTCTTTGCTTTTTACAGATGACCTTCACAGATATAAGGACAACCTGTCAAGTTTTGCACAATGTCCCTCAGTTGGGGTTTGTCAGATATTTTTCTCCTAATTAGGCTGAAATCATGAATTTTTGAGAAGACTACAGGGATGACCATGTCATCTCAGGCTAAGTGCTTTGAACGTGACTTATTGTTACGGAACCAAATTGGGTCCACTCACCTGCATGCAGTAAAGGCAGTCTACTGAGATCGGATTGTGGTAAAGTGCAATGTTGGTGCAGAGCACCAAAGCAAGGAGTCCAGGCAGCTAGTGCTTAAAAGGCCTGAACTCACCAAAGGCTTTCAGGGAAAGGTTTTAAAAGACAAGGTGAGGGAAGGTGGTGGGGTATGCAATCAGCTCATGGACCTTTTCCTGATTGGTTGGTGGTGAGGTAATGGGGAGTCACTATTGTCAGATTTCTAGTTCCAACCAGCCTGGGGTCTAAGTGCTTGTGGGCAGCAGGCAGTTAACTTCTTCCACCTGGTAGAGATTTTAGTATCTGCCAAATAGCTCAAAGGATATGGCTGAACATTAGGGAACATTATCTATAGCCCATGAGGAGGAACTAAATGGCCTTGATATTGTGTAATGGCTAAACTATTATTATTTTGTCTTGCACAATTGTTTTCCTTTCTTCTACATTTGCCCACTTCTTGGATTAAATTTATTCTTTGACTAAAGATTTTCTACAGACAGAAGGTAGGCAGAAGACATGTGGGAGATTTGTTCTGGGAAGGGCTCATAGGGTCCTGCTCAGTTACATTACCAGTGGTGGTGTTAATCTCAATTCTCTGACCAAGGTCGTGTTCACCAGATTCTGCACTGTGAAACTGCTTTTTTTTTCTTTCCCCCTGTTATATAGTCTGTTCTTCAGAAGTAAGTCACTAAGGTCTGAGTATGTGCGTGCTCAGTTGCTTAGTCATGTTCGCCTCTTTGTAACCCTATATACTGTGGCCTGCCAGGCTCCTCTGTCCATGGGATTATCCCAGTCAGCCATACTGAAAGAGGTGGGGAAGAGATGATGAGCTTTACTTCCTGGTATATATATATATATAAATGATTTCAAACTCTTCTGTAAGGAAGATTTTCTTCTTCTCCACTTTAATCTTCCTATCTATCTATCCATCTATTCATTGCTTTATATCAGCATGAACTCATGTGTATTTATTTTATATTTTGTGGTGTAATAAAATACTCAACTCATGATTTATTTTGTTGCTCAATTGTTCCACCTCCAGTCATTGGCAGCTTTTTTAGATTGGCTCTTTTGCCCCTTTGACAAGCTCCGTCCTGTGATTTTTGAGTATTGCTTTACTTTCACACACTAAGACACTAAGAGATGCTCTGGGTTTACCTTGCATTCTTCTTGCTCTGGCTTGAGAATTAGCCATTCCTTTGGAGCCCTGATTTATTTTACTGGAGAAAGGTATTAGAAACCAGGGTGTGGGTGCTTCTTGCACTTGTTGTTACTCCAAGCTTGAGATCTCTGTGCATTGGAAGCTTAGTTGCTGGTCACCCTCTTAAAACATACTTGTGGGTTTCTCAGAGGTTTCTCCACTGGAGCCATTCAACAATGGTTACTTTAATGGCAGTGGGGATCATTGATAATTTCTAAATACAGCATGATAATGAAAACTGCCTTCTAGTAACATTATCTGCATAGACATATGGGGGATGATATGGAGTAGAGAGGAGAATGCAATAGGCAGGACAGTCAGGAAATTAATGGAGTAGTTAGGATTATGGAAAAAAAAAAAAACCTGAACAAGGATGATTACTGTGAAAATAAAAAGAAAGAGACAGTTATAAGAAGTACCTACTAAGAGTATTGGCAATATGGATATTCCCAGCTACTTCCTGCCATGATTGTGCAGTTTAAGGATTTTTTGATACCCAATTCTGCTGTTTCTACAATATCTGAGCCAAGACAGTTTTTGACCTCTGTCAGACTCTCAGGTCATTTACAATGGGAGACTAACAGTGTGATTCCTATAGTCTGCAGATCTTGAGGCTCAAGTCTCAAGGCTGGGTTTCTTATCACTTCCATATTTTAGTAACATAGAACTGTTTGCTGTTTTCCTCTAGGGAAATAGTATATGGATTCAGGCAGGATGTATGACTGTACCCTAAACGATGACTTTAAATTATTCTTGTAATACTTATTTTTTATTTACCCATTTTCTGTATCTTCTAAGAGATAAGATGAATTAATAGAAAAGTACATGGGGATGTGCCATATAAGAGCTTTTGGGTCTTAGATAACTCTTCATCAGCTATAGATCTGAGTCCTCTCTAGTCCAAACACACAATTTGTTTTTCTGATAAATACAGGGGACTTAAAATGGTTCTGTAGGGGAAGGCAATGGTGACCCACTACAGTACTCCTGCCTGGAAAATCCCATGGGTGGAGGAGCCTGGTAGGCTGCAGTCCATGGGGTCGTGAAGAGTCAGACACGACTGAACGACTTCCCTTTCACTTTTCACTTTCATGTGTTGGAGAAGGAAATGGCAACCCACTCCAGTATTCTTGCCTGGAGAATCCCAGGTATGGAGGAGCCTGGTGGGCTGCCATCTATGGGGTTGCACAGAGTTGCACNCTGCAGTCCATGGGGTCGTGAAGAGTCAGACACGACTGAACGACTTCCCTTTCACTTTTCACTTTCATGTGTTGGAGAAGGAAATGGCAACCCACTCCAGTATTCTTGCCTGGAGAATCCCAGGTATGGAGGAGCCTGGTGGGCTGCCATCTATGGGGTTGCACAGAGTTGCACACGACTGAAGCGGCTTAGCAGCAGCAGCAAAATGGCTATGTAAATAGTTTTCCTTTGTTCCTTTAGGACCTTTCTTGTTACCCAAAATGCCGTCCACAGAGAGTCAACAGAAGTTTCACTTAGGAGTTTTCTAGAAGTTCTGCTTCCATGTACTGTATAGAATCTACCTAAAGATAAGATACCTGAATCATCCAGATGTATATTAAAGTTTGAGATGCAGTGGTNAGGAAATTTCAAGAAGTTTAGGAGTTCTGTGCCAGAAACTGGACAGAGATTCAATATATGTTTCTTACTATGAACTACAGTATTGTCAATGGCCTTAGACATTATTAGTGCCTTGCAGGGACACACCTGTGCCATTATCCAGACAGAGTGTTGTATGTTTATACTTGATAAGTCTCCTAATATATCATCTTTGTTAAATCACATGAGGACACACTGAATATCCTAAGTGATCAGACTACCAGCCTCCTAAGTCAATGATTCCAATCACAGGGCTCTTGGTGGGGGGAAAAAAATGTTATTTTTCTTGGGAATTATTATTATAATCAGAATTTTCTCTTATTTGTGCCTACACAATTGCTGTGGCCTACACCTCCAATGCACCCAGGTAGTGGCCACAGGCACCACCTCCAANTGTTGTATGTTTATACTTGATAAGTCTCCTAATATATCATCTTTGTTAAATCACATGAGGACACACTGAATATCCTAAGTGATCAGACTACCAGCCTCCTAAGTCAATGATTCCAATCACAGGGCTCTTGGTGGGGGGAAAAAAATGTTATTTTTCTTGGGAATTATTATTATAATCAGAATTTTCTCTTATTTGTGCCTACACAATTGCTGTGGCCTACACCTCCAATGCACCCAGGTAGTGGCCACAGGCACCACCTCCAAACTAATGAAACCCCATGCTGACCATTCAGAGGGGCGTGAAAAATTGTGAGAGCTAGTTCCAAGGAGTAAAATGTTGGAGGAGATCCTAGAGAGGTTAGACCTGCCTGCTGACCCTGAGGGTGACCCACAGAAGCTCCCCAGAGGACCTCCATCCTTGGAATGTAAGCTCCGCTCACCGCTCCCCCATCCCTTTACAAGGAGGCAGCCTGTAGGGAGGGAGCAGTAAGCTATTGAAATCACTTGGGGCATCCAGGCCTGAAACCCTTTAAGCAATCAGTATAAACTTGGAAGATTGTGGGTAGGTGTGGAGATCTCCTGTTGTGTGGCGTCGGAGATGGGCCTTGTTTGTTAAGTTCCCTTGTTTCTCAGAACTGCCGTCTTGCAGTCTGAATTGACTGCCTCTTTCTTAGGTCTGTCCTCGTCCTCTGTGTATGGGGGCTGGTTCGCGAGCCGCACACCACGTGAGGGCATTATTTATATAGCTTTGGGGTGCGGTTTAGTATTTCTTTTTTTTAAAAGCTTCCCAAGTAATTTTAATATGCTGCCAGTACTGAGAAACTTTGTTTTTAGGCTACTGGAGGCCAGGCCAGAAAACGGTTGCTGCCAAACGTGGAGTAGAGCCCTTAAGGGAATGAAAGGACTTGCGGAGAGGAAAGGCTCAGTGAGCTCTAGGACGGCCAGGGCCAGGTTAGGGCTCTCAGTGCGAAGTTTCCTGCCCAGTTTTCGAGATGAATAGAACTATATTGTGTAAGAACTAAATATTATCAAACCTCGTGTGAGGCGTTAATTACTTGTTTGACTCCTGGGTAATCTGAATTCTGTGACATTTGCAAGTTTGAAAAGCCCGGAATTATCGACGCATTTACTGTGTCGTCTTGGAAGCCAAATGTTAATCATCATATTGTGTAACTCCTTCAACTCTGCCCTTTACAAGTTTTAAGAAGCCTCCAGAAGGGTTCTTCCCGCTGCTTGAGAGCACTCCCAGTGTATCTCTGCAAGCTTGCCTTCTCCTGTTGCCTGCAGTGACGTGGCCACTAAACAGGCATTTCTCAAGTTTTTGCAATCAGCCGTTCTCCTTATAAAACACGCTTCAGCTTTTATTTTTAGCGTCTTCTAATACACCCTGATAAATGTTCTTCTTCTAAGGGCTTGTCAGAAGCAAGGGTGATTGATAAACTGTTGCAAAGGAAAGAGAAAAATGTTCTTTCTAATATCTGCCATTGTGACATATTACATAAATAATGTTCTAAGGCTAATCGGTACTAAATGGATTTTGTATTTTAAATGTACTCTGCAGCCATCCAGGTATGAATCACATTGTTTTATCAAAATCTTTATGAGGGCCGCCTTGACTTGTAAAATCTAGCAAATAAATATGGGAAGGCAAACGGTGCTAGGCATGTGCGGTGGCATCATTAGGACTTTGTTTATTCTGCATGTTCATAAATCATCACTGCCTGTGAAAAGACTTGCCAGGGAAGAATAAAAGCTTTGTCCTTGGCCTTCAGCATTGGCTGCTGGGAGAGGTGGTGCTTTCTCAATGTCAGCTGACTGGGGCGTCAGCTGTTCACCTTGTTTGTGTTTGCTTTTTTTGTTTTTTCCATTTATTTAGGACAGAATTCTTTGTGGCAGAGGTTTCTGAAATGTGTCAGACAGAGTAATTTCGGGTGATATGTGAGCAAATATTTTGATTTGAGAAGTTGCAACATTTGTCTGTCTTTGCATTAAGCCTCCTGATTAAGCCTACTTCCTACCTTCCTTGCCCTCAGAGGTTCAGACGAAGAAAAAGCTAAAGAGGAATGAAAGAGGGAGTAAAAAAGAGAAGCACTAAGGGAGGCAAAAAGAGAAAGGGATCCAATGCTAAGAAAGGTCTTGGAACCTGGAATCCTGCCAGAGATACAAGGATTTATAGATGTAGTGGTGTGTGTATGTGTGTGTGTGTTTCAGAAATGGGAAGCCAGAGAGACATAATGATTTGTAGATGTGGTGGTGTGTGTGTGTGTGTGTGTGTTTCTGAGACAGGAAACTAGGCAGTGAGACTGGAGTTAAAAAAGATTTTTAACACCTTTGGCGGCTCAAGGCTACACAGCTTTGTGGGTGTGTATACTAGAGGCATGTGGTAGGCAAGCATATATGTATAATAGAGAAACCTCTGCATTTATTAATGAACATAAATTCTCAGCTCTGTGTTTAAGTCACCCTGTGACTTCAGGACAAATCTTTCCCCTTCTGAGCCTCAGTTTTCTCTTGCATAAGATTTGACAGTTATAGTTTAAAAATCGGTTTTATTATCATTTTATAAAATAATAATTCTGTATACTTGTTTGCTGTTGTATTTATTTTTAAAATTACTTTATATTCATGGTAAGCAAAATTTAGTTTTCTATTTATTTTACTTAAGTTTAAGTTACACTGATTCTACTTGAAAAAAAAATTGTCGATGATAATAATAAGAGTTGATGCTTTCCTGGCATTTCTCCCTGTGTCTGGCTTTTCATATATTTGTCATTTGGTCATAGTTTGCATAAAGCGCTATTATACTGCTACTTCACACCCCCAGAGACATAGAGGTTGAATATTGTGTTGATTGTCACACGGTTCATGAATAAAGGGAGCATAAGGATGAATCCAGGTGCTCTGGCTCCATAATCAAAGTGACTCTACTCCATAGTCAATCTGTTACCTCTAAAGTATCAATATATAAAGAATTAATGGGCAAAAACAGGGAGGTTGCTACTCAGGAGGCACTGCTCTTCGTTTTACTTGGTATCCTGTGTTTTTTTTTTTTTTTTTTAATTTAAATCTTTGTCTAGTATGTAAGATGACTTCAAAAATCCAGTCAAAGGTGAATGAACGAATGGATATGTTTTCTGTATCACACTCAGTAGTATCTTCCCAAAGCTCGAATTACATCCTCTCATTCCCCTGCTTAGACTTCTTTAGTGGCTGCCTTTTAAGTTTGCCACAGTACACAAATAAAAATATAGAACACCCAGTTAAAGTTAGATTTCAAATAAATAATGAACTTTTAAAATTTTTATTTAAATTTAAATTGTTTATTTTAAATTCAAATAAATGTAATGGGCTTCTTGTTTACAGCTTAATTCTCCAACCTCTTCTTATACCATTTCCCATGTAGACTTTGTGTTTACCCATGTCTGGATATTGGCAGTTCCCTGAATACCTATTTTCTGTAATCTCCCGAGCTTTTCACATACTGTACTCCTTAACAGACCATCCATCTCTTAAGTCTTTTATCAGATCAGATAAGATGTTATACCTCCTTAGTCTAGGTTAGAGGCCACCATGCTTGCAGTTCTCCAACCAGATATCTTATTACACGGTGTGTGTGCTCAGTTGTATCTCTTTGTGATCCCATGGACTATAACTGGCCAGGCTCCTCTATCCATGGGATTTCCCAGGTAAGAATACTGGAGTGGGTTGTCATTTCCTTCTCCAGGGGATCTTCCCTACTCAGGGATTGAACCTGTGTCTCCTGCATCGGCAAGTGGATTCTTTATCACTGAGCCACCTGGGAAGCCCATTACACTGTGTAGTAATTGCCTATTTACCTGTTTATCTCTCTCTGGACTTCATGCTCTTTGAAGGCAGGGGCCATATACATCTTGCATCCTTGTTGTATGCCCAGGGTATGACCTAAAACAATATTTGTGGAAGANTCTCCTGCATCAGCAAGTGGATTCTTTATCACTGAGCCACCTGGGAAGCCCATTACACTGTGTAGTAATTGCCTATTTACCTGTTTATCTCTCTCTGGACTTCATGCTCTTTGAAGGCAGGGGCCATATACATCTTGCATCCTTGTTGTATGCCCAGGGTATGACCTAAAACAATATTTGTGGAAGAAAATGTACTTGAAAGTTTACCTATGGAGCAAGTTCAGATCTGGACTATTTTGTTGATTCAGAAAACAAGTGGCTGACAATATATGCAGGAGAAAATGAGTACTGATGCATGTCTCTGTTCTGCATGTTTTGCTCATCTAAGATCTATTTTTCACATGAATATATTTAACATTAGACACAAAGCTCTGATTTTTTTTTTCAAGAAGAATGCATATTAAGGGCTCCTTTTAGAAGCAGAATCTATTTTGCCCAAACCAATGATGCATAAAATTATACTTTAATCATCCCGATAAGTCATCACAACTTCATAGCTTATTTATCAATTTCTACAGAATTTAACATCAAGCTATCATTGACCCAGTTGATTCTATGTCTGTATATTGTATGAGAATGATAAACCCTATAAAAGAACTAGGCTGGATAGTACATAGTGCTGAGCTATTTATACATCTCAGGCACATTCTTGGCAAATATCTACCCAGAACGTAGATTGTCAGCAGGTGATCATTAAAGTAGCCATTTTCTCATAGAGGTCTGTCTTGGGAATTGGTTGTGATTGTCCCGTACTACTGTGGCTCTGGTACCTTCATCACACTGAATGTGGTTGTTATTGTTTGGTCGCTAAGTCCTCTCCAACTCTTTGCGACCCCATGGACTGTAGCCCATCAGGCTCTTCTGTCCATGGGATTTCCCAGGCAAGAATATTGGAGTGGGTTGCCATTTCCTTCTCCAGTGGATCTTCCCGACCCAGTGATTAAACCTGCGTTTTCTACCTGACCATCAGATTCTTTGCCACTGAGCTACCTGGGAAGCCCCTGGAGGTTACAGCTAGCTTAAAAAAACAAGATTTTGAGTCAGTGATTGCTTTGAAAACTTTCTGGTTTTGTTATTCTGTGAGCCTCATTTATCTTTTGTTGTAAAGTTGGGCTCCTAAAACCTACTTTTGGAAGACTGCTACTCTAGGTTTCTAACTTAATTTCTTAAACTTTAGCCAAATTCATTAGAAAATATTGCTCCTCAGAATTTTTTGTCTGATTCCGTGTCTTTTTTTTTTTTTCTCTCTTCTTGCATATGTACATTCAAACACACAAAGAGCAGTGGGAAATTTAAATGAAACCCCCTCTGGAGATGGTGGTAGTTTAGACCCTAAGTTCTGTCTGACTCTTGAAACCCCATGGACTGTAGGCTCCTCTGTCCATGAGATTTCCAGGAAAGAATACTGGAGTGGGTTGCCATTTTTTCCTCCAGAGGATCTTCCCAACCCAGGGATTGAACCCTGGTCTCCTGCATTGAAGGTGGATTATTTACCAACTGAGCTCCCTGTACCTTGGATCAAATACTGGCTCAAAGCAACCATATACGAACTTAATATTAGCCTTTTTCTTAGTTTCACAATAACTATTTTATTATTTTAGGAAGTAGAAATACCAATGAACCTAGTGAAATAGGTCACTTATATTCTAATTGTTATCCCAAGTGGTGTCAAATGAACTTGACTATTCTTTGTAATGCTTGCTGGGTTGAGAATTTCGTAGGCCTAGGAAGGAAGACAATGGAGCTGATGGAGATATAATCGCTATTTCTCTACATTTCCACATATCTCTGTAATAAAATTCTNTTAATATTAGCCTTTTTCTTAGTTTCACAATAACTATTTTATTATTTTAGGAAGTATAAATACCAATAAATACCAATGAACCTAGTGAAATAGGTCACTTATATTCTAATTGTTATCCCAAGTGGTGTCAAATGAACTTGACTATTCTTTGTAATGCTTGCTGGGTTGAGAATTTCATAGGCCTAGGAAGGAAGACAATGGAGCTGATGGAGATATAATCGCTATTTCTCTACATTTCCACATATCTCTGTAATAAAATTCTGCACATGTCTTTTTCTTGCAGCCTTTATAAACCTGCTGAAAATACAAGGGTCTAAATTTCTATTATCAGATCCCTCAGCTGAGAAAGTATGTGGATAATATTGTTTATAATGATTTGCTTCTAATAAAACATAACTATCCAAACTTATGACTTAGGAAGGCCATCAGAAAATAGGTCTAATACAGATGAATTTTGAGAGTCCTGGTTCTTCCTATAATAACTGCTCTTAGGACTAAGCAGATCAAAATCTGAAGGTATGTCTGAAGCCCACGCATAGTACACTGATTAGAAAGTTCTGAATTATATATATATATATNTATTTTAAAGTTTTTTCATGTATTTGGGGGATTTAAAAACATTAACCCCTCTCAGGTGTAATTTTCCCCCAATAATAATCCTCTATGTAGAGACTTCCCTGATGGTCTGGTGGTTAAGAATCTGCCTTTCAGTGCAGGGGGTGAAGGTTTGACCCTTGATTGAGAAACTGAGATGCCACATGCCATGGGGCAAAATCAGCCCTCGAGCACCACAGCTAGAGGAGCCCATGAACTGCAACAGAGACCCAGTGTATCCAAAACAACAGCAACAGAAAAACAAACAAAAAGAGGAAAGAAGTCCTCTGCGCCTTAAATCAGAAGTGAGGTTCCACATTCCTTGGTTGGCAATGAGTNGGCAAAATCAGCCCTCGAGCACCACAGCTAGAGGAGCCCATGAACTGCAACAGAGACCCAGTGTATCCAAAACAACAGCAACAGAAAAACAAACAAAAAGAGGAAAGAAGTCCTCTGCGCCTTAAATCAGAAGTGAGGTTCCACATTCCTTGGTTGGCAATGAGTTCTTCCTCCTCCATCCTACTTCTTGACCTGTGAAGGGTCAAGTTCTCTTTCCTGGGGATGGGCCAGGATTTGTTCAAGCCATTGCTCTTACGGGTGATTTGGGACATTGTGTCTATGGTAATGAGAATATATAACATTTTAGGTCGCAGAGATTAGTTTAGAATTGGAAGTCTGACTTAGTTTGGAATGTGGAAATGAGAGTAAGTTTCTGGAAAAGTTTCCTTAAAATAGAGACTTCAGGAAATGATCATCTCTTCTTTCTCTGGATTTTTTTTTTCAGTTGTTAATGGGTCATTCTGGCTGAACACTGAACCAGAGCTAAGAGAATTGAAAAGAAATAAAGTTAGGATCTCTAAACGAAGCACTCCAGAATCTAATCTTATTTTACTCATTTTCCTTTAGCTTGATAGTTTGATTCCTTATAGTTGAAAACATTTTNTGATGGTCTGGTGGTTAAGAATCTGCCTTTCAGTGCAGGGGGTGAAGGTTTGACCCTTGATTGAGAAACTAAGATGCCACATGCCATGGGGCAAAATCAGCCCTCGAGCACCACAGCTAGAGGAGCTCATGAACTGCAACAGAGACCCAGTGTACCCAAAACAACAGCAACAAAAAAACAAACAAAAAGAGGAAAGAAGTCCTCTGTGCCTTAAATCAGAAGTGAGGTTCCACATTCCTTGGTTGGCAATGAGGNGGGGCAAAATCAGCCCTCGAGCACCACAGCTAGAGGAGCCCATGAACTGCAACAGAGACCCAGTGTATCCAAAACAACAGCAACAGAAAAACAAACAAAAAGAGGAAAGAAGTCCTCTGCGCCTTAAATCAGAAGTGAGGTTCCACATTCCTTGGTTGGCAATGAGTTCTTCCTCCTCCATCCTACTTCTTGACCTGTGAAGGGTCAAGTTCTCTTTCCTGGGGATGGGCCAGGATTTGTTCAAGCCATTGCTCTTACGGGTGATTTGGGACATTGTGTCTATGGTAATGAGAATATATAACATTTTAGGTCGCAGAGATTAGTTTAGAATTGGAAGTCTGACTTAGTTTGGAATGGGGAAATGAGAGTAAGTTTCTGGAAAAAGTTCCTTAAAATAGAGACTTCAGGAAATGATCATCTCTTCTTTCTCTGGATTTTTTTTTCAGTTGTTAATGGGTCATTCTGGCTGAACATTGAACCAGAGCTAAGAGAATTGAAAAGAAATAAAGTTAGGATCTCTAAACGAAGCACTCCGGAATCTAATCTTATTTTACTCATTTTCCTTTAGCTTGATAGTTTGATTCCTTATAGTTGAAAACATTTTAATAGATTCATCACTTGTTTCAAGGCGATAATAGAGTTATTAAGTAGAGAGGTGTGGCAAGATATATGTGTATCCCATATATATAGATTTTTGTCATTTCTAATGTGTATGTATATGTTTATATATACATATATTTGTACACACATGTGTACTTTGGCCATCTTAATATGATGAAAAATAGAGACTTTTTTGCTATACATCACATATGTAATTTTAAAATTTATAGCTGTCTCATTTAAAAAAGAAAAACATGAAATTCATTTTGGTAAGATTTTATTTAACTCATTATATCTAAGATATCTTTTCAATGTTTAATTTTTGATGTTTTATTTAACTTAATAGATCTAAAATTTCCCGTATTTAATCAATACAAAATTTTTAATGACCTGTTTAACTTTTTTTTAGGGCTTCCCTGATATCTCAGTTGGTAAAGAATCTGCCTGCAATGCTGGAGACCCTGTTCGATTCCTGGGTTGGGAAGATCCACTGGAGAAGGGATAGGCACCCATCATTCTCTTGGGCTTCCCTTGTGGCTCAGCTGGTAAAGAATCTGTCTGCAATGCTGGAGACCTGGGTTTGATCCGTGGGTTGGGAAGATCTCCAGAGAAGGGAAAGGTAACCCACTCCAGTATTCTGGCCTGGAGAATTGCATCAGGTCGCAAAGAGTTGGACACAACTGAGCGGCTTAACTTTCACTAACTTTTTTATGGTAAATCTTTAAAATCTGATGTGTATTTTGTACTCACAGCACATCTCTTTTAGGAGGCTTCATTTGAATGCCCAATAGCCACAGGTGGCTTCTATGATTAAACATCATAAGTCTGCCTCTATGCTGGTATCTTCCAAGAGCCAGCAGCAAGTACAAATTTGGGATCTTAGGCCCCACTCCAGACCTACTGAGTCAGAATCTTCATTTAAACAAGATTCTCAGGTGATTTTATTGTGTAAAGTCTGAGTAGTTTTTTTTTGTTGTTTGGTTGTTGCTGTTTTGTTTGTTGTTGGCAGAGGTGAACCTGCTCGTACATACCTAGGCCCTCAGCCTCACTAAACTATATAGCTGGATTACAGCAAATGGGAGGTATAGTCAAGTTATATTGCCAAAAAGTGCACAAACATAGGCCTGGGAGAGCTAGTTGAGGAGTGGTAGGAGCTCTTCACACTGCAGAGACCTAATGCTAGTCTCACCATGGATGTATCCCACAAGCCTAATAGTCATAGAAGAGATTGGTTGTAAACCCCATGTGAATTGCACATCTGTTAACATGTTGATGTCTTCATTAACAGCAGATTTATTTATGCAGTATTATTTTGTATGAGAAATATCTGGTATGGGATTGTTGGGAAAATATTTACAGATCTTCAAATTATCTTTTTGAAGGATAGGGTGGAAATTGAATTGAACAATATAAGGTCTTCATTAGGCTCTTGTCACATGCCAGGTTTGTATGCATTTGCTTTGGTTTGCTTCCTGTCTGCTTTGCATTTCCCCCGCCATGGGAAATTGCATCAACTCATTAGGTAATAATTCCCCATTCACTGGAGTGGGGAGATCCATGGATTTTCAAAGAAAGAGTAGCTAGTCTTTGCATTTCACAATGGGCTTAAATTTGGGTACATTTGTCTCCTCTGTAGTTATTTTTCTATTCATCTCAAACCTTATCAAAAGTAATAATAAACTACTTCATGAGCAGATGTGCCACTTATTCATCAAGTCCTATAGTGATAATGAAGAAAGTTTAATCTGGAGTGTCTATGGAAGATGAACTAAAGCCAGATTGGTGTGAATAATAAAGACTGTTGAAATGATGGGCCCTCACATGCAAAGCCAGTCGTTATGTACTTGGCAGTGCTATCTTTTATATAGTGCAACAGTGGATAGAAACAACCACCACTTGGATGCTGGACTCTACATGAAGCTACTCTTGCTTAGAGCATAAAGGAGCATAAAGAATATATTTTCTTGCAGCTGGAAGCAGCATCTGACATTGCAAAATGTTGCAAATATGTTGGAGGGGTTGTATTTATTCAGACAAATTTAAGACAAATTCAAAAACGTGTGCAGCTTGACATTTTTGTTTAAAAAATTAAAAAATTGAGACCAATTTTGCTCTAAAAGCTGTGCAAAATGATCTCAGCTTGGGAAATGATGATTAATTTGGATCTTCTGCACATTTGACCTTACTTTTATGCATGATGCCTACCTGCTCTTGTGACTGTGTGTTCAGAGAACTACAAACAAAGCTTTATCTTATGAGTTGTGTATCTTTCTCATTTCTTACTAAATTCCGAGCATCAAAACTACAATAGCAATATCTTATAATTTCTGAGAATGTGGGTTTTGTCCCATGGTTTTACAACAGTTACTTTTCTACTATGTGCTTTTGTGTTTGGGGAAATGTAGACATGAGTATTAGTTTCCCATGTGGATCTGCTGGCCTGAATGATTATTTTTTATTTAAACGTTTTAAATAAATTCCTTGGTAGGTTCCTGTTGTAGTAATAGACACCTAAATAATTCTGTCCTGTTCAGGAAATGGAAATGAATGTATACCATGCATAGAAAATCCTGCTTTTGACCTTTGCATGCAGCACCACTCAATAATTCAGTTAACAAACCCCATGAGGAATAGTTCATAATTATTTCTTAAAAGTCAACATGGTTGTGAAGCAGCTTGCCAATATGAGAAGAATAGGAGATTTAGAATAACAGGCCCATGCTGTACTTATACTTTTCAGTGAATTTAATACTTCTAAGATGTCCAAACCAATAGCCTGAAGGAATTTAAAAAGTTGTTTCTTTATAGAACAAATGGGATACTAAGTGTTGCCTCAGGAAAAGATATTTTATATTCAAATTATGTTGCTAAATGATGTCTGTTGATACTGAACTCTTCACATTCCTTAAGCTGCGCATCTTCTTCCCAACCTGTTCCTCCTTTCGTACTCCCTCCTTCCATGAATGGTCATTACCCACCAGGCTTTTTGTCTCGCAACCCTCTCCTTGCAGTTACAATTTCAGCTCCCAGAACTCCCGAATCTTCCTAAATGCAGGAGCTTCTCCATTGCCACCGGCACTTTCACATGCTGTTTCTTCTGTCCAATTTAGCTCCTCGTCCCTCTTCTTTTATTCTTTCTTTGGCTACCTTACCTGCAGTAAGGCTCTGTAAGGCTCCCCTCAGGTAGCACTTCCTTTTCCAAGTCTTCATTGTTTGACACTTTTCTCCTGCTCTGACTTGTCTGTGCTCTCCCATCACCTGCTGAAACNCCATATGGCATGATATCTTTCATTTTTAAGGCTAATATGTCATGGTTTGCATATATCACATTTTGTATTTTAAAAATGTTTATTTTATTTAAAAATGCCTACATCATCATTTTTAATATGCTGCTTTTAATTTACAGGGAGTTACACAAGTTTGTTTTTATTGTTCAGTTGCTTAGTTGTCTCCAACTCTTTGTGACCCCATGGGCTGCTGCACACCAGGCTCCCTTGTCCTTCACTGTCTCCTGGAGTTTGCTCAAATTCATGTCCATTCAGTCGTTCTCATCCTCTGTCTCAACTGTCTCATCCTCTGTGCCCCCTTCTCCTCCTGCCCTCAATATTTCCCAGCATCAGGGTCTTTTCCAATGATTTGGCTCTTTAAATCAGATGGCCAAAGTATTGGAGCTTCAGAATTATCTGTTCCAATAAACATTAAGGGTTCGTTTCTTTTAGGATTGTCTGGTTTGATCTTGCTGCTGTCCAAGGGACTCTCTGAAGAGTCTTCTCCAGCACCACAATTCAAAAGCATCAATTCTTTGGTGCTCAGCCTTCTTTATGGCCCAAATCTTACATCTATACATGACTGTTGGAAAAACCATAGCTTTGACATTATGGACCTTTGTTGGCAAAGTGATGTCTCTGCTTTTTAATACACTGCTTAGGTTTGTTATACCTTTCCTTCTAAGGAACGTGCGTCTTTTAATTTCACGGCTAAAGTCAGTGTCTGCAGTGATTTTGGAGCCCCAAAGAATAAAATTTGTCACTGTTTCCACTTTTTCTCTTTGTATTTGCCATAAAGTGATGAGACCAGGTGCCATGATCTTAGTTTTTTGAATCTTGAGTTTCAAGTCANGAACGTGCGTCTTTTAATTTCACGGCTAAAGTCAGTGTCTGCAGTGATTTTGGAGCCCCAAAGAATAAAATTTGTCACTGTTTCCACTTTTTCTCTTTGTATTTGCCATAAAGTGATGAGACCAGGTGCCATGATCTTAGTTTTTTGAATCTTGAGTTTCAAGTCACCTTTTCTACTCTTCTTTCACCTTCATCAAGGGACTCTTTAGCTCCTCTTTGCTTTCTGCCATTAGAGTAGAATCACTTGGACATCTGAGGTTGTTGACATTTCTCCCAGGAATCTTGATTCCAGCTTGTGATTCACTCAACCGGGTATTTTACATGATGTATTAATACTCTGCATATAAGTTAAATAAGCAGGGTGGCAATATACAGCCTTTCCCAATTTGGAACCAGACAGTTCTGTGTCTGGTTCTGTTGCTTCTTGACCTGCATACAGGTTTCTCAGGAGACAGGTAAGGAGGTGGTCTGGTATCCCCACATCTTTTAAGAATTTTCCACAGTTGGTTGTGATCCACACATTCAAAGGGTTTAGCACAGGCAATGAAGCAGAAGTAAATGTTTTCCCAGAACTCTCTTGCTTTCTCCATGATCCAATAAATGTTGGCAATTTGATTTCTGGTTCCTCTGACTCTTTGAAAGACAGCTTGGTCATCTGGAAATTTTCAGTTCATGTACTAGTGAACCTTATCTTGAAGGATTTTGTGCATAACCTTGCTAGCATATGAAATGAGTGCAATTGTGTGGTAGTTTGAACATTCTTTGGCATTGCCCTTGTTTGGGATTGGAATGAAAATTGACCTTTTCCAGTCCTGTGACCACTGCTGAGTTTCCCAAATTTGTTGGCATATTGAGTGCAGCACTTTCACAGCATCGTCTTTCAGGATTTGAAATAGCTCAATTGGAATTCCATCACCTCCATTAGCTTTGTTCATAGTGATGCATTCTAAGGCCCACTTGACTTCACATTCCAGGATGTCTGGTTCTAGGTGAGTGGCCACACCATTGTGGTTATCTGGGTCATTAAGACCTTTTTTGTAAATTTATTCTCTGTATTCTTGTTACCTCTTCCCAATCTTTTCTATTTCTGTTAGGTCCTTACCATTTCCAAGTTAAGATCTATTAATTATCAAGGATATATAAATATTAAGGTGAAGAAAAAATAATCTCATTATGTTTCTTGAAAGTTTATTAATTTGACTCTCTTCATCAAAAATCTTTTAAAAATGATAAAAATATATGTTTAAGTTAGGGCCAGGTATTTTTTTTTTTTAACCCACTCATCAGTCAATGCAGCCAACATTATTTTGGCTTTCCTGTCTTGACTATCTTGAAGAGATGCATGAATGCATTACCTTGTACATTGCAACATTGTTCATAGTAGCCAAGATGTCTCTTTCTTCCTTTCTTCCCCTTCCTCCTTTCTTTCCTGCTTTTCCTTTATTGAAGTAGAATATTGATTTATAATATTAGTTTCAGATATAGTAGAGTACAACATAGTAATTAAATATTTTTATGATTGTACTTCATTTATAGTTGTTAAATTACTGGCTATATTTCCCTGAGCTGTGCAATATATCCTTGTTGCTTATCTTTTTGTACATAATAGGTTGTATCTTTTAATCTCCATACCCTATCTTGCCCTTTCCCCCTCCCCATTGATAACCTCTAGTTTGTACTCTTTATGAATTTTTTTGATGTGTTAAATACATTCATTTTATTTTTAAAGTGATTAATCATATAAGTGATTAAGAGAAATATAAATGCTCTATTATTTCACTAAGCATAATACTCTTGGTCCATCCATGTCTTAGCAAATGGCAAAATTTCATTCTTTTTTATGGCTGAGTAATTCCATTGTCTATGTATATTCCATATTGTATTCAGTTTCCTTCATCAGTGTTTTACAGTTTAAGAATATAGGTCTTTTACTTCTGGCTTAATTTTATTCCTAAATATTTTATTCTTTTTGATATAATTTTAAATGGGATTGTTTTCTTGCTTTCTCTTCCTGATAATTTATTATTAGTGTATAGAAAAGCAACAGATTTCTACATACTAATATTGTATCCTGCAATTTTACTCAATTTATTTACTATTTTTAGGTGGTTTTTTTTTTTTTTTGGTGGAAACTTTAGAGTTTTCTATATAGTGTCACATGGAGATGTCACTTTTTTAATGAGTTTTTTTTACAGCTATAAATTTCTCTCTGAGGCCTGCTTTTTTTGAATCATTTACTTTTTTAAGATATATTTATTTATTCATGGTTGCCTTGTGTCTTGGTTGCTGCTTGTCAGCTTTCTCTAATTTCAGAGCACAGGTGCTATGCTTTGTTGCCTTGCATGGGCTTCTCATTGCAGTGGTTTCTCTTGTTGTGGAGCATGGGCTCTAGGCATGCAGGCCTCAATAGCTGCAGGGAGAGGGCTCGATAGTCATGGCTTACAGGCCTAGCTGTCTCATGACATATGGGATCTTCCTGGACCAGGGATTGAACCTGAGTCTTCCTGAACTGGCAGGCAGATTCTTTGCTGCTCAGTCACCAGAGAAGCCCGAATCATTAAAGTTTTCATTAGCATTCCTCTGAAAGTACTTTCTAATTTCCCTTTAAATTTCTTTTTTGATACACTGGTTATTTAGGTATATGTTATTTATTTACCATATGGTTGTGTGAATTTTCAAAAATTTCTTCTGTTATTGATGGCCAATTTTTATTGTATTTTGCTTTTGTTGGGTGGAGCTGCTCTATAGATGATTAGTTACTAATAGTAGTGTTGTCCAAGTCTTCTATTTTCTTGCTGTTCTGTCTAGTAGTTTTATGTATAATTGAAAATGAGATATTGAAATCTCTAAGAATTATTGTTAAACTGTCTATATTTTGAACTGCAAGGAGATAATCCATCCTAAAGGAAATCAGTCCTAAATATTCATTGGAAGGACTGATGCTGAAGCTGAAACTCCAATATTTTGGCCACCTGATGGGAAGAACTGACTCTTTGGAAAAGACCCTGATGCTGGGAAAGATTGGAGGCAGGAGGAAAAGGGGACGACAGAGGATGAGATGGTTGGATGGTATCACCAACACAATTGACATGAGTTTAAATAGGCTTTGGGAGTTGGTGATGGACTGGGAGACCTGGAGTGCTGCAGTCCATGGGGTTGCAGAATCGGACATGACTGAGCAACTGAACTGAACTATTTTTTCTAGAACCCCTATTTTAAAAGGCCATTATTTATGCTTGAGCTAAATAACAGCTAACATTAGTTTGCAAACATTATATCATTCACAAAGCATCTGCATACAATTTATCACTGAATTTTTTTCCCTCACAAGTTTAAGAACTAGTATTTTTTACATTCAATAGTTGAAGAAAATGCTTTTAAGGGAAATAAAATATGCTGACCAAGTTGAAGCTGGTAAAGCTGATGCTTGAGCTCAGGTTTGTTAATGTCCTGTATGCTTCCCACTGTGCCATGGTGTGATCTTCCCTTTTCCCCACTCATCAAAGTAATATCCCATAAATGTAGTCGTGAGTGGAGTTCTGCCCACCTTTCTTTTCTTTCAGACCAAGAAGACTCCTTCTCAGACTATTGACTTCAGTGGTGTCCATGTCTCGCTCCCACTCAAGAATCTGTGTCTTTAGTTGACATCTTGGATTGGTATTTTCTGGTATTAAGATTTCTACCCAGTTTTTTGGCCAAGAGCCAACAAGCTCTGGTGATGACAGCCAGACCTACTTGCCTCTCCATTCAAACATTGCCAGCTGGGTGGCATCCCTTTCTGCCAACCACCTGCCTGCATTTATCTTATCCTGCCAAAGCAGCTCTTTCTGAATTCCAGCTCCAGCTTCAGTTCAGCCCTTCTCCTGGCACACCTGAGAGGTACATGCAGGCCAGAATTAAATAGCAAGGCATTTTTCAAAATCATTGCATAGCAGATAAATGATCAAAAGCTGGGTCTACCTACTTAGGGAGAAACCAGCTAAATGGAAAGTGGAGACAGTCAGCTGTTTGTTTATAACCTGCATTAAGCCAACAAAAGAAAAAGGATTTTGGCTGATGTTCTCAGTGAGTTATCCAGAGGTGAGTATGTCATGTAAAAATGTGGTGACTCAGTGAGGTGGGAGCAGGTGGAAAGATGATGTTTGATCTGCAGTGGAATCCCCAGTAAATTGTTCCTGATGCCGTCTGAAGTTTAAATTTGGTAATTTGGAAGTCTCTGGTGTTTGACTCTGTGAATATAGCAAGAAGAAGACAAGGAGTTCAATCGGGCAGCACAGTTAGTGCCAGAGGTGAGTTGGAGGAGAACATATTGGAAAGAGGTATAAACATTTTGTCAGGACACAGTCCTGCTTTTTGTGTAGATCTCTTTAGTAAGCAATCTTTTTGACAGGTAGCCAAATCTTAGGGTTGTGTAGGCCAGGATGTGTGACAGAATGCACACCCTGAACCTGACATATTGATTGGGGAACAAGAAATAGATTCAGGGCCCTAAAATATGGCCCAAGGACATGATAGCTGGAAAGTCAGGGTGGATTATTGAAATCAAACAAGATATGTTTGGAGTGTATGTGTTTTTACATCTGGGTGTCTTTTTCTGGTGGGGAGATATTTTTCAAGAACTTCTGGAATTTACAACAAAAGCTACTTCAGGATTTAACAGTTTAGTGCCTTTGTTTCTTTTTTTAAAAAATATTTATTTACTTAGTTATTTAGGCTGTGCCGAGTCTTAGTTGCTCCTGGGCTTTTCTCTGGTTTTTGGATGTGGGAGCTACTCTCTAGTTGTGGTGTGCTGGCTTCTCATTGCAGTGGCTTCTCTTGCTGTGAAGCACAGGTTCTTGGGCTCATTGACTTCAGTAACTGTGGCCCCCAGGCTCTAGAGCAGGCTCAGTAGTTGTGTACAGCATGTGGGATCTTCCTGGATCAGGGATCGAACCCCTGTCTCCTGCACTGATAGGTGAATTCTTTACCACCGAGGCACCTTTGTCTTTCAAAGTTGGATTATCTTCTTTCTAACTTTATAGCTGATAAAAGGGGAAAGGAACCCATTTGTCACATACTTCATGATTGAACTGTGGAAAGGGAATCTGACACTGCATTTGAGTACACTGTGCTCTAATCCATTCTTGGGAGAGTGTAAAATGGTATATTCATTGGGGTGGGATGTTTTTATGATGTCAGCTAGACATTTAGTCATTCTTGATAATAATCCTTGATAATCACTGAGAGAAAAGTCCAAGAAGGCTTAAGGTTGCAAGAAATTAGAGTTAATCTCAATTGTCATTATTACAAGAATGGATAAAGCATGGTAAATGCATACAATAATACTGTGAATTTACAAAAGGAAGAAAGTGGCTCTAACAACTACACAGACCAATTCTCAAAACATCGTCTCTCAAAAAGCAGAATAACACTAATTAATAAACATATAAAGCTTAATATACCATACAATTTTAAAAGATATACTTACACACACATTTTCATGAATCTTTAAACTGAAAAAGGATTATACCAAACTCATAGTAAAGGTTGGGTAAGTTCAAAGGAGGAAGACTTTAGTTTTACTTTTAATGAATTAATTTTTCTTTAATGTGACTTTGTATTTATATATTATGTATATTTATGGAGTTATGTGTAACTTAAAAGTTTTAAATTATGACTTAGAGTTTTGAATGTCTTGTTTTTTCTTGTATATTTTTCTAAAAGTGATTTGGAAGTTTATGCAAAATAAGAAAAAGAATACATTAAAAAAATTCCATTAAAAAGAATACATTTGAATCAGTTCTAATGAGGTGGATGAAACTGGAGCCTATTATACAGAGNACAAGCTGGAATCAAGATTGCTGGGAGAAATATAGATATGCAGATGACACAACCCTTATGGCAGAAAGTGAAGAGGAACTAAAAAGCCTCTTGATGAAAGTGAAAGAAGAGAGTGAAAAAGTTGGCTTAAAGCTCAACATTCAGAAAACTAAGATCATAGCATCCAGTCACATCACTTCATGGAAGATAGATGGGGAAACAGTGTCAGACTTTATTTTTTGGTCTCCAAAATCACTGTGGATGGTGATGGCAGCCATGAAATTAAAAGACGCTTACTCCTTGAAAGGAATGTTATGACCAGCCTAGACAGCATATTAAAAAGCAGAGACATTACTTTGTCTACAAAGGTCTGTCTAGTCAAGGCTATAGTTTTTCCAGTGGTCATTAATGGATGTGAGAGTTGGACTATAAAGAAAGCTGAGTTTTGAAGAATTGATGCTGTTGAACTGTGGTGTTGGAGAAGACTCTTGAGAGTCCCTTGGACTGCAAAGAGATCCAACCAGTCCATCCTAAAGGAGATCAGTCCTGGGTGTTCATTGGAAGGACTGATGTTGAAGCTGAAACTCCAATACTTGGCCACCTCGTGCAAAGAGCTGACCCATTTGGAAGAGACCCTGCTGCTGGGAAAGATTGAGGACAGGAGGAGAAGGGGACGACAGAAGATGAGATGGTTGGATGGCATCACCGTCTCAATGGACATTGGTTTGGGCGGAATCCTGGAGTTGGTGATGGACAGGGAGGCCTGGAATTCTGCGTTTCATGGGGTTGCAAAGAGTCAGACACGACTGAGTGAGTGAACTGAATTGAATCCCAAACTCCCAGTCCTTCCCTACTCCACTTGTGGCAGACACAGTCTGTTCTCTCTGTGTGTGAGTCTGTTTCTATTTTGTAGGTAGACATTTGTCTTTCTCTTCTGACTTTCTTTACTTAGTATCGTAATCTCTAGTTGCATCCTTCTTGTTGCAAATGGCATTGTTTCATTCTATTTTATGGCAGAGTAGTATTCCATTGTATATATGTACCATGCCGTCTTTATTCATTCAGATGTTGTTGGACATTTAGGCTGTTATCATGTTTTGGGGATTGTGAATAGTGCCACTATAAACATAATGGTGCATGCTTGTTTTTTTTTTTTTTTTTTTCTTTTTGGCCATATCTATGGCACATGGAAATTGCCCCACCAAGAATTGAACCCATGCCCCCTGATGCGGAAGCAGATTCTTAAACACTGGATCACTGAGGAAGGCCACATGTATATTTTTGAACTATGTTTTGTCCTGGTGCATGCCCAGGAGTGAGATTGCTGGATCATAGGGTAATTCTGTTTTTAGTTTTCTGAGGAATTACCACACTGTTTTTTGTTTAGTGGCTGCACATACTTAAATCCCACCAGTAGTGTAGGAAGGATCCTTTTTCTCCATACCCTTTCCACCTTTTATTTGTTGTAGATTTTTTGATGATGGCCATTCTGACTAGTGTGAGGTGATAACTCATTGTAGTTTTGATTTGCATTTCTCTAGTAATTAGTGATGTTGAGCATCTTTGCATGTGTCTGCTGGCCATCTGGAGAAATGTCTATCAAGATCTTTTGCCCATTTCTCAATTGCGTTGTTTATTCTTTTGTTGTTGCCTTGTCTGAAATGTGTATTTTTAAATTAAACTTTTGTAGATCACTTTGTCTGCAAATGGTTTCTCATATTCCATAGATTGTCTTTTCCTTTTTTCAAAAAAAAAAAAAATGATTTCCTTTGCTTTTCCAAAACTTTTAAGTTTGATTAGGTCCTATTGGTTTATTTTTGTTTTTATTTCTATTGCTGTTGGAGACCAAACTAAGAAAACAGTGGTATGATTTATGTCAGAGAATGTACCTATACTCTCTTCTAGGAGTTTTATGGTATCATGTCTAATGTTTAAATCTTTAAGCCATTTCGACTTTATTTTTCTGCATGGTATGAGAGTGTGTTCCATCTTCACTGATTTACATGCAACTGCCCAATGTTCCCTACACCACTTGCTGAAGAGATTGTCTTTTCCCCATTTTATATTCTTGCCTCCTTTGAGGCAAGAATTGACTGTAGGTTTGTGGCTTTATTTCTGGGCTCCGTATTTTGTTCCACATATCCATTTTTGTACTTCCAACACTGTTTGGATTACTGTAGCTTTTTAGTATTGTCTTAAGTCTGAGAGAGTTATGCCTCCTGCTTTGTTCTTTTCCCCTCAGGATTGCTTTGACAGTTCTGGGTCTTTTATTGTTCCATATAAATTTTGGGGTTATTTGTTCTAGTTCTGTGAAATGTCATAGGTATTTTGATATGGATCATATTAAATATGTAGATTGACTTGGGTGGTATTTCCATTTTAATAATATTGCTCCAATCCCAGAGCATGGAATATATTTCCATTCCTTTTGAATCCTCAATTTCCTTTTTAAATGTTTTATAGTTCTTAACATATTGTTTCACCTCCTTGGTCAGGTTTATTTCTTTGTATTTTATTTATTTATTTATTTTTGGTGTTTAAAATGTCAAAAGCATTTTTAAAGTTCCAGGAACACAAGAGACAATCCCATTTCCTTGGAGAAGGCTTTACAGAAGAGGTGAGTCTTGATGGAAGTGTATAGTAACAGAATTCTGGTGGCTATGTGAAGAATATGTAGAATGGAAAAACTTCTGCAGATAGGGGATTATTTAGAGATAATATGACAATGAGGAAGAAACAGAAGAAAATCAGTGCATTTATAATATGGGTCTCAAACTCAAATGCTTACACTGTGCAGGTAGACAATTTAAATGTATGAAGCAGTTAGGTATGAGATCATAAGGAGAAGAAAGAGCTGTGAAAAATGCACATTCTTTTCCTATCTAAAGAGGGGAGCCATGGTCACTTCTAGCTAATTATGTAAGAGATTATTATAGGTGGGAGTGCAGACCCAGTACTGTCAAATTGGACTTTTTTCCAAAAGAAATTGAACACCTAAATTTTTATGCAAAATCTTTTGAATTTTAAGGTGTGAAAGGTTGTGTGTGTTAACACCCTCTGGGAAAAAAAAAAAAAAAAATTTCCAGGCAACATGTGGATCATGGATTGGCAGATCATGGCCCTGAATCTGAATCTGTGTGGCTTAGTCCATATTTGAAAGTGAATGGTGAAAGATGATGCAGTGTTCTGGCTAAGACAAGCATTCAGGATTGTGATTTCAATATGAAATTAGGAATCAGAAATATATGCATGTGATTATAGTGATGCTGAGTTTATTGGGGTGTTTGACAATTGAAGGTCCTTATATGAGTAAACAAACCTTATTATTCCAGAAGGTATTGAAATATGGGTCCCAGAGCTCTTGTCAGAGGATAAGAACTAGGAAAATAGTATGTGGTAACTGTGATTGTGGTACTTTCATTTTTTGCTTGTAACATCTATGCAACCCATATCAAACCTAATTTCCTTATGCCACCACTTATACTGATTGTCTTAACCACCTAATAATACTTTCAATAGTTTACTTAACGGCACAATATTTGTTTTATATTAACATATTCATTATTTTATCCCATAGTTCTTGCCCTAATTTTAGTTTTTTCCTTTATTCCAAAGTGAGAGAAAGCAACTGAATGCATCACGTGTTATTTTGTTGACAAGTGTGTGAAAAATCAGTGTGTATATATGCTAATAGAGATATTTTGAGCTAACTTGGTGGCTCAGACAGTAAAGAATCTGCCTGCAGTGGGAGACCCAGGTTCGATCCCTGGGTCAGAAAGATCTCCTGGAAGAGGGAATGGCAATCCACTCCAATATTCTTGTCTGGAGAATCCCTTGGACAGAAAAGCCTAGTAGACTGTAGTCTATGGGGTTGCAAAGAGTTGGACATGACTGAGCATGGGCATACTTTAACTCCTTAGCACACAGAAATATTTTAAAGATTTCCCCCCATAGATTACTGAAAAAAAGTTACTTAAATTTGTTTTGCCTTTTATTGGGAAAAAAGAAGAAAAATACTAATTTTCTTGCCAATGGATAATTTGTTTCCATATTAGTGGTCTTTCTTTTAACCACCTTAAAGGGTTTTAGAAATATAAACAATATATTGACCTTTAGCTCTTTCTGCCTTTAAGAGAAACCTCTTAATGCTATTTTAGAAAAGGTGAGGCATTTAATAAGTATGCTTTTTGATAAAAAGAAACGGTTTGGCCAAACATTTCCATGACCTCAATTGTTTAGCAAGACTTTTGATTGACTGGGCTGAAACAAAGTTGATTTTCTTAATATTGCTCTGTTTTAAAGATATTCATCTTAATATAGTAATGACAGTTTCATTCTTCTAGACTTTGCAGAAATAAAAAAGCATCTTATTATAGATAATAGATAAACAATACAATATATAAACGTAATTAAAGCCTCAAGATAGTGAAGTTGTCAATTCTCCCCAAATTTATCTATTGGTTTAATGCAATTCCCATCAAAATTCGGAATTTATTAAAATGGTACTGAAGAATGTATTTACAGGGGAACAGTGGAGAAACAGGCATAAAGAATAGACTTATGGACATGGGGAGAGGGGAGGAGAGGGTGAAATATATGGAAAGAGTAACATGGAAACTTCCATTACCATATGTAAAATAGATAGCCAACGGGAATTTGCTGTATGTCTCAGGAAACTCAAACAGGGGCTCTGTATCAACTTAGAGAGGTGGGATGGGAAGGGAGATGGGAGGGAGTTTGAAAGGGGAGGGGATATATGTATACCTATGGCCGATTCATGTTGAGGTTTGACAGAAAACAGCAAAATTCTATAAAGCAATATTCCTTCAATAAAAAAATAAAAACTCAACAAACTTTTCTGTAGAAATTGTTAATGTTATTAAAAATGTACATGGAAAGAAATAGGACCTAAACAGAATAGCTAAAGTGATTATGATAAAGAATAAAGTTGGGGAACCATTGTACCCAATGGTAAGTCTTGCTGTATAACTAGAGTGATCAAGATAGTGTGGCACTGGCTGAAGGGTAGACCCATAGGTCAGTAGAGTGACCCAGAAATAGCCCTACACCAATATGCCAAATTGAGTTGTGGCGAAGGTGCAGAACCAATTCAGTGGAGGAAGGATAATCTTTTCAACAAATGGTGCTGAAGCAATTAGGCACCACAGAAAGAGAAAAAAAGAAGAAAAAAAGGACTTCTGACTAAAGCACAAACCTTGCACAAAACCTGAAAATGGACTGTAAACAGAAATGTGAAAGTGAAACTTTTAGAAGCATAGAGAAATTTGAAAAGATACATGCATCCCAATATTCATATCAGCATTATTTACAAAGCCAAGGTACAGAGGTAATCTATGTGTCCACTAACAGATGAATGGTTAAAGAAGATGTGTGTGTGTGTCTGTGTCTGTGTGTGTCTGTGTGTATGTATGTGACATACACACACCTGCACACAAAGGAATACTACTCAGCCACAAAAAAGGATTGAATTTTGTCATTTGCAACAACATGGGTGGACCTGGAGTATATAATACTAAGTGAAATAAGTCAAGAGGAAGACAAATACTGTATGATATAACTTACATAGGAAATCTACAAAAAACAACAAACTAGTAAACATAACAAAAAAGAAGCAGACCTACAGACACAGAGAACAAACTCATGGCAGTGGGAAAAGGAAATGGAGCAGGGACAATATAAAGATGGTGGATTAAGAGGTGCAAATTATATAAAAATAAACTGCAAGGATACATCGTACAGCATGGGAACATAGCCAGTATTTCATAATTATAAATGGAGTATAACCTCTAAAAGCTGAATGAGTATATTGTACACTTATAACTCATAATACTCTATATCAACTATACTTTAATAAACTATCTTTGAAAAGCTAAAACTAGCAACTAATGGATCTTTGAGTGTGTTTAGAAATTTCTGAAATTGACAAAGCAAATGGCACAAACTGTCTTTTAATGGCTATATCAAAGAAAGAATGATTTGGCTGGACAGCTCATGGGTATCATTGGTGTGATACCACCTGGTCTTTTTTTTCCCCCGTATATATATAAGTGAGTGCCTACTCTGTGCCAGCTACTGTCATAGCCGCTGTTACAATGGTGAATATTATCTATGCTGTCAAGAATAATAGTATCTAGCAATAGAGTGTCTATATTGTAAAGAGAGGACATTTCATAGTGAGAACAATGATATCAGCATTCTTAATTGTCATAAACTATTTGAAGATTTTTTGCCAGATTTATATAGCACCTTTATTTTATCTCCTAAGCTCTTGTGACTGAAGTAGGAGACAAAAAAAAAAACAGAAAAAAAAAAAAAATAGGAGTTGCTGAACTAGGCAAACAATTTTAGGAATTCTTTCAGATTCATGACACAGGACGAGTCGGCAATTATGAGAATTCTGATCTTAGAGTTGTATGTTTAAAGTTCTAAGTTTTCTAGCACCACCAACAAAACACAATTCATTAAACTGCCGGTGGTCAGGCTAACCTGGATGATTGGACTCAAAAGATGCCCATGTTGCCTTTTTTTCCTTTTCACAATCCTCTATTTTTTCAAATGGAGATTTTTAAAGCAGTCATATCACTCATAAAAGATTGATTAAAATGTTTAAAGGCAAGAAGCAATGCTATCTTTGTTTTTTAATTAAAGGGGCTCTTGGTGTCATCTAATTGCTTAGAAATAAAAAGATTAAAAGCAGATATTTCTGCTTCTGCAATGGACACAGAAAAATTGCAGAGAAATTTGAATTATATTGCCTGGGTTCATAGCCAGGCTCTAGCACTTACTATCTCTGTGTGCTTTGGCAAGTTACTCAGTTTCTGAGCCTCAGATTTCCCACTTGGAAAGTGGGGACAACCCTGTTACTATATAGGGTTACGTGATAGTGATATAAGGGGCTTAGCTTGATGTCTGGCATATAATGTGAGATCAAAAAGTATTAGTTGCTTTTATTACTTTTTTAAAATTGCAAATAGGCTAAGGTTTGGGTGTTCATGCTTAGGAAAGCCTGTGCTTTTCAAATTGTTTCCATCTCAAAGTCCAAATTTGAGTCAATAGAGGTTAACGTATCAGGAATCTTTTGGGAGGGCATTATGGTGCAAGATAATGAAAAACTGCTAGGCAGTGATTTAAAAAAATATTTTTACATGGGTAGTAGAAACTATTTGTTTTAAGCTGGAGAAATTGGATATGTACTTGAGGGAGATTAATTTGGTCAGAATTTTTCAGATAAATTGCAGGAAGGAGGCATTTATGGCACAGATTCTAATTTCAGACTCTTGCTAGCCTCAAGGTAGGAAGTAATGGACAGATTTATAGCTTTCACTTGTTCTTCTTAATAATGATTACAAAACAAAAGTAGTGAACGATTCAATAACCATTTATATTTGGCTTTACAATTTGTAGAGTTGTTCTTTCAGATTTTGTTTTTGTTTCTGTCCTGTTTGTGTGTGTACCTTTTGCAGGGGGGGGCGAAGAGGGAATGTCAGCACTTCTTACAAATTAATTTTTACTTTAAATCAACTTAAGAATTACTTTTTTCAGCTTTATTGAGGTATAATTGAAAAAAAAAAAACTAAGATATGTAAAATATACATTGTGATGGTTTGATGGACTTTCACATTATGAAAGCATTCCCCTCCCATCTAGTCGGATACAACTGGGCACTCACCCATGCAAGCTTTACTTTCTTAGCAGTTTTCAATTATAAAGTACAACATTATTAACTGTAGCCACCCTATTATATATTAGATCCTTGTACTTTATTCAACTTGGAGCTGAAAGTTTATACCTTTTTAGCTACCTCTACCTATTTCTACTATCCTCCTAGAAGGATTCCTTAATTCTTGTATAATGAATGATGCCCTGTGTTTTCTGGGACTGAAAAAAATCAACTATAGCACCCTTTCTCAGAAAGCTTTACGTATTGTTGAGATAAAGCACAGAATTTCTAAATAATAAGAGAAGAATACAAGAGGGACTTTGTGTTGTTTGCTCACTTCCAGGTGTAGCCTAGTACTGGGGACATGGCAGGTGATCCAAAAGTATGTGAATGAAGGTGGCGAGAGTGCCACTGTGTTTCACGTGGAAATTATCCATTTGCAGCTGCACTTGGAAGATTAATGAGGAAATGGATGTACACCAAAAACATCTAAATGACTATATTTTTATACTTGGAAACTACTGGTAACACAGGCCCACACCATCTGTTGGCTTGGCAACTGTGACAGTTGACAATATTGCTCAATGGAAAAGCCAGGATTCACTTCTGGGAGGGTAAATGAACAATTAAGCATGGCTGTGAGAACTTGGGAACCATGAAGTCTAGACTCCACTTCCTTGAGTTTTATACCTATTCAAGGCTTGGAACTCTGAAAGTCCCCACCTGGCACAGTCTTCTTATTTCTCTTCCTTCCTGATTAACTTAGTCTTAACATTAGGGTCATCAAGTCTTTCTTATCAAGAGTCTCATACCTCCCTACTCAGCTATGTTTCCTTTATCACCTGACGTATTTTTCACTTCCAAGTTTTCCCTATCTACTTGCCAACTTCCAATTCTGAAATAAATTCTATTTCCAGTTTTCTTGAAGCATGTAGGTCTCGCTGCTGCTGCTGCTAAGTTGCTTCAGTCGTGTCCGACTCTGTGTGACCCCATAGACAGCNATGTTTCCTTTATCACCTGACGTATTTTTCACTTCCAAGTTTTCCCTATCTACTTGCCAACTTCCAATTCTGAAATAAATTCTATTTCCAGTTTTCTGGAAGCATGTAGGTCTCGCTGCTGCTGCTGCTAAGTTGCTTCAGTCGTGTCCGACTCTGTGTGACCCCATAGACAGCAGCCCACCAGGCTCCCCTGTCCCTGGGATTCTCCAGGCAAGAACATTGGAGTGGGTTGCCATTTCCTTCTCCAATGCGTGAAAGTGAAAGTGAAGTCGCTCAGTCATGTCTGACCCTCAGCGACCCCATGGACTGCAGCCTTCTAGGCTCCTCCATACATGGGATTTTCCAGGCAAGAGTACTGGAGTGGGGTGCCATTGCCTTCTCCGATGTAGGTCTCTAGCTTGGTAAATTTATGTAAAAATGCTGAGTTCTAATTTCATATAGACAAGACAATAAGATTATGTTTCATTTGCTTATCTGAAAAGCTGATATGAAAAAAGTTCTGAAAATCAAATGGTTTTGTAATTTCAGTTGTCAGTTCAGTTGCTCAGTCATGTCTGATTCTTTGAGACCCCATGAATTGCAGCATGCCAGGCCTCCCTGTCCGTCACCAGCTCCTGAAGTTCACTCAAACTCATGTCCATCGAGTCAGTGATGCCATCCAGCCATATCATCCTCTGTCGTCCCCTTCTTCTCCTGCCCCCAACCCCTCCTGGCATCAGAGTCTTTTCCAATGAGTCAACTCTTCGCATGAGGTGGCCAAAGTACTGGAGCTTCAGCTTTAGTATCAGTCCTTCCAAAGAAATCCCAGGGCTGATCTCCTTCNACTCCTGTCTCTTATACACATCTCCAGCCATCTCATCCTCTGTCGTCCCCTTCTTCTCCTGCCCCCAACCCCTCCCGGCATCAGAGTCTTTTCCAATGAGTCAACTCTTCGCATGAGGTGGCCAAAGTACTGGAGCTTCAGCTTTAGCATCAGTCCTTCCAAAGAAATCCCAGGGCTGATCTCCTTCAGAACGGACTGGTTGATCTCCTTTTGTAATTTACTTGGTGGCAAAACCTGAGGTGACTAGTTTGTCAACAACACGTTAACCTGAACTGAGCTGGGGCTGTCTACATACTTTATCTCTTAGTGAGAAGATTAATATTTTTATGGAAGAAAAATGTAATTCCAAGATGGTTTCCTTGACCCTAGTTGGGATTACATGTAACATATTCTTCTACACTATTATGTCTTTTTATTTATTATTTTAAATTTTTATTTATTTAATTGAAGTATGATTACTTTACAGAATTTTGTTGATTTCTGCCAAACATCAACATGAATTTGCCATAGGTACACATATGTCTCTTCCCTCTTGAACCTCCCTCCCCATCCCACCCCTTTAGATTGTCACAGAGCCCCTGTTTCAGTTCCCTGAGTCATACAGCTGATTCCCATTAGCTGTCTATTTTACATATGGTAATATAAATGTCCATGTTACCTTCTCCGTACATCTCACCTTCTCCTTCCTCCCCCACTTCATGTCCAAAAGTCTGTCTCTATGTCTGTTTCTCCATTGCTGCCCTGATAATTTCATCAGTACCATCCTTCTAGATTCCATATATATGTGTTAGTAAATGGTATTTTTCTCTTTCTGACTTACCTCACTCTGTATAATAGGCTCTAGATTCATCCACCTTATTAGAACTCACTCAATGCATTCCTTTTTATGGCTGAGTAATATTCCATTGTATAGATAAACCACAGCTTCTTAATCCATTCATCTGTCGATGGACATCTAGTTTGCTTCCATGTTCTAGCTATTGTAAACAGTGCTGGAGTGAACTTTGGGGTACATGTGTCTTTTTCACTTTTGGTTTCGTCAGGGTATATTCCTAGAAGTGGGATTGCTGGGTCTTAATGGTGGTTTTATTCTTAGTTTTTTTTAAGGAATCTCTATACCATCTTCCATAGTAGCTGTATCAATCCACATTCCCACCAACAGTGCAAAGCATTCATTTTTCTCTACATTGTCTCCACATTTATTGTTGGTTGACTTTTTGATGATGGTCCTTCTGACTGGTGTGAGGTGATATCTCATTGTAGTTTTGATTTGCATTTCTCTAATAATGTTCCATGTTGAGCATCTCTTCGTGTGTTTGCTAACCATCTATATGTCATCTTTGGAGAAATGTCTGTGTAGGTCTCTTTCCCACTTTTTGATTGGATTGTTTGTTTTTCTGGTGTTGATCTGCTTGAGCTGGTTGTGTATTTTGGAAATTAATCCTTTGTCAGTTGTTTCATTTGCTATTATTTTCTCCCATTCTGAGGGTTGTCTTTTCACCTGGCTTATGGTTTCCTTTGCTGTACAAAAGCTTCCACTTGTTTATTTTTGTTTCAATTTCCACTACTCTAGGAAATGGGTCATAGAGGATCTTGCTTTGATATATGTCATTGGGTGTTCTACTTATGATTTCCTCTAAGAGTTTTATAATTTCTGGTCTTACATTTAGGTCTTTAATCCATTTTGAGTTTACCTTTGTGTATGGTGTTAGGAGGTGTTCTAATTTCATTCTTTTACATATAGCTGTCCAGTTTTCCCAGGACCACTTACTGAAGAGGCTATCTTTGCTCCATTGTATATTCGTGCCTCCTTTGTTAAAAATAAGGTACCCATAGGTGCGTGGGTTTGTCTCTGGGCTTTCTATCTTGTCCCATTGGTCTATATTTCTGTTTTTGTGCCAGTAGCATACTGTCTTGATGACTGTGGCTCTGTAGTATAGCTTGAATTCAGGAAGGTTGATTCCTCCAATTCCATTCTTCTTTCTCAAGATTGCTTTTGTTATTCGAGGTCCTTTGTGTTTCCATATGAATTGTGAAAGTTTTTTGTTCTAGTTCTGTGAAAAATGCCATTGGTAATTTGATAGGGGTTGTATTGAATTTGCAGATTGCCTTTGTGTTATAGTCATTTTCACAATATTGATTCTTCTGACCAGGAACATGGAATATCTTTCCATCTGTTTATGTCATCTTTGATTTCTTTCATCAGTTCCTTATAATTTTATGTATTCAGTTCTTTTGTCTCCTTAGGTAGGCTTATTCCTAGATATTTTATTCTTTTTGTTGCAGTGGTGAATGGGATTCATTCCTTAATTTCCCTTTCTGATTTTTCAGTTAGTATATAGGAATTCAAGTGATTTCTGAGTATTGATTTTATATCCTGCAACTTTGCTATATTCACTGATTAGCACTAGCAATATTTTGATAGTATCTTTAGGGTTTTCTATGTATAGTATCATGGCATCTGCAAATAGTGATAATTTTACTTCTTTATCTATCTGGATTCCTTTCATTTCTTTATCTTCTCTGATTGCTATAGCTGGGACTTCAAAAACTATGTTGAATAATAGCAGTGACAGTGGGCACCCTTGTCTTATTCCTGAACTTAGAGAGGATGCTTTCAGTTTTTCACTGTTGAGAATAATGTTTGCTATGGGTTTATCATATGTGGCCTTCACTATATTGAGCTGAGTTACAACAGATAGTGAAGAAATGCAAAGGATTATAAGAGACTATTATGAGCAACTGTATGGCAATAAAATGGACAGCCTCGAAGAAATGGACAGATTCTTAAAAAAGTTCAATCTTCCCAGACTGAACCAGGAAGAAATAAAAATTATGAATAGCCTGATTGCAAATGCTGAAATCAAAATTGATCAATAATCTTCCAGAAAACAAAAACCCAGGGCCGGATGGCTTCAATGGTGAATTTTATCAAACATTTAGAAAAGAGCTAGTGACTATCCTTCTAAAACTCTTTCCAAAAATTGCAGAGGAAGGAACATTTGCAAATTCATTCTACAAGGCCACAATCACTGTGATACCAAAACCAAGTAAAGGCAATGCACACAAAAAATTACAGGCCAATATCACTGATGAACATAGATGCAAAAATCCTCAACAAAATTCTAGCAAGCAGAATTCAACAACACATCAAAAAGTTCATACACTGTGCTTAAGTCAGGTTTATCCCAGGAATGCAAGGATTCTTCAATATATACAAATCAATCAACATGATACACCATATTAACAAATTGAAAGGTCAGATCCATATGATGATCTCAATAGATGCAGAAAAAGCCTTTGACTATTATGTCTTTTAAACATAAAAAATTCTGAATTCTGAAGAATAGCCAATCCCAGATGTTTCAGATAAGACTCACATACCCTTAAATTTATGGATTATAAATAATTCCACTTGTGCTACCTCAAATACTCCCTAAAACAATCCTGAGGTGTAATGAATGCATTGCTGCACCCATTTTTCAGGTACAAAGAGTGAAGTTTAAAAATGTAGGTCCCTGATCACCGAGCTGGTGGACTAGAAAGCAGAGAACTAGGGTTTGAAGCTAGATGTTCTTTTCTAGTCCCTTTGTGCTCTTTCACCATTTTTTTCTTGGAGTTACGGTTCCTATCTATTATAAAAGCAATCAAATATTTTAAGCAAAAAGTGAAAAATTTGAAAAGTGGAAAGAAGAAAGAATGAAAAATGCCCAGAGAGAGTATTGTTGTGACCATTCTGTTACTCTTTTGTTCTGTTCATTCATAATGTATTTTAAACAAAATGGAAGTAATCTATGTATAGTGTATTGTATCTTGATTTTTAAAATTATTTAGATTACATATATGGTCTATTGGCATTAAATCATTTTCAGCATCATGCTTTTTCCATGGAGAAGGCAATGGCACCCCACTCCAGTACTCTTGCCTGGAAAATCCCATGGACGGAGGAGTAAGTAGGCTGACGTCTATGGGGTCGCTAAGAGTCGGACACGACTGAGCGACTTCACTTTCACTTTTCACTTTCCTGCATTGGAGAAGGAAATGGCAACCCTCTCCAGTGTTCTTGCCTGGAGAATCCCAGGGACGTGGGAGCCTGGTGGGCTGCTGTCTATGGGGTCGTACAGAGTCGGACACGACTGAAGCGACTTAGCAGCAGCAGCAGCTTTTTCCAAATTTGTTTAAGTCTCTGGTGCAGAGAATTCAGAGCACGTCATCATTTTCAGAATTTGCACAACCTCTCATTACTGATCTACATTTACATTCCAACCCACTCCTTCCTCAATTCATCTAGACACCTTCTCTTTAGATGTCTGAAGTAGGACCCTAGACATGTGAATAGTCTTAGAAATGTTACAAAATAAAATTTTTATATGTTTTCCAAGTTATTGAAATTATAATTTGCCTAGGATCAGGGTCATTTCTAGTTTTTTTTTTTTTTTNTGGAAGAAACACAAGCTGGAGTCAAGATTGCTGGGAGAAATATCAATAACCTCGGATATGCAGATGACACTACCCTTTTGGCAGAAAGTGAGGAGGAACTAAAGAGCCTTTTGATGAAAGTGAAAGAGGAGAGTGAAAGAGTTGGCTTAAAGCTCCACTTTCAGAAAACAAAGATCATGGCATCCAGTCCCATCACTTCATGGGAAAATGACCGGGAAACAATGGAAACAGTGTCAGGCTTTATTTTTCCAAGTTCCAAAATCACTACAGATGTNCAGAAAGTGAGGAGGAACTAAAGAGCCTTTTGATGAAAGTGAAAGAGGAGAGTGAAAGAGTTGGCTTAAAGCTCCACTTTCAGAAAACAAAGATCATGGCATCCAGTCCCATCACTTCATGGGAAAATGACCGGGAAACAATGGAAACAGTGTCAGGCTTTATTTTTCCAAGTTCCAAAATCACTACAGATGTTGACTACAGCCATGAAATCAAAAGACGCTTACTCCTTGGAAGAAAAGTTATGACCAACCTAGATAGTATATTCAAAAGCAGAGATATTACTCTGTCAACTAAGGTTCGTCTAGTCAAGGCTATGGTTTTTCTAGGAGTTATGTATGGATGTGAGAGTTGGACTATGAAGAAGGCTGAGCATCAAAGAATTGATGCTTTTGAACTGTGGTGTTGGAGAAGACTCTTGAGAGTCCTTTGGACTGGAAGGAGATCCAACCAGTCCATTCTGAAGGAGATCAGCCCTGGGATTTCTTTGGAAGGAATGATGTTAAACCTGAAGCTCCAGTGCTTTGGCCACCTCATGCGAAGAGTTGACTCATTGGTAAAGACTCTGATGCTGGGAGGGATTGGGAGCAGGAGGAGAAGGGGACGACAGAGGATGAGATGGCTGGATGGCATCACTGACTCAATGGACGTTTCAGTCTGAGTGAACTCTGGGAGTTGGTGATGGACAGGGAGGCCTGGTGTGCTGCAATTCATGGGTTCGCAAAGAGTCAGACATGACTGAGCAACTGAACTGACTGAACTGAACTGAAAGATGCTCATGGGCTTTCCCAGTGGTTCAGCAGTAAGGAATCTGTCTGCAATGCCACAGATGTGGCAGGAGTTGCAGGTTGAATCCCTGGGTCAGGAAGATCCCCTTGACAAGGAAATGGAAACCCACTCAAGTGTTCTTGCCTGGAGAATCCCATGGACAGAGAACCTTCAACAGATTGCATCCCATGGAGTCACAAAAGGGACTGACACAACTTAGCAGCTAAACAGCAGCAACAAAAGATGCTCACATCCTTCTCACAGAACCTGTGAATAAATATATTACCTTACATGGCAACAGGGATTTTGCAGATGTGATCCTGAATTATGCAAATAGTCTCAGTCTACTCACAAAAGTACTTTAAAGCAGAGGAACTTTTCCTACTATAATCAACCAGAGAGATATATATTATATCAGGGGAAGGATCAGAGAAAGGCAAAGATTCTGATTGTGAAAATATAGGAAAGTCTCATGAACCAAGAACTGTGGGTAGCCTTTTGAAGCTGAAATAAGCAAAGAAATAGAATCTCTCTCTCCTCCTCTAGGAAGAAACACAGCCCTGCCCACACCTTGACTTTAGCCCAGTGAAACAAACTTTAAGATAATAAATGTGTATTGTTCAAATCACTCAATTCATAATAGTTCATTACAGAAGCAATAAAAATAATAATGAATGTCTTTATCCAACAAGAAAAGTTATTTTATGTCAATAACTACATCTATTCTGGATCAAGATAGGGCATCCCAGATGGCCTTAGTGGTAAAGAACCCACCTGCCAATGCAGGAGACATAAGAAGCTCAGGTTTGATCCCTGGGTTGAGAAGATACCTTGGAGAAGGAAATGGCAACTGACTCCAGGATTCTTGCCTGGAGGATCCCATGGACAAAGAAGCCTGGCAAACTACAGTCCACGGGGTCTCAAAGAGTCAGACAAGACTGAAATGACTTAGCATGCATGCATTAACTGGAAACATGAGGGCAGGAAGCTCCATGGTGGTTGGGAAACCGTATGGGTAGCCCATTTATTNAGCAGTGCTTGAGGATATATCTCATTTTTACATGTTAAATATAGAGGTAATCCAATTTTTAAAACTTTTTGAAATCTGATGGATGTAATCTGACATATTCTGAAGCCAATGAATGAGTTTAAGAAAGTCTTTATGTTTTGGTTATCCATCTGTGTTTCCCTGCCTACAAATTTCTTGTTCATTTCTTTGCCTGTTTTCAACTGAATTTCTTTTTATTACTCATATCAGTAGCCTACTTATAGTCTATGTATTAGAATTTATTTTACCTATTTTCTATTGTTGAATATTTTGATTGNGTTTTGGTTATCCATCTGTGTTTCCCTGCCTACAAATTTCTTGTTCATTTCTTTGCCTGTTTTCAACTGAATTTCTTTTTATTACTCATATCAGTAGCCTACTTATAGTCTATGTATTAGAATTTATTTTACCTATTTTCTATTGTTGAATATTTTGATTGGATCAGTCTGTTGCCACTTTAGGGATGAGTATTCTAGTACATTTGTATACATTTCTATTTAGTTCTTAAACACTATTTAAAAAACCCAGAAATACAAGAGATTCAACTGTATAAATTTATTTAAAGTGTCAAATAGGTAATAAGGAATCCATTTGTTTCAATTTTGTACAGTATATGAGACTGCCTATTTCTATTGCTCTGAACTCTTGCCAGCCTTGAGCATTATCTTTATCTGACTAATTACTTATTGTTCAGATGGTATCTGGGAATCTCAGTGAACAGTTTTTCAGNTAAAAAACCCAGAAATACAAGAGATTCAACTGTATAAATTTATTTAAAGTGTCAAATAGGTAATAAGAAATCCATTTGTTTCAATTTTGTACAGTGTATGAGACTGCCTATTTCTATTGCTCTGAACTCGTGCCAGCCTTGAGTATTATCTTTATCTGACTAATTACTTATTGTTCAGATGGTATCTGGGAATCTCAGTGAACAGTTTTTCAGTAACTAATACATTGTATATATGTGCTATAAAACTTTCTCTCTCTAGTCATTTACCAGTACTATAGTACTTTATTTTACTTTTAAGATTTGCTTTTGTGTACTATAGAGGTGGTCTCCCTTATTACTTTTCTTTTTCAAAATTTCCCTGTATATTGTTGCGTCTTTATTTTTCCATTTGAACTTTAGAATTATTTTTTCTAGTCTCCTCTCACAAAATTTAGTGAGTTTTGCTTTGTTTTGGGGTTCGGTTGAATTTATAGATTACTTTAGAAAGGATTGTATCTTTATGGTTTGAGTTTTCGTATCCAATACAATGATACCCCTTTAAACTAGTTGAAGTCCATTTTTACATCTTTTAAGACTGTTTCAGTTTGCTTCATATAGATCCTGCATACTTCTTACATAGTTCACTCCTAGGTACAGTGTTTTGCTTTGTTTTTAAGGGAAGAAGGATTTGCAGTATTAAATGGAATTTATTTCTCCACTTTAACTTCAAACCTGTTGGCCTAGTATATGAAGACTATTGATTCCTTGTATTACTTGTACAATCTGCCTCTTTATTTAATTCTCTTACTGTTTGTAATTGTTTTCCAGTTAATTTACTTATAATCTCATTGTTTGCATGATGCCTTCTGTAATTTTAACTTCTTTCCATTTTTTTTGTTATCTCTAGTTTTTGTACTTCCTAATTGCAATTTTCATCCTCCAGAGCAATGTCAAATAATAATAAAATAATAATGGTGGCTATGGACTCCTTTGTCTTATTCTTGATTTTAAGTGAGAATGCATCAAGTGCTTTCTCATTATATGAGATGTTGACTTTGGGTTGAGAGGCACATATTTTATGATATTAAGAAATAGCAATTTGTTCCTATCCTTTTCTATCTTAAATTTTTTTTATTAAGGCATAATTTTGAATTTTATTAAATGAATATTTCAGCATCTATAAAGATAAATCATAAATTTTCTTTTTAGATATGTTGTGTATTTTAATAAATATTTTGAGGTTCAACTACACGTGCATTTCTGGAGTAAAGTCCACTTAGTTTTGGTGCATAATTATTTTACTATATTTCAGAATTCTATCAGCTTAAGATTTCTATTTCTTAAGATTTTAGGATGGCATCTAGGTTGGTTTTTAGACTGACTTTGTCTATTTTTGAACTCTTTGTATCAAAGTTATGCTCATTTAATTAAAATTAGAGATGTCTTATTTTCTATGTTCCAGAAAATTTTAGATTAATTGTAATTAATTTTCTTTTCCAAATATTTGGTAGAACTTCCCTCTAAAACTTGGTTCANATTTCTATTTCTTAAGATTTTAGGATGGCATCTAGGTTGGTTTTTAGACTGACTTTGTCTATTTTTGAACTCTTTGTATCAAAGTTATGCTCATTTAATTAAAATTAGAGATGTCTTATTTTCTATGTTCCAGAAAATTTTAGATTAATTGTAATTAATTTTCTTTTCCAAATATTTGGTAGAACTTCCCTCTAAAACTTAGTTCTGGTACTTTGGGAGCCAATAATATTTGGTGAACTTTCTCTGTTTCTCTTTCTAGCAATGATTCACACTTGAGAGTAGTTTAATTTGGACTAGGGAGTGGAGAGGTGGTTCAGAATGAAATATCTCACTTCCAAAAATGTGGGCTAATTTCTAAAAACATGATTTGTACATGTGATGAGTTTCTGCTTTCTCTGGCTGGTAGATTGGAACCTTATCTGGGGAACCATCTGCCACCAGACCGTGTGCCCCTTTGGATGGGTGTAGACCACGGATTCAGGCATTGACCAATGTGTGTCTTCTCTCACATTCAGAAGCAATGTGAGAACCAATGACTATTTGAAGCTGGGAACTTGTTCCAAATGTTCCTTGCATGATTTCTTGCTTTCTGTCCATGGCTTTAGCTGTCCTTTGTCACATCTTCAGATTTGAGGCTTAGCGGTCACTTTATTTAACTGAGAATAAAGTGTGCACATTCTCTTTGTTGCTTTTAGGTGGTTTCTTAGAAGTATTGGAATGCTCACTTTTTGATATATTTTACTTTTTATTAAAGTATAGTTGATTGTTTTAATTTCTGTGTAGAGCAAAGTGATTCAATTATATATATATTCTTATATATATATATATATGTATATATATTCTTTTTTAGTTCTATTCTGTTATTGTTTATCCCAGGACATTGGGAATGCTCACTTAATGACTATTTTCAAACAAAAGAGAGTTAAGAAGCATTTTTCCTTTTTCTATTTCATGAGTAAATTTTCAGTTTATAAAATGCCTCTTGTACATCTCTCATTTTGGGGACCCGGTGTTTTATGAAGAACACATTAAATTTTATCAGTGCTGTTTTAGAATATATCAAGATGTCCACACAGTTTTGTCTTTTGACTTATAACTGTGGTGAAATGTATTAGCAAACATTTAGTACTAAATCTTTTTTGCATACCTCAAATAAATTTGTTTGAAAAGCTAACAGTAAGAAAAGATTTTGAGTGTTTACCCATATGTACTCAATAAACATTGTTAAATTCTTTTTCCTTATATATTATCTTTTAAAATCCTCACCATAATTCTGTTCAGTACTATTACCATTTTCCATTTGAGGAAATGGAGACTCATTAAGGTTAAGTCATAAGTTGACAAAGCTAGTATTAATGGTGAACTCAAGCTTTCATCAGACTGACTCAGCTTGTATCTTATTGTTTTATTATTTTAATATCTTAGTAATTTTAATTTGCTAAAATGTTATTGAATATTTTAAATATAGTTCAATATATCAGATTTTGTTGTAATGTGTTTTATGAATAAAATAAAAAAGTGAAATGAAAAGTTTTATATTCCCCCCCCCCATGGTGTAGTGGAGAGGTAATGGAGAGTAGGAGTTAATTTCTGTCTTAAATATTGTTGTCATTTATAAAGCCATTTAAACAAGTGACTACTTTTACAAGCAATTATTCAGCGTCTTTTTCTGTTATTCCCAATGTTGTCATTTTTTTTCAATTTTCTTCCTTTTTAGGCATATTTTGGCACTTTTGTTTTAGGACTTGTCCTATTTTATTTAAAGTTTTTGTTATTTTGTCCTATGTGTTTTATATGTATATTCCACTACACAGAAAATATGTACTATGTAATATATATATCTAGATAAATAGAAAAAGGTCAGTTTTATGGCTTTTTGAATTTATTTTTTCTAATGAATTTTTAATTAACAATTTCCACATTGTTTTCCTCAAAGGAATTTTGGTGTTCCTTTTTTAAATTTTGAGGTTAAAAGTTCACTTTATTTCCCTTCATTTATTTTAAAATATTGATCTGATTCAACAGTATAGCTTTCTTTCTTTTAGCTGTTTTCTGTATTATAGTAGTCATCATTATTTTATGAATAGCTCATAATTATAGTTTTGATTTTCCTATTTAAAAAAGTTTTCTTTGATACATTTCAAAAGTATACTTCATTGTTTAATTCTACCTTTATTGGATTGTTGTTAGAGAAAGTGGTATATAATTTCTGCATTGTAGAATTTATACAGTTCTTATTTTGCTACAGAATGTAACCAGTTTTGGCAAATGTCCCATAATCTTTGGAAAATAAGGTGGTTTCTTGGTGTGTAAAAAGCTGTTCTATACATAATCAAGTATTATATTTGAAACTTCTATATATTGTTTATATATATTATTTTTTTCTGCTTGTTCTGTCAAAAGCTAATGATGCTGTATTAAATTTTCCCACTTTATTTGTGCTTCTGCCAATTTCTTTCTGTAATTCTGACAGTTTTGATTGCTATATTTCAATTCCATATTATTTTCTACTTGAAAGTTCAAGACTCACATCTTTAATTTCTTTATTCTATACTTAACTTTTGTCAATATAAATGGCTTCTTTTAAAAATTTTTACCTTGATTTAAATCATACTTTATTTTGCCAACCCACGTTTTTTTCCCTTAATATTTCTCTGTAAGTTCTTTTATTGAGATCCTAGTCCTCCTACCTGTAAGACCTTTACTTTTCGGGGATTTAATGCATTTATATTCATTCAGATAGGAGATAAGTTTAGTTTTACAATCATCTTAACTTTAAGATTTTTCTTTTTCTTTTTTTTTTTAAATTTGATGCCTTTTCTCCTTCCATATCTTTTGTCATGTGACACTCACATGTACATACACATATTTTCTTTTTATTATGTTTATTGGAGAGGCATATACATCTAAAGTAAGTGAAAGTGAAAGTCGCTCAGTCGTTTCTGACTCTTTGCGTCCCCATGGACTATATAGTTCATGGAATTCTCTAGGCCAGAATACTGGAGTGGGTAGCCTTTCTCTNATTTTCTTTTTATTATGTTTATTGGAGAGGCATATACATCTAAAGTAAGTGAAAGTGAAAGTCGCTCAGTCGTTTCTGACTCTTTGCGTCCCCATGGACTATATAGTTCATGGAATTCTCTAGGCCAGAATACTGGAGTGGGTAGCCTTTCTCTTCTCCAGGGGATCTTCCCAACTCATGGATCCAACAAGGGTCTCTCACATTGCAGGCAGATTCTTTACCAGTGGAGCCTCAAGGGAAGCCCTAAGTGGGACTGTTTCAAGTGTACCTATGTGTTTCTTTTAAGGATGGAACAAAGAATCATCTCAGATCACTTGGGGAGTCACCTTGGAAGTACACCCACATTGAGTCTTTCCAGGTGGGCTCCCTCAGGATTGTAAGGCTCCTTGGAGTTCCTGAAGGGGTCTTTACATGAGAAGCTCATGTGTCCAGGCAAACTACATGTTAAAAAAACCTCTGAAACAGTTAAAATAATTTTCTCCAGGAAGAGGGATATGTTTGAGTCCAGGAGGGAGTGGCCTGGAATCTGTCTGTATCATCACTCCCAAGGACGATGGGGATGGCTTTGTGGGAGGTGGTTATAAAAATCCAGAGAGCAGAGCTGTAACCCTAGGAACCCATGTCAGGACTCTCTCTGCCCAAATCTGCACTGATCATATGTATTGAAGAATCAGGCCAGCTGGTGCAGTGATCTGAATCCATGAATAATTCTCTCAGGAATGGGCCAGAGTGCTTTCCAGGTTGTGAATAACTGCTCTTCAATAGCAGTGCCTTGTGGAAGTGAGAAGGAATAGCTGTGGTCCACACATCTCACTCCAGGGCATTCTCTACTAGGCACATCCTTCAGACAAGTCTTGGGTGTAAATCCCTAGGCTCTGTAGATTACTGGAGGATAGGAGAGTCTTGAAAGGGAGCTACCAAACCTACTGCCATTTGTTGGTAAGAGCAGTTAACTGGAAAAACAAAGCATGTGACAATAGTTAAACCCTAAGTTTGTGGAACAGATTATATCATATTTTATTCTAGCTATGCTGTGCCGTGCCATGCTAAGTCACTTCAGTCATGTCCAACTCTTTGAGACTCTATGGACTTAGCCCACTGGGCTCCTCTGTTTGTGGGATTCTCCAGACAAGAATACTGGAGTGGGTTGCCATGCCCTCCTCCAAGGGATCTTCCTGACTGAGGGATTGAACTCACATCTCTTATGTCTCCTGCATTGGTGGGTGAGTTATTCACCATAGTGGTGGTTATTGCTAAGTTAGAAATATATATTTAGAAAAAAATATATAGAAATATATATATATATATATTTGAGATTTTTATTTACAAAAGTCTATACTGCAGCCATGAAATTAAAAGATGTTTACTCCTTGGAAGGAAAGTTATGACCAACCTAGATAGCATATTAAAAAGCAGAGACATTGCCAACAAAGGTCTGTCTAGCCAAGGCTATGGTTTTTCCACTAGTCACGTATGGATGTGAGAGTTGAACTATGAGGAAAGCTGTGCACCAAAGAACTGATGCTTTTGGACTGTGGTGTTGAAGAAGACTCTTGAGAATCCCCTGGACTGCAAGGAGATCCAAGCAGTCCATTCTAAAGGAGATCAGCCCTGGGATTTATTTTGAAGGAATGATGCTAAAGCTGAAACTCCAATACTTTGGCCACCTCATGTGAAGAATTGACTCATTGGAAAAGACTCTGATGCTGGGAGGGATTGGGGGCAGGAGGAGAACGGGACGACAGAGGATGAGATGGCTGGATGGCATCACCAACTCGATGGGCGTGAGTTTGAGTGAACTCCGGGAGTTGGTGATGGACAGGGAGGCCTGGTATGCTGCAGTTCATGGGGTCGCAGAGTCACACATGTCTGAGTGACTGAACTGAACGGATACTGAAATTAAAAAACTGTTGACTGTGTAAGATACAAATTTTAGTCCAATTTTTACTTCTCCCTTCCACTTGCGGTCTTCTAAGTATTTGTTCATATAACTGCATGTTTGTTTGGATTTTAACCCTATATTATTATCGGTTAGTTATACGCTGTTGAATGATGTGCCAAGACTTAAAATTATTTTTGATCATTACATAAACTTTAAAACCATATTGACAAAAATTTTTTCAGTGTTGTCTTGTTTAATTTAGCTTCATTGCACACAGTTCAGCCTCATATAATAACCGTTTCCTTTAGGAGATATTTATTTTGATTTATCTCTGTAAGGCTGCTATACATCTTTTTAAGTAGTTTATTCTTCAAGAAGAGTGCTTTGGATGCTGTACAACTAGCAGGCATTTTCTTCTTGGCTAGTTATGTGATTTTTTTTAACTCTTTAAATTAAATGATCACAAAAGATTTTTTCATCTATATACATTTTATATAATGCTCATAATACTTTATGCTTACAGTTCTTTATGGTACATAAAGAGCCTGTTCATTTTGCACATTTGTATTGAGTTAGAAATTTTTGTTATGTCTTTTATTTATTATTTTTATCGTATTCTTCTATTCTCTATCTCTTTTTGGGATTCTTATATCTATCTTTTCTCTCATCTCTCCCATCATATCAGTATTTTGTGGCATCATGTATCATCATCTATCACGTACATTGTTACTTTATGGAAAGTATCTAACCTGCTGTTTTCTATGTCAATATTTTAAAAAATCTTTATGTAATCTTTATTAATTTTAGAAAATTTCTTATAAAATAAATACTTAGCTTCACTTTCACAGATGAAATGTCCTCTCGTACCTTTTTGGGAATACACATCAGAATTCTTTAAAATGTTCTTCTGTTTGATAAAGAGGAATCCCCGTGATTTCNTGTTTTCTATGTCAATATTTTAAAAAATCTTTATGTAATCTTTATTAATTTTAGAAAATTTCTTTTAAAATAAATACTTAGCTTCACTTTCACAGATGAAATGTCCTCTCGTACCTTTTTGGGAATACACATCAGAATTCTTTAAAATGTTCTTCTGTTTGATAAAGAGGAATCCCCGTGATTTCTGTTTTTAAGGTGATTCTCTTTTTCTAACCTGCAGTTTATATTTAGGAGTATTTCCTCTATTTGCTCCACTGGGAGAAACTCAGCTGATTTTACTTTATTATTATTATTATTTTTTTGGTCCTATTGAAATTCTGCCCCCTGGGCAGAAATTCTGTGTCTTAACCATCTTTTTACTGTTGCACAGTCCTACCTTTCTTCATTTCTCATTTAGAAAATGNTTTCCTCTATTTGCTCCACTGGGAGAAACTCAGCTGATTTTACTTTATTATTATTATTATTTTTTTGGTCCTATTGAAATTCTGCCCCCTGGGCAGAAATTCTGTGTCTTAACCATCTTTTTACTGTTGCACAGTCCTACCTTTCTTCATTTCTCATTTAGAAAATGTAAGTGGAATTTAGTGTAGAAGTCCTTCACTTCTCCAGAAAGCCCTCTCTCCATGAGAGAGGTCATCAATAGTTCTTCTACCTGCATTTTGTTCCTTTCTGAATATTTCTTAGATAATTTCTCCTTCCTTTTATTTTTCATATTTCAATTCCTAATGGGAAATTTTCCATATTAAAAATATAATTATGAAGTATTCATAAAAGTCAGGAACAAGGTACTAGTGCTTGATTGTGATATATTTTAAGATATTTTGTATACATTTAATACACATATGCTTTATATTACATTATGTTTTATATTGTATGCTATATATACCACACATGCTACCTATACCACATGTTTTATAAAAATCTCTACTGCTTTGTTAATCTCTGACTGTGATAGTAGACATAGCGTGTGTTCCAGACCTTCCCTAATCTCTTTAGAAGCTCAGAATACCAGACTGAGACGATCAAGACAATTCATTGTGGATTTCCCCAGAACCCCTTCCTCTGTATCCCAAACTATACTATGTTTACTCTTTTCTTACTTTGTTGTGTATTAACAGATCTCTGTCAATCCTCATTTCTGTTTCTCTCTTTGATTCATCGATTATGTTTGCCTTCCCTTGAAATTTCATTTGTCTCTACTCATTCCTTTTCCTTGGATGAAACATTTGCCCACATCTCTTTATTGAGAAGATGGTCTACACATGAATGATACATCCTCCTTATTACTGTGAACATATGCCCCAGCTTTGATAATTTTCCTAATAAAATAATTCTTTTGAAAAATAACACATCTATGGGTCTTTAATTATTTCCTTAGCCCCTTTCCTCTCCTTGTCACCTAGGATATTATTAGTCATTCCTCCTATACACTACAAATCATTCCCACATTGAGACCAAGGTTTACTCTGCTTCTTCTTCATTACCGTGCAACTGAACAGCAACAAAAAACAGTACAAAGATATAAGCTTAAAATATTATTTTTTTCAGCTCTCAGGGAAGCATATTGAGGGATTTGCTTATCTCTTATGATTGATCACGCACACAAAAAAAGCAACTTGCTCTTTCTCAAGTGACTCATGTACTAGTTTCTTATAACACCCCCTTCTGTCAATACGTAGCAAGTTGTCCGACTTGGAACTTCGATTAAATCTCAGATCTGTGACAGAAGAGAGACACATAGTTTATAAATATTTAGCTGAAAAGTATTTTTATCCAATAGACATACTGAACTGTGGGATTTTAAATGTGTTGATGTAGATCCTCTTGTGTGAAATTAGTTTGGGTACGTGACCTGGGAGCCCCTCTGCAGAACAGATCTTTTGGTGACTAAATCCCAGCTGGTAGGGTTCCACATCAGTTGACTGATCAATGATGGTAGCTCATATTAGAGTTTGTGAAGCACTTTTATAATTCTACTTCACTAATCCTTATGATCCCCTATGAGATGGGTAGAAATTGGTCTACTATTATCACTTGATAAGCAAAGGTAGAGGCTGAAGAAATTGAGTGGGTTAAGAAGGTGACTCAACTAGAAAGTGTCAGATTCTGGTCAAGAATTCTAGTCTCTGACTCCAAAATCAGTGTTTTCCCCCTTATACAATATTATCTTGGATGTGTGCATATCAGATGTTCTGTTTTTCTTTTTAATGAGTCCCCTGTCTAATTTGAGTATGACCTCATGAGTATTAGGGATCTGTTATTCATGTCTGTATCCCTAGAGACTGTCACAGCCGCACTGGGAAGAGCTGTCCACCGTGTGGATATTTGATAAATGAGTCAATTCACAATAACTAACATTTATTGAGAGTTTCTTTGTTTTAGATGCTAAACTGATACTGCTTTCAGATGATAATAACTTTATTGACTCATTGGGTCCTTAAAACCATCTCATGACTGAGGTATGGCAATTGTTACCTCTACTCTATAGAGCAAGAAGCTGGGAAAGAGAAAGGTGAAATAATGCACGCACAGTCAAGAAGGGTAAGAGTTGCTATTTGAACCCAGCACTCATTTAGCCTCTATGTTCTGCTGTCTTTCAGTGTTTTGAGTCCATTTTATAAAAATCGGATAATAATAATAATGGGTGTAGTGGCTTTAAAAACATGGCTTCAAGTTCTTAGTCCTCCTGTGGAGAGGTGTGGGTTTATATTTTCTCCCATTGAATCTGGGGAATTAGGTGAAAGTGGTATTATATGGCTTCCAAGACTGAGCCATGAGTGGCCCTGTGGCTTCTACCTTGTTACCTGGAACATCTGTTAATAAAGGCCTGAACTGAAAGGAAAGTCATTTAACTAACTTGACAATGCCAAACTGAGAGGAAACCCAAGCCATTTAGAGCAGCAGTCCCCAATCTTGTTGGCACCAGGGAGCAGTTTTGTGGAAGACAATTTTTCCAGGGGCAGGGGGTGGGTTTTGGATGATCAAGCACATTACATTTATCGCGTGCTTTATTTGTACTGTTATTACTTTCAGTTCCACCTCAGATCATCAGGCGTTAGATCTTGGAATCTAGAGAAGCCTAGATTCCCTAATCTAGAGAAGCCATGTGAAGGCATCTTTGCTTAATCGTCCCGCTGAGCTAGTTTTATAGAATGTCTCAGCTCTGCTGTCAGACATGTAAGTCACGCCTGTCCTGAGTGTCTGTGTCACTCCCAGCATTCCAGTGTCCACAGTGGAGGGCCCAGACCTTGTGGAGCAGAGAAAAGGCAACTATTGTGTCTCATCTGTATCCTTGACTCACAGAGCCTCTGAGTGTAACAAATGGTGGCGGTTGTACGTAGGCCACAAAAATAACCATAATAAAATTTAATCATAGTTAAATAAACACTCCCATATCCCAGGGCCACTTGCTTTCTGATAATACCACCCCAGGACTGTTTAGTTAAAGCGATTAAGTGTGTCTCGTGTTATATACCCCACACCAGAGAGGGCTGCGTGTTAAACTGATGGAGTATTTAAAGAGACTGGCCTGTTGGACAGCTCCTTGCTCCCAGGGAAGCTGCAGAAATATGGAATCTCTGGTTTATATTCTGCTGAGCTCAGCGGGTTGCATGTTTATTCTTGGCTTCTTGCCCAACAGGTCTTGCCAATCATGTCATTCCTTCTCTGATTAATTTGCAACTGGGTATGAATTACTGCTGCTGATGTCACTGAGGTTTTCTTCTTCACATAACTGGGTAGACTGGCTAGCTTTCTTGACTATGTAAGTTTACCCTTAGATTTGTTGAGGAGTGGCCAGACTTTCAGAAAGTGAAGAATGATTAATGTTAGCTCAGCCTTTCCTCCTGAGTCAGGATAGATTTACTTGGTTGTGTTATTTGTGTACCATGTTACGGACTAGGAATCACAAAAAACTTAACAGATTTACAAACTTTGGACACATAAAAATCACAAAGGACTTCATTCCTCATGCATATGGGTCACTACAGTTGTGATACATTCTCTGAACCAAAATTGCTATTTGAACCATTCATTACTTGAAAAATTGAGGACTGTGTTCAAAGGATTTTGCTGGATGTTAATGAATCTGCACCTAAAGCAGAAACACACTGCATTCATTTCCATTTCTTTTATAGTACTCATGCTCTGGAATGCTGTATCCTCCATCTACAGAGTACTTGACACAATTTAGGGGATCCATACATATTTGTTGAATTAATGTAAAACAAAAGTGATATTTCCTTTCGTGGGTGAGTATTTATTCATGTAGCCTTTCCTTATTCTTTCATCCTATATTTAGTCCCTCTTTCCCCTAAACTCCTAGGAGGACCCAATTTGTACTTAATGTATTATGGAATTTGAATTTTCTCTTATACGTTCATGTCTTCTGGGTTCATAAGGACCTTAGCACACACTAGATAATATTTGGTTGATGAACCACTAAACATTTGATGTTGGACAAGTCTTTTTGTCTCTCTAGGGCTGTTTCCTCTGTTGTAAACTTAGGCATTTGAATCAAGTAAGTGGATTTCAGTCTTTGTGCCAAGGACCTCATGGGCAGGATAGGAGAGCAGATAAAATTTCTCAGACCTTAACCATTATATTTAAAGTATAAATGTAACTTTTAAGAAACATGATCTAAAACATGTTATTTTGTAGCAGCATGACTTTTAAAAATAATTTTTAACAGAACAGTTCCACCTCTTTTTTATAATTTATTTTATTATTATTTTTGGTTATGCTTGGTCTTCGTTGTTCAAGTGTGTGGGCTTTCTCTACTCGCTGTGAGTGGCGGCTACTCTTTGTTACAATGTGTGGGCTTCTCATTGCAGTAGCCTTTCTTGTTATAGAGCAGGGGCTCTAGGTGGGCACGCGCGCGCACACACACACACACACACGCTAACAAAGAACAGTGTGTGACAAAAACTGTGTGTGTCACCTGTAACACCCAAAATATTTACTTAAGTGTTACTCTGCTCCCTTACAGAAAGAGTTCCCTGGCTCCTAATGGAGATGAGGGTAGAGCATGCATGGCACATATCAGTTCGACCTTGCCCATGGCAGGCAGCTTTAATGGGCTATAGTATCCTCCTCCATCTGCCTTTGGATCCCCCTCCACTTATCAATTCAGCGGAGTTGGCGTTTTACTCTCCCAGTTAAGAAGGAATGTTGAGGTGACTTCTATTAGTGCCCCCAGTCCTCTGTTTCTAAGCTTCTGGTGCATTCTAGCTGACTTCCACTGTGTGTCTTTTGTCCATGTGCTTCCTCCAAAGTCATGGAGGCTGGCACCTGTTCTGTACATAGAGGCCAGAAATTCCACGGAATTAACACTCCTGGGAGCAGCCTCAAGCGTTGTTGTATAAATACCCCAGCTCCCTTGCCTTTTGGGTAGGATAATTATGAAGCATCTTTAATGAAACCTCCCAGAGTTTTCCCATGGGGTGAAACTCGATTTGCTCATTGTGGTAACTAATAAATGTTGCACCTTTATTCACTGTCTTTTCTTCCCTTTGACACTGTTGTCTTTCCTGTTGGTGTTCTCTGTGTCTCCCAAATAAACTACGTATACTCAAATTCTTGTCTCAGAGTGTGCTTCTGGGGAAATTCAAACCGAGACTGATTTCAAACCTGCTCCTTTGTAGAATTCATGCTTTTACCAAGACCTCTGACTTAAAGCATCATGACCTTTGCTTACAATTTCTGGGATTTGCTGCCTGCAGTTACTCACTTAGAGGACAGCCCAATTTTGTGTGATCTGATGTCTCTATTGTGGACTTTTGACATTATTGATGGATCAAACAATTAATTTTCTGATTGGATACTGGGAGCTTTCCAGCCCATTTTTCCAGACCCCTGTTAGTGAAGAAACTTCCTAAGTGCCCTTACAATGGAAAATTCACAACCAATAAACAATTGAATCTTAAGATTTACATTGGCCAAGCAGGTTGCTATACCAAGCTCTAATAATAACTCCATACTTTTCTCAAACCTTGGCAGAAAGTGCAGGCAGCTGTGTCCAATTATGCTGAGAACAGCAAACTCAAACTTATTAAAGTTAGGAAATAGGCTCTTTCAGGATGTGAAAAACTCAACATAATGTGAAGATAATTTCTCAAGTGTATGGTTTAGTTGCTGGTTTTGTTTTATTTTATTTCTCATGCCAGCACTAAGTTTTTAGTTCCCAGTGTAGGGCAGGGAACATGATCTTTGTTAGTACCTAAAAGTCAGAGTTCAGATTGTTGTTGTTTAGTCACTAAGTTGTATCCGACTCTTTGTGATCCCATGGACTACAGCATGCCAAGCTTCCCTGTCTTTCACTGTCTCCTGGAGTTCAGATAAGTAAGCTCTATTTCTGGGCCAGTCAACAACTATAATGAATGACCCACACAGTCATTTAGTGTTTAAAAAATGCAATTAGTAATGCCCCCTCATAAGAAAAATTTTTTTAGAATTTATTTGGGGCTTTGAGATCTAAAGCCAAGATACAGAAAAAAAACAAGAGGGCGGGCAATTTAATTAATTGGTTTATGAGTCTGTCTGACATTTAGGGGCAGTATTTCAGGAAAGGACTTCCATGTTCCTGAGAAAAAGTTAATTTTTAATGATGTGAGAAAAAACACATTCCTTCCACTAACCTTTTCTTCTTTCACCACCTCTGGCTGTCCCAGAGAAGTTGCTTCCATCCACAACTTGTTCCATTGCCAAATGATTCTGATGATGTTTTCCAAGTGTTTAAGTAGAGATTTCCATGTTGCTACAGAGACCTGCTATAACTTTTCTCCTTCCTCTAATAGAAATAATTGATCCCTCAGCTTGCTTTTTCTAATGAGAGCCAGTCAGTGAGCAATCTCTCTTCTTGCTTGTCTACTAATTGAATATCTTTTTCTGCACCATGAGATATTTTACAGTTGTTTTCAAAACCGTGCACACAATGGTTTTCCATGCTGTCAAAGCTGGTACCTCATTTTTCTAAACAACTTTCCTATCCCCCCCATCTAAATTAGATCCCTTGTCATACTCCTGCTACTGTGTGTTTTCACTTCATTGAACTTTGAGCTGTTTGTAGTTATGTATTCATCTCATTGGTTATGTGACTAATGTCTTTGTTTCCCCACCAGATTATATGCCCCAAGTGGACAGGGATTATATTTGTTCATTAATTACCATATTTTCAGTGCCAAGTTTTTTTCTGGAAATATGGTCCTGTTGAATGTTACAGATTGTACATTAAATGTACTTATTAACCCATTCATTTTTATTAATATATGATTATATGATTTTTATTATTCAATAATACTTTGTTTTATAAACACATTTAGCCCTGGGGATATGTACAATATGTGTGTATGTGCTAAGTCACTACAGTTGTGTCTGACTCTTTGTGACCCTATGGACTGTAGCCTGCCAGGCTCCTCTGTCCATGGCATTTTCTAGGCAAGAATACTGGAGTGGGTTGCCATACCCTCCTCCACGGGATCTTCCCAACCTTGGGTTTGAACCCACATCCCTTATGTTCCTTGCATCGGCAAGCTAGTGCCATCTGGAAAGCCCATGTACTATATATAAAAATATATATATATAAAATATAGAGGTGGTGGTTTAGTTGCTAACTTGTGTCCAACTCTTGCGACCCTGTGGACTATAGCCCGCCAGGCTCCTCTATCCATGGGATTTTTCAGGCAAGAGTATTAGAGTGGATTGTCATTTCCTTCTTCAGGGGATCTTCCCCACACAGGAATCAAACCCAGGTCTTCTGCATTGCAGGCAGATTCTTTACCAGTTGAGCTATGAGGGAAGCCCCATATATAATATGTAATATGTTATAAAATAATGTGTATTATAATATATAATAATGTGTAATAAAATGTATACCATGATACATAGCATCATGTGTATAGCTGATTGTTACCTGTATATGTGTGTTATATATATGTATATGTGTGTGTATATATATATATATATATATATGTATGTGTGTATATGTATGCACAGGCCAAATCTAAACAGCTCTTTCTCTTTCAAAATGCATATTTTATAAAATTATCATCAGAGGAATAAGAAGTTTGTTGAAGTCTGTTGTCAAAGTTACATTTATTTTTAACTTTTTAAAAAAACAGATTAAGTTTGTTTTTTATTGTTGCAGACTGAGAATGCACAATGCACTGGCTACATTTATATTAGTTACCATGGTTTCCAATACTTCAGAAATTGTCCAAGAAAGGAGTGGAATTTTTCTCACCATGCAGAGATGTTTTCCCCTAACTTGTTTGTGCCCACGTAATGTACCAGTTTGAATCGTCTGCTTCTCTTTTCCCCATCTGTGCTGTTTGCAAGGGGTGGGGAGAAAGGGAGAAAAAAAGCAGGTGAAAGAGTTAGGCACAGTCTTCATTACAGCATTCATTAGCTAAAATTTAGATTCTCTTTTCTGTCTACCGGATCAGGAAGATCCCCTCAGGAGGAAATGGCAACTTGCTTCTGTATTCTTACAGGGAAACGTTCATGGACAGAGAAGCCTGGTGGGTGACAGTCCAGGGGGTCGCAAAGAGTTGGATACGACTGAGTGACTGAGCGCATTCCTGTGTACTAAAAGTCTCTTGACTTACACAATAGAAATGCGGCAAACAGAGTGTTTCCTTCCCTCCAAACACTCCTCCATGAACATGTAACCGTTTTTGTGATGAAGGCAGGGCAGAGACCACTGATTCTCAAGAGGTCCACTGCAGAAGGGGTTTTTATGCTAACGGCGTTATTGCTGCTCTTGGTACTATTGCTTTTCGTTAATTTTTTCTGACCTATTGGAAGGATCTACTTTTGCAGGGATGACTGCCTTTGTTTCTGCACTAATTACTTGTCTGTACTATTGTCTCAGTTCACCAAAAAATGAAAATGCGTTTTTCCCTCAGAAAGCTTTATTTACTCTGCATTCTGTGGTTTGTTTTCATTGTAGAAGCTATTGCCAAGTAAATGTTCTTCATTTCAGTGGCTGTTATTGTGTCCTGGCTTGACTCTCTTTTAATAATAGCTCTCAGTTACTGAACTTACTGTGTTCCTGAAGCTGTGGTCTACATGATAGCATCAACATTTTCTTCACCTTCAAAATAACCCTATAAACGTTATTATCACCATTTCATAGATGAGAAAACTGAGTCAGAATTCAATGCATGGACCTAAAGATAGTACAACAGATTTTCCTAACATCAAGTGTTTCTTAATTTGTTCATTTAAAACATTTACTGACAACTTACTATGACCTAGGTGGTTTTATATGTGCTGGAAATACATTCCTGAACAAAACTTCTTTCTCTCAGGAAGCTTCCGTTCTATTGGTCTTTACAATATTCTGCCACCTCTCGTATGTCTTGTTTAAGCCAGAGGCACATTTGCTAGAAAATACTGGGATATTTCTTTCTAAGTTATGCTAATTATTATGTCAGTGAGCTAGCTGGTTTATTTCTAGAGAAAGAAGCTCCCATAGAAAATTTGGAGTGTTTGCTTAACCCATCATTCTCTTCTCTAAGTAAGTTTCTTCTTCCTGAAAGAACAGGTGCAAAAAGTGTGTCTTTACTATGTCATGTTACCCTCTCAGCCTCCCAAGGCCATAGCTAATTGGCTATTACCATGGCTGAGTAAATCAGACTCTTTTCTCAATCTAGAATTATTAGAAATTAGAGATACTTAAAAAACCACTTGTTATTTGACGAGAAGTTTAAACTGTTTTTGAAAAGATTGTCATTCTTGGCTATATGTATATGCGCAAAGGGATAAAGTTTGCCTTGAGACTGAGGTTGAGGGAATAGTGGAGAAGGGGACAATTAGATAGATAAATATAGAGAAGCAGCACACAAAGTGATGTGATCTCAGGAAGAAGGAAACCCAGGGCTTACTCCCTTAATACGGCTCCTGAATTCCTGTCTCAGTTTCTGCTCCTGGGGAGCCTGCCTCTGAGAGTTGATAGTGGTTGTCCTAGGAAGTAGCTCACTAGGAGTGAGTTGTGGAGTTGTTGGCCCAGGCACCACCAGTTAGCAGTGAGGACGCTGTCACTGATGGCAGGTGGAATAGCAGCAACCCCTACATGAAGCTGCAGTGCAGTTAAGCTAAGACTTTAGGAAGGAGTGTGACAATGCCTTAAGAGGGAAACAGATAAGCCCGGGAGAATCAGTACCCAACTTCAAGCAAAGCATGAGGGTCAAAGGGCCTCCTTGGCAACACTTTAGGAGACCTTAACTTTATTACTTGCAGCTGGAGGGCGGAAAAGCTGAGGACTGTGTTGATCTGGGAGATCAGCAGACCTTTGCAGAAGACGAAGTTCTCAACTTGGGCAGGTCTCCTCTGCCAACTCAGGGCCTATAAAGGAGTGTGATCCTGGGGTTGGGATAAAGATACTGGGTAGACATTCTTGAGCAATTTGAAATTCCAGGTGCCCTTGATCCCTCTGTGTCTGTGGAAGTGTCCCACTTCCCCTTGTTGGAAGATAGAACCCACTCTGCCCACCAACCCCTATGTTTAGCTTGAGGCTGTAGAGAAATCTCAAATGAGACAAGTGCTTTATAAAATAATGCTGGTCTTTAGGCTCTGCCTTGTCCTCCTCCTCTCCTGGTTCCCAGACTAGTTCCCAGGGGCAGATGGCAACAGGTGCTGAGTCTGTTCAGGTGTGGGAATAATTATATGTCCAAGGGGCCACGTGATTTGGCTATCATGTACCAACAAAGTACAGAGTAGGCCTCATTGGATTCTGAGGGTGCAGAATTAAGGTGGGGAAACTTTAAACTGGTTGAGAGAGCTTATGCGGGAGCTGTCAGAACTTAACACCCTGCTAGGACTCTCAGAGTTGGTCCTAACCTATTTCCAGGATAAGCCTTAGAAGCTTGGATAAAGTGGCATCCCACAATAAGAGGTGCTGAGATGAAGAACTGCCATTCCAAACAGTGAAGGAATATGTCAGAAAGATGAGAGAAGAGTGTGCCAAAACGAAACTTCTGCCCAAGAACAGAAAACCCACTGGCCAGTAGTGTCCTGGGGAGGGCCCTGAGAATACTCCACTTACCAGAGTGATGTGAACACACTGCAGGGGACAGTGCCTGCATCACCTGGTCCTCGGGAAACTCAGTGGGGGCTGTCTCGGTTGGCAGGGACTGAGAGTACAAGATTCTGGTACAGAACTGAGTTTCTTAGTAGTGGTGGAGATATCAGGATACCAGCTTATCAGAGGCCAATGCTTAGTCATGAGGAGCAAGGTGGACTTAATGGTATCTAAGGGCCCTGATCTATGGGCTTTGATGAGATCTCTAATAAAGCCCTCTCTCCATAAATCAGGACCTTCCAAATCCTTATTTCAAGCTTGCACCTAAGGGATCTAGCATAAGGTAACACCTTCCCCAATCCTCAGCCACAGCTCTGTCCTGTCTAGGCTTTAGTAGTACTGAAAGAATAGGAGAGAAACCTTCTCGTCCCAAAGTTAGTCTCTGGACTTCCTAGGAAGTTGCCAGGCAGGAAAAACAGCAGTTGGTATGTGTCTCTTCATCACAGAGCTAAAGCATACATCTTTCCTCAATCGAAAATGATGGCCCTGAGAAAGCAGATCGGTGAGGGAGTGGGATGGTGTCAAAGGACACAAACGAGGCATGTGGCCTCCACTGACTGAACAGGCTGAGACCAGGCAAGTCAGATAGCAAGTGTGGGTCCAAGGTGCTCACAAAGATGAGTCCCAATAAAATGAATACATGCTTCAATAAAGGACTTGGTGCTTTTGGGTCTATTTTCTCATTGAATATTGTATTAGGTTATTTTTGGTGATGCGTGAGAGGAATGAGACTTGAATTAAATTCAGTCCAAGAAGGAAATTTATTAACTCACAGAATTTGAGAAAGGGTTGAATAAACACATGGCATAAAAGGCAGATAGACAACTGAACTACCAGAATAAGTGGATCCTGAAGCTCCAGTGCCACTGTCTGTCCCCCTGACTCCCAACACTGCTTCTTGCCAAAGTCAGTTTCAGTCTCTCCCCCTGCAGCTGGCCTGTCTCCTCGAGGAGCAAAGAATGGTATTGATGACTTCTGAGTTTTCTTTAGGTATGTCTTCAACCTCCGGAAAGAAAAGAGTCTGACTCTGTCTGTTCAAAGTGGAAGATTTTGCAGGAAATGGAAATGGTTAGTTTGACTTGAATTAGTTGCTTACCCACAAACAAATCAACTGTAACCAGAATGGCGTGCTCAAACATGAGACTTCCTAAAGATAAGGATGGATACTTGGTCATCACTTCCGTGGGCTTCCAGTATGAAGTCTCAGGGCAATCCTGAATGAAACACAAAGCAAGATTACAGAGCTATCACTTTAGGAGACATGGAACATAAAGTCTAGACTCTGGGATTCAACTGGAGCATGTTAATGTAGAGGAAAGAGCTCTAAATTTAGAATCAAAGGAACAAAAGTTCAAGTAATGGCTGCCCGTGTTGTTGTTTAGTTGCTCAGTTGTGTACAATTCTTTTGTGATTCCATGTATTGTCTCACCAGGCTCCTCTCTCCGTGGGATTTCTCAGACAAGAATATAGAATGGGTTGCCATTTCCTACTCTAGGGGATCTTCCTGACCCAGGTATAGAACCCAAGTCTCGTGCATTGGCGGACAGATTCTTAACCACTGAACCACCAGGGAAGCAATAGCTAACCCATAAACCTTATTAATAGGACTGTATCATTTATCCTCTCAGAGCCTTTGTTTATTCACTATAAAATGGGAGGAATCACTATCCTGTTGGGATTATGGTTTATGCATGTGTTTTTTTTTTTTTAAACATTACTATAAAGTAATCCTAGCATTGATCATGCCATGTCATCTAAACTTAATATGTATTTTCTGAATTGTAACATTGTAAGAGTTCACCATCCACTTTTAAACCCATCACACATTCATTTATAGATCAAAATTTAGATTGGATACACACACACCCAGACACGCAAAGGTTCACATTATTTTTCTACCCCTGGCATTACCATATTAGAAACTGTTCATTTATCTGATCTATAGCTCAGCACTAAGGTCCCTATGATTATAAAGAACACTGAGTTTGCATATGCTATCAAATGCAGTAAAGGTAGGAACATGCAATAGAGACCACAAATATCTAGTCCATTCATATCTTAAAACTTATTCCAGGCCCATAGTTTTGGAGCTCATATTATTTAGATAATGTTTCAGCTTTCTAAGGATTTCTGAAATGACTGTTTTCCTTTATCTGTTCTATTTTTTTTCTGGGTCTATTGGACAGATTTTCCTAGAAGAGAGAAGAAAGGAAACACATGTTAATTTTGTTTGCCTGGAGAAGGTTCTGGGAACCTGTCTCTGGTGGCACACCTGCTCATTCCTAGCTCTGGAACTGAGCCACAGCTTCCCCAGGCTGCTTCATTTCTGGGGAGAGAGCCATGGTTTTTTGGTTCCACCTGAGTGAGGCCTGAAAGGGTCATTTTAGTTTCTGAGGTTGGTTTCAGGAGGCTCCTGTCTCTCCTTTCATTGGGAGGGCCTATACAAGGCATGGGCTCTATAGACTGGATTTTCAGGACAGCAAGTTGTATTTAGACCTGGAGGCAGTCCAAGAGGGAAAACTTCCTTATAGGGAAAACACAGGCCATTCAGTATTTGTCTCTTTCCACCTGTGCCCCTCTGTTTACAAAGCTGTGGTCATATTTATTTTGAATGGCTTAGAGCACAGGAGTGCTTTTTCTGGAGATAGTTGTAAATAGACCAAAAAAAAAAAAAAAAAAAAAGAAATCCTCTAGTTATTCCATTTCTGAGCCGCCGCTTCCTCTTTTGCCCTACCCACTACGGGAGCTAAAAGTAGCCCTGCCCTTGTATGTGTCAATACCTTGGAACTGGGAAGTTCCATATGGTCTTTTTTTTTTAAAAAAAAAGAAAAAAAACTATAGTTGCTTTACAATGTTGTGTTAGTTTCTGTTGTGAAATGAAGTGAACTCAGCTATGCATATACAGATATCCCCTTTCTCTGAGGCCTTCCTCCCACTATTGCCCCCCATCCTACCCCTCTAGGTCATCACAGAGCATCAAGCTGAGCTCCCTAAGATACACAACAGGTCCCCACTAACTCTCTATTTTACACATGGTAGTGTTGCACTCTTCCAGTTTATTCCCCCCACCCTCATGTCCACATGTGTGTTCTCTGTGTCTCTATTCCTGCCCTGACAATAGGTTCATCTGTAGCATTTTTTGAGATTCCATGTATATACATTAATATATAATATTTAGTTTTCTTTGTTGACTTCACTCTGTCTGACAGAATCTAGGTCTATCCACATCTCTACAAATGACCCAATTTCATTCCTTTTTTATGACTGAGCAATATTTCAGTGTATATATGTGCCACATCTCCTTAATGTATTCATCTGTCAATGGACATTGAGAGGTTCCTTAAAAAGCTAAAAATAAAACTACCTTATGACCAAGCAATCCCACTATTGGGCATATACCCTGAGGAAAGCATAATCCATATGGTTTTAGCCTGAATCTTCAGAAGGCAGAGCCTGAGCCAAGGCTTTTGTCATCCTGTTTTATGAAGGAATGCACTCCAGGGAGCCTGACTGAAGGAGAAGGGATGTGACACAGGGAAGGTATGAGAATCAATAAGCCAAAATAAAAAAATGTAGCCAAGTTAGCAACCGCTTGGTTGAAGTGGAGCTGAGTGCCATCTTGTAGGGCTGTCTTCATGGAAGTTCACCGACTGCTTCTCAGGACCATTCATACAAGGGAAGAAGGAAGTCACTGATCTGTTGCCCCTAGACTGCCATCCGCCCACTGCCCCCAGGCTGCCATTGATCCAGTGTTCTCCGCATGGGCATTAAATCCTTCATGACTCCCTGCAGCATCTGTCACCTCAGCATCCAGGGGAAAGACCCAAGTGAAAAGGTGAGCAGAGCCCAGAGCACATCTGAGGTGTGACGTGGTCTACAGGGACTGCGTCTACAGGGAGTTAGGGCTAGATAAAGACACTTCCTAAAAGAGGATTTCAGCTCTGGGGCAGAGGAGAAGGAATCTGTATTTTATTTAGGTTCTCAGGTTATTCTGATTCAGCCTATCTATAACCTAATGTTCAGAAATTACTTTTATTGACTATAACTACCTCTAAGCACAAACACTGACATGCCTATTAACAATGGATTTGTGAGCTTTCAGGAAGTATTTTTCTTTTATGACCTCCTTAAGGCAAAACCATAGTCATACACACTCACACAGGGGTGTGTGTGTCCTTGTGTGTGTGTGTGTGTGTGTGTGTGTGTGTGTGTGTGTGTGTGTAGGTGTTGATCACAGGGTAAAAGGGAAATACTTTGAATTCCATAAGCTACAGAGTTTAGTATGTATAGAAAGAGGAAGTGATGAGTTTCCCCCAAATCTTCCCAACTTTCATGCATATTTTTAGAAACTACAATTTTTTTATGTCATACATGGACTCAGCTCTCAGTTAGCCTTTGTCTGCTTTGTGAATTATGAGTTTGTCTCCACAGCTATCATGCCAGACTGTCTGGCTTGCCTTCCTCACTGAGAAAGCATGTGTTTACCCAGGAAGCAGTCATTCAGTTTTAACATTGGCCTCAGCAAAAAATCTATTTGCTAAGGCAAACCAGTGCTCTTGCAAAATTAAAATCTGACTTGAACACCTTCCAAAATCAAGCTGAAATGGCTTTTGGATTATCCATGGTAGTGGATTATTCACACCACTGCTCTCCTATTAACAGTTATTCAGAATTCACCATCCAAATATCTCAAAACTGTGAACAGCCTCTGCCGCAATTCAGTTGCATGTAACTCACAACATGTTATCACATAAGCTGAGTGAGGAATTGTGGTGAGACCTCCTAGTTCGGTGGTTCTCAAAGTATGATCCCTGAACAGCAACATCAGCGTCATTTGGGAATTTGTTAGAAATTCAAAAAGATCATTAGCTTTTTGTATAATTAGATATGCATATCACAAAAAACTGTAATGCATAAAATAAACTGCCTTTGTTGTTGTTCAGTTGCTAAGTCATGTCTAACTCTTTGCAACTCCATGAACTTCAGCATGCCAGGCTTCCTTGTCCTTCACTACCTCCAGGAGTTTGCTCAGACTTATGTCCATTGAGTCAGTGATGCCATCCAAACATCTCATCCTCTGTCATGACCTTCTCCTCCTGCCTTCAGTCTTTCCCAGGATCAGGGTCTTTTCTAATGAGTTGGCTCTTCTCATTAAGTGACAAAAGTGTTGGAGCTTCAGCTTCAGTATTCGTCCTTTGAATGAATATAGAGTGGATTTTCTTTAGGATTAAGTAGTTTGATCTCCTTGCAGTCCAAGGGACTCTTCAGGAGTCTTCTCCCAGCACCACAGTTTGAAAACATCTATTCTTTGGTGCTCAGCCTTCTTTATGGTCCAACTCTCACATCCAAACATACTGGAAAAACCATAGCTTTGACCATACACTGTATTAAGTGATGTATCTCCAACTGCTAGAAGTATTTAAGTAGAGACTGGATAAATTGTCAGAGGTTTTTAGAGAAGATTCTTGGTTTAGATGAGATGTTAGATAAAAGGGCTGCTAATGTTGCTTCAGACGCTAATGTTCTTTGACAATATCAGCAGGAAGTAAGTGATCTGAGTATCTTATCTTTGTGTTTTAGTTTGGATCTCATAGATGATTCATGCAGCCACAGGAGTGCTCAGTACTTTCAGATCACTGTGAGATGTTTCTTGAATTTTCCTGCAATATCCACATGTATTCCAAAATAATTGTTCAGGAACCTGTTTTCCAAATTGGTCTTATCTTTAATAAGAATTTCTGAGGTTTCTAAAAACTTTAAAAAATAATGGAAACCAATCAAATGAACCTGTGCCATAGAGATAAATATGTTTTTCATTATGATTTATCCGTTCCATATTTTTGTTTTTAACACAGAAATGTAATTATTATTAACATGATTCATCACATTTTAGTACAAACTGTTACTGTCATGAATAATGATAAGGAAATAACCTTTGCATAATGCTTTGGTGGGTACAAAGTGCCTCCGCATATACAAGTGCACTTTATCCTTATAGTGACCCTATCAACATTTATGATTAGTATAACTCATTTTATGCAAGAAGAACCTGGTGTTGGAGAGCTCACTTACTTATCTAAGAGAACTCTGTGAATTAGTGATGCAGGATGAAGGGAGTCTTGGTCGTTGATTTTTATCAAGTCCATCTTCTTTCCCGTATATCATTGGTTCTAAAATGTTTTTGTCTTAGGATCCCAATTATTGAGGACCCCAAAGATCTTTTGTTCATGGGGTTTATATCTATGGCTTATTATATTAGAACTGAAGACTGAGGACATTTTAAAATACTGTTTACTACTTCATTTAAAATAACATTAATTAAACCAGTTACACGGTAATATCAATAGTATTTTAATTTAAAAATAAAAGTTTTCAAAATAAAAAAATGAGAACAGTTGTGTTCTTAAACATTTAAAAATATCTCTTTAATGTTGGATTAATAGAAGACAAATGGATTCTTATATTTTCTTTTGCATTTAATTTTTTGCAAGATGATATTTTGGTTGAAGAGTGAGAAAAAATTTTGACCACCCAGAGATACTTGTTTGGAAAATAAGGCATATTTTAATAAAATTTGTAGGTAATTGTGGATATTTTCCTTTGATTTGTACTAGATCAAAGCTCAACAAGTGATAGGTTCTCAGAGATCAGCTGTGATACAGAACATGAACACTTTTCAATGAAATTTTGTACTCCATTATGTTGTAATACAATGGGTTTCTTGCATTCTGGTAAAAATGAATATTTTACCAATGTATATGACTCCCTGCCCTGGTTAACTGAAAATTATTGATTCACTGAATTTGAAGATTTTTTTTAAATATTGTCACATTTTATTGTGTAGTACCAAGAAATCACATCTGTTAATAGTATAATAATGTCATAGGAAAGGTTCTTAAGTATTGGGAAGCTGTCAAGTTTATAGTTACAGACACAAGATTTTCAGAACTCTCATTTTTCCATTTAAATCTTATCTTTAGCAACAGATATCAGTTGTTTTCCTTAATGTGACAGACTAACTTGATTTTTTCTCACGAAAACATTTTTATGTCAAATTTCCAAGTCTGAACACCAGAGTTTTACATTTTGTGGAGAAAAAGAGCATAACTATTTCATCTTGAAGCCAAACACTGACACAAGTATTATTTATCAAGACAAACATCATACATTGGTATGCAGAAGTAATGTCTCATTCACACTTGTAATTTTGTCATTTAATCACTTATAATATTCACAAGATGCATACTCAAGTTTAAAATATAAAAACTTAGTAATTTACACTGCTTCTATTCTTTGCTGGAAATGGACTTTTGTTTTGAATGTGTAATGGCAAAGGATATAAAAGTTACCTACTAGGACAGTCTGGTGTCAATGACTTGATTTGTACAAAGGCATTGGTAATTTTCTCACCACTGCTTTTGTGCCTTCAGTACAACTATCAATCCAGAAAAAAAAAAACAAACAAAAACAAATAATATCTTAATATTACTATGAACACAGTTTTTTTTTTTTAATTTTCAAAAATTTTAATGGGATATAATTGATTTAGTGTTTTAATTTCAGGTGTACAGTAAAATGAATCTGTTATGCATATATCCACTCTTTTTTAGATTCTTTCCCAATATAGACCATTGAGTATAGAGTTCCCTGGGCTATGAAGGTAAGTACTTAGTTATCTATTTTGTGTTTATTAATGTGTATATGTCAATCCCAATCTTCCAAACTATCTCCCCGCTGCCCCAACTCCCTGGAAACCATAAGTTTACTTTCTACATCTGTAACTGTTTTGGTTTTGTAGATAAGTCCATTCATAGCCTCTTTTTAGATTCCTCATATAAGCAGTGTCATATGATATTTGTTTTTATCTGATTTGCTTCACTCAGTATGACAATCTCTAGATCCATCCACATTGCTGCAAATGGCATCAGTTCATTCATTTTAATGGCTGAGTAATATTCCATTGTATATGTGTGCCCCATTTTCTTTACTCCTCTGTCAGTGGATATTTAGGTTGCCTCCATGTCTTGGTTATTGTGAACAGAGATGCAATAAACAGTGGGGTGCATGTATTTTTTCCAGTTTTGTTTTTCTCCAGATAATGCCCTGGAGCGGGATTGTTCGATCATGTAGTAGCTGTATTTTCAGTTTTTTGAGGAACCTCCATACTATTCTCCATAGTGGCTGAACTAGTCTGCATTTCCACCAACTGTGTAGGAGTTGTGTTCTCTTTTCTCCACACCCTCTCTGGCATTTATTGTTTGTATATTTTTTGACGATAGCCATTCTGACCAACCTAGATAGTATATTCAAAAGCAGAGACATTACTTTGCCGACTAAGGTCTGTCTAGTCAAGGCTATGGTTTTTCCAGTAGTCATGTATGGATGTGAGAGTTGGACTGTGAAGAAGGCTGAGCGCCGAAGAATTGATGCTTTTGAACTGTGGTGTTGGAGAAGACTCTTGAGAGTCCCTTGGACTGCAAGGAGATCCAACCAGTCCATTCTGACGGAGATTGGCCCTGGGATTTCTTTGGAAGGAATGATGCTAAAGCTGAAGCTCCAGTACTTTGGCCACCTCATGAGAAGAGTTGACTCATTGGAAAAGACTTTGATGCTGGGAGGGATTGAGGGCAGGAGGAAAAGGGGACGACCGAGGATGAGATGGCTGGATGGCATCACTGACTCAATGGACATGAGTCTGAATGAACTCCGGGAGTTGGTGATGGACAGGGAGGCCTGGCGTGCTGCAATTCATGGGGTTGCAAAGAGTCAGACACGACTGAATGACTGAACTGAACTGATTCTGACTGGTGTGAGGTGATATCTCATTGTAGTTTTGATTTGCATTACTTTAATAGTGATATTGAGCACCTTGTTATGTGCTTTTTAACCAGGTGTATGTTTTCTTGGGAAGAGGTCTATTTAGATCTTTCACCCATATTTTGATTGGATTGTTTGTTTTTTTTTGATACTGAACTGCATGAGCTGCTTTTGTATTTTGAAGATTAATCCCTTGCCAGTTGCTTCATCTGCTAAGTATTTTGTCCCATTCTAAGAGTTTTCTTTTTGTTTACAGATTGTTTTGCTACACAAAATCTTTTACGTTTAATTAGGTCCCTTTTGTTTATTTTTGTTTTTATTTTCATGAATGCAGTTTTGAGCTTATACCCATAAGTCCTAGAAGGATCTTGAGGACTTTGGTGTTCATTGAAGGATTGCTACCCTACGTCAAGCTGCCCTTCTCTTTAGTAGCTGGATTTTGAAGAAGTTGCCATTTTACTTCATTATAAGACAAATTGCTTAATGTTGCTGACATGGACACTTTTGATGTTTTTACTGATTATGGCCCATTTTGAACTGTTCTCCTCCTTGCTTACTACACTGTAGTCCCACCAAACTTTCCATTCTTTTAACTCACTTTGTTCTCCCTAGTATCTGATCTTCACAAACATTGGTCCTTCTGATGAGAATACCACTTCCTTCTAAACTGTGAGGCTAGCCCATCCTCAGGTATGAGCTTGAATATAATTTTCTCAAGGAAGTGCCCACTGACACCTATAATCAAACTTCTATCAATACATCTTTTTTTATGGAAGGGCATATACTAGGTATTAGGCATGCATTTGTTCATATTGGGTGTCCATCTTTAATACCTGTCAGAAGAAGAAAATGATTCTGATGAAACTTAGAATTTCATTACTTTTATATTTATAGTTAAAGTCAGTCAGGCTCAGGGTCTCTCTCCTCCATTCTTCTCCCTCATGTAGATTGTATCATCTCAGACTTATTAAAGATTATGTTATTAATAGGGGTGGGTGTTCTACAGCTTGGTATGGATCCATCAACCCAGGTGCTTAGCAAGACAAACACTAATACTGTGGTATGCTCTGATGTCAGCCTCCATCCAATTTGGCATCTGCAGATAAGGGGGTGTACTTCTAACACAAAACCTGCTAGAAATGGCTACAGTATACAGTCTACCTCATAGCTTCCATATTTGTGAATTTGCCTATTTGTTTTAAATTTTTTTGCACTCCTAAAAATCAGTTCATTTATTTTGGCATCTGCAGCTGAGATGGGTGCCCTCCTGCATGAAACCTACTGGGACTGACTGCAATAAATAGTCCTCATTATTGGCAGGTTCCATATTTGTAAATTTCCCTATTTGTTGTAATTTACTAATTGTCAAAAATCAATAGCCAGGGTGCTTTCACAGTATATTGTTGTGACCTACAAAGAGCAGGAAAAGATTTAAGTTGCTTGACATAGACATTCCAAATCGAGGTTGAACATGGTGATACTCTTTCTTGTTTTACTCTCACACTGTAAGTCTAGTCTCTTTTGGAGTCTATTGACTTCTGTGTTTTCATTTTCTTTTTAGCTTTTTCCTGGATGATTTTGGTATTTAAAATGAAATCCAAGCCTAGTTCTATATAGTGTGCCTAAGTACAAGAAGGCTGTGATGTGACTTATGGAGAAAATGTGTGTTTGAAAAGTTTTGTTCACATATGAGGTAAAGTGCTGTTGACTGTGAGTTCAAAGTTAATGAATTAACGTTACACATGAAGTAACAGAGACACACACAAAACACAAGGCTCTGTATTGATCAGTTGACAAAAATGTTGCATTAGAAGCTCACAGTAACCTAACCCCTTATTTCTTCTAGGAGTAGCGATTTAATATTTGCAAATTCTGTGTTTTTGACTACTTTATAGAACTTAAGGGCTTCCCTGATAGCTCAGTTGGTAAAGAATCCAGCTGCAATGCAGTAGACCCTGGTTTGATTCCTGGATTGGGAAGATTCACTGGAGAAGGAATAGGCTACCCACTCCAGTATTCTTGGTTTCCCTTGTGGCTCAGCTGGTAAAGAAGTCACCTGCAATGCAAGAGACCTGGGTTCAATCCCTGGGTTGTTAATTCTGCAATGAGGGAGACCTGGGTTCGATCCCTGGGTTGGGAAGATCCCCTGGAAAAGGGAAAGGCTACTCACTCCAGTATTCTGGTCTGGAGAATTCCATGGACTATATAGTCCATGGGATCACAAAGAGTCGGACATGACTGAGTGACTTTCACTTTCACTGTAGAACTTAACTATCATGAATAATGAAAATTGACTGTACCATTTTTCTATGACTTTCTCTGGTCACCAACTGAATAGCATAACTGATTTCTGATTCTAGTGCCACCATATACTCACTGAAACACCAGGACACTTTTCAAAGAAACTTCCTTAAGTATGAAATAGAATTCTCGCTATTCTTTCATCCTCTCTGTTGTGGGTTGAATGGTGTTCCTCAGGTGGCTCAGATGGTAAAGGCGTCTGCTTGCAATGTGGAAGACCTAGGTTCGCTCCCTGGGTAGGGAAGATCCCCTGGAGAAGGAAATGACAACCCACTCCAGTACTCTTGCCTGGAAAATTCCATGGATGGAGGAGCCTTGTAGGCTACAGATCATGGGGTTGCAAAGAGTCGGACATGACTGAGCGACTTCACTTTCTTTCTAACCCTGGTACCTGTGTGAATATGACTTTATTTGGAAATAGCCTTTGCAGATAGAAGGTGAGGTCATACTTGATTAGAGTGGGCCCTCATTCCAATAGCAGGTGCCCTCATAAGGAGAGAAAGAGACATGGAGGCACTGAGACAAAGTGGAGATACAAAGAGAAGTCCCTGTAAAGATGGAGACAGATATTAGGCTTCATGATGCCACAAGTCAAGTGACACCAGAGATTGCTGGGAACTATGAGAAGCTAGGGCAGAGTCATGAAACACGTTCTCCTAACAGCCCCCAGAAGACACCCACCCTGTAGATACCTTGATTTTGGGCTTCTGTCTTCCAGGTCTGTGAAGAATTGCATTTCCATTGCTTTAGGCCCCTAGTTTGTGGCACTTAGTTACAGTAGTCCTAGGACACTAATACACACTCTTTAACACTTTCCAGTAGCATCCTTGATGAGATCCAGCAGAAAATAGTTCCACATAGACCTATGAGAAACGGGCATTTCGTCAATCTCACTGTGGTGGTTCAGATGGGCAAGTCCTACACTAATTACCTGGAAATTCTAGCTTCCAGTTTTCAGGTAGTGCAGATCCTGGAGAAAACAGTAGGACACTGCAGACCTGGCTCATATGCGTGGCATTTCGTACTCTCAGATCAAATGCTGTTTAACGGAGGAATGATAAATATTAATGTAGCACCTGCTTCAATTACTTTCAACTAGCAGGTGCTTACAGAGTGCAGTGCATGCAATGAGACCCTGTGGAAGTAGCCTCTGACACTCTTGCAGGCTTACCTCAGCGATCCTTCCCAAACCACACCCAGTGATTTTGCTAATTGGGCCTCTGAGGTGGCCTGTTGCACACCAGCACAAGGGCCCTTGATAACCATTGAGCTGGCTGCCAGCTCTAGGGCAGCATAGGGGTTCCATCCACTGCCTCATAGATAGGGTGGTGGCAGAGGGCACTGCTGACAGATTCCTGTTTTCCATCTAGGTTCCTGGAGATGGGCTGGAGGAAGGTTAGTGGGTTCCTCCAGAAGCAGAACGCCCACGTTTCCTTAGCAGGTTTCCCTGAGGGGGAATTTGACTCACTTGGTACCACTTCCAGCTGCCGAGAGACCCTGACCCCCATTAAGCTGGTGGGGGCATTTGAGGGCATGTACGTTTCCCATGTGTTGTGTCATGTATGGGGGAACCAGGGCCTGAGAATCCTGCATAGGAATGAACTGAAATCAAGCAGGCTGCAGTTAAGTACCTATGCCTGTGTCTGGACTGCCTCTAGCCATGTGAATTATTTAGTCAGTGCTGAGTAGCCCTCAGTGACAAACCTCATCTAGAAACCTGGGAGAAGTGAGCATCTGTCCTCCAGCAGCTGCATGGCAAAAAAGCATCTCTACGTAGAAGTTTTAAGCCATAATTTATAGAAGATTCTAGGTGTGCCAGCTGCTACATAGAGTATTTTAATTCATTAAATGCTAGCAACCCTAAGATGGAGCCACTATTATTATCCTCATTGTACATATTGAGACTCCTAAATATAGTAGTTACTGAGTGTAAATTTTCCAGGAGGAAGCTAGTGAGTGTTGGAGCCTGCTTATGAACACAGGTCTGCTTGGCTCCAATTCTAATTCTACCACTTCCCAAATGAACAACACCTGAGGAGAGCTTGAAATACATATATGTGTGAATGTTGAATTCAATAATACATATATGTGAATTCAATACATACTTTCATATGTAACATGTGCTGTGTTCAGTCACTCAGTTGTTTCCGACTCTTTGTGACCCCATGGACTGTAACCCTCAGGGCACCTCTGTGGATTATCCAGGCAAGAATACTGGAGTGGGTTACCATTTCCTACTTCAGGGCATCTTCCCGACCCAGGGATCAAACCCAGGTGTCTTGCATCTCCTGCATTGGCAGGCAGATTCTTTACCACTATGCCATGTGGGGAATTAAAAAATACACGTGTGGATTCAAGTACATACTTACATATGTTTTACATGTATGCACATATATATATTAGAGTCAGAGCTTGAAATGCATATATATGTGTTGTGTGGGTACATTTGGGCTTGGGTTAGAATAAAGACTATGCATGTTGTAATACTAATATCTTACATAGATACAATGCTAGGTAGTAAGAAAAATCCGTAAGAGCAGACAGTTTCTGTTTTTCCTAGCAACGTATACTTAGGCAGTAGTGCAGTATGTAGCATGAATGTATATTCAGTGAATATTTGTTGAAGGAACAAATAAGAATAAATGAGTGGATGAAATTATTTTTTTACTGAAAAGTTCTGTACTTATTATAACCTTTTTAGTCTCAGGCAGTAGGCAAAGTAAAAAAACTCTTAATTCTCCCCTTACAGCATGAAACTGGAACTTGCATTTTCTGATGTCTGGTTTTTGTTCTCTCCACTTCATTTTCCTGGTACAGCAAAGTAAGCTAGGAGCCTGTCCACCTTAGGTTCCACTGTTACTCTTTATGTCCTTGTTTGTATAGGCATAAGTTGAGACACTGGATAAACATTGCTGAGTGCCAAAGGACAGGAATATTTCCAAAGTTTCTACTTACATCCTTCAAATAAACTGTAAGCCGGCTGAAATCTTTTCTTAACTTGGTGGAGGGTAGCTGTTTCCATCTGAACATTTAAGCTTTGAACTGAGAACCCAGCACCACAAGTACCATTTTATTTCTGTAACTAGAAATCCTGAGGTGAATCCTAAAGTTTGGTCTAGAAATGTTTATTTTGTCCTTAGTGATGCAGAAACTGTTCTATGGTTTGATGCATTCAAATGACTCAAGCATGCTAAGGAATAAATTCTTGTTCAGTATTTTGGGAAACGAATAACAGGTATAGATATAAACGTATCTATAGCTCTAGATATAAATATCCGTTGATAATTGACTCTTATTTCACATTTTCCACAGGCAGGATGGGCCATTCTCAGCCTGTCTTATAAGGAGCATCTCCAGTAGCCACATGTAAAAAAAGGCCAAGGCAGTGAGATACCAAGAAGTCAAACATGACCTTTGTTTATCTGCCAAACATTGTAATGAAGGGCGCAGAAATGGAAAAGACCCATCGGGAACCACAAAGATTAGTTTGGCTCTATTACCACCTAAAAACATTCTGGGGAAGGAGAGAACTTAATTAACTGATTTCTTCATTTTCTGAAATAGAGTTATATCTCTCGAAAGATGCCGTTAGGGACCATTACAGATCTGTGAACTCACTCTCTTGGGATGGACTCCTTAGGATTCTGTGGTGGTTTAGTCCCCAAGTCATGTCTCACTCTTGTGACTCATGGACTATAGTCCACCAAGTCGCTTTTGTCCATGGGATTTCCCAGGCAAGATACTGGAGTGGGTTGCCATTTCCTCCTCCAGGGGATCTTCCTGACCCAGGGATTGAACACATGTCTCCTATGATTCAGGCTAATTCTTCACCATCTTATCCACCAGAGAAGTCCTAAGGTTCTAGCTAGTCCTTTTATTTATGCATCTGATCCTCCGGACTCTTTTCATATTCCCTCTAGCTTCTGCCCCAAAGCAACACCAAACTCTTATTTCTCTTAATGGTAGTAACATTTCCTTTGTCTTTGTGATATAAATTTGGAGCTTTTAAATCATCGTATTGGTAGTCATTCATCTTCCACTTTATCCATGGTGTCTGATCAGCTACCAAGTTGATGGATTTGGCTTTGTATTTTCTCCTGATTCTCTTCTTTTCATTCTAACTCTATCCCTACTCTTACATTGTCTTAGAATGTTCTTACTTCCCATCCATAGCCATTGACATTAAAGACATCTTTTCAGAAAAATCTGAGAAGCCTTCATGTTTATTAATCTTTTATGAAAGTGTATCTTGCCCAGTAAATTTGATAGTGCCTTATCCTGAAGTTCTATAGCACATATATTTCTCTTTGCACATGTGTTTTCCAGTAGAGCACAGTTGTCTGTATCCTGTGTCATTCTTCTCATTGAAATATAAGAAACGTCAGGCTCAGTTCTGTCCCTTGAGGATGGGGAGTAAACTACACCTATTAGGTTTACACCTAATATAGTCTAATAGAGAAATTTGAGTGTTCTGAGTCTGACTGCCTAGATTTGAAACCCAGCTTAAACAGTTTGAACCTCAGTTGTTTTATCTAACAAAGAGTAATAACTATCTTTGAGGTGTGTATTTTAATACAAAACTTGTATTAATGTNGTTTACACCTAATACAGTCTAATAGAGAAATTTGAGTGTTCTGAGTCTGACTGCCTAGATTTGAAACCCAGCTTAAACAGTTTGAACCTCAGTTGTTTTATCTAACAAAGAGTAATAACTATCTTTGAGGTGTGTATTTTAATACAAAACTTGTATTAATGTTGCCTGGAACACAGTAAGTGTTTAGTCATGTAATTCATTCAACTGATATTTACTGAGCAAGTACTCTGTCAGATATTGTTTTGGGCTTTAAGAATTCATAATAGTAAACAAGACAGACAAATGCCTTGCTTCTGTATGGTGTAAATTTTAGTGAGAAGTGGCAGCAAGGGATGATGTTAATCTGTTATAAAATAGTATGGCTGTACCAGTTGTTTTCTGATTTGTAGCTTCTCATGCCATATTTGTTTTCAAAGATCTTGAGTACTATCCTGGACACAGATACTAAAGATGTTGAAATGGAATGTTTGGATAAAGCACCATGACAGTAAATGCCATATTCCAAAGTGAAATACAAATCTTAATATACACACGCATGCACACGCGCGCGCGCACACACACACACACATATTTCAAAATTGATGTTGGAATCCACATCCATATCTATTAAAATCCTCACCTGCAATGAGCATAACTAAAATTAACAGTTGAAGTTATGAGGATTTTTTCAAGAGCATTTGGGATTCACTGAGTGTACCTCATTTCCTAGGGATGGAAAGGACAGGCTTACTTCCTTCTTCATCCTTAGAGAGACACTTTAAGGAGACCAGTCAGAGTTTAATATGATATTTCTTTAGTTTGGGAAGCACAGCATACTTGAGTCTGATTCTTTCTAGAAAATTGAACAAGTGAAAAGTTGGCTGAGTGGCCTGTAGTCCTTGAATTTATTGAGTACTATAGTATTTAAACATGCTTCATGGATAAATGTACATGAAAACACAGGGCAGGGGCCCCGGATTTAACTTGAGGGGATGCGGGGAACATTGAACAGACCTCAGAAGAAAGAACTTGACGTACCAGTGGATGCTTATGTTCAAAGAAGGAGTAAATGGCCAGCTGCAATAGAGATGAAGTCATGCTCCTCAGTAATCAAGATTGACTGGGTAGTTAGGTCCTTATTAGGGTATCCATTTATACTTACATACATAAACAAGACATCTTGAGATAGTGGTAACAGCCATGGAGAAAATAAATTAGGATAATTTAATGGAGATTGACTAGGGTGGGGCAGAGGTAACTTGAGAGTGGATATCCAGGAATGATCTCTCAGAACAGGTAATACTAGTCTGGCAGGCTTCTGGGTATCAAGAAGAAGGCTATTCAGGAAAGGCAAGAGCTAGCTCCAGGGCCACTGGGTGGGATGACATATCTTAGGAATTCAAATGTAAACAGTATGCAAGCGACTAGTCAGTGAGAATGATAAACAGAGAGGGCTGTAGAGGCAGTTCAAACAGAGCCTTGCAGGGCATGGGGAGGAGTATGGGTTTCATTTAGTAGAAAAGAAAGCTACTAGGGAGTTTTAAGTAGAAAGTAACATGAAATGATTTACTTCTGAGTGAGGTAACAGAAAACTGTGCCAAGTACAGGGTAATGCAATGATTAGATATCTCCTGGAGAAGATGTGACTTGAGCTCGATCTATTGAGGTTCAATTTGGAGAAGCTAGGAAGAACTGGCAGAAGGTGAGTGGAAGAGCATATATAGGTATAGGGCAGGGAATTACCTGACCCAAGGCGTAGACAATACCTATGGATTGCAATTTTAAGCTATAAATTGGTTGCTGGGGTGGATTAATCCTTAAGGAGGTAACTAGATATCAGGGCCAGCCAAACCAAGTTGAGTGTCCAGTTTTGGTATCTGTCTAAATAGGACCAAATGAAGAAGTAGATTCCAGGAGTGAGGGAGCATGACAAATTAGGAAGGATACCCAAAGGTGCTGGGCTGTAGGGTCTGAAGAGGGTCTCACTAGCCAAGACGTGGTAACAGGTTCTAAATTGCCCATGGCCACAGACAGAGGGGACATCCTTGACAACCATCCTTGCGTAACTGTGGTCAGTTGTCCTCATTTTTCTGTTGGCAATCTCTGGTTTCAAGCTCCTAACACCTAAATGAATCTCTATACAGTAACTTCATGGCATTTGTCTGAGTTTGTTTTTCCATTTTGTGCAATTATTTTTCTGGCATCTGGAAATTCAGCTTAGGAAAGCCAAATGCTCTTCCTGGTTTTACTCAATAATGTAGCCCCAGCATAATGCCAAGCACATAATGGTTCTTCACATATTTGCTGAATGAGTAAATGCTGCCTCAACTCCTAACCATTTCATGAGTTTGTGTCTTGTCTCTCCCCACTCCAAATAGACTAGTACCTTTCTAGATTGTGAATATACTTTAATGAATTTCTTTCTGATATATACAAGAAGACAGCATATTAAAAAGCAGAAACATTACTTTGCTGACAGAGGTCAGTCTATTCAAAGTTATGGTTTTTCCAGTAGTCATGTATGGATGTGAGAGTTAGACCATAAATTAGACTGAGTGCCAAAGAATTGATGCTTTTGAACTGCGGTGCTGGAGAAGACTCTTGAGATTCCCTTGGACTGCAAGATCAAGCTGCTGCTGCTGCTGCTAAGTCACTTCAGTCATGTCTGACTCTGTGCGACCCCANAGTCATGTATGGATATGAGTGTTGGACTGTAAAGAAAGCTGAGTGCCAAAGAATTGATGCTTTTGAACTGCGGTGCTTGAGAAGACTCTTGAGATTCCCTTGGACTGCAAGATCAAGCTGCTGCTGCTGCTGCTAAGTCATTTCAGTCATGTCTGACTCTGTGCGACCCCATAGATGGCAGCCCACCAGGCTCCCCTGTCCCTGGGATTCTCCAGGAAAGAACACTGGAGTGGGTTGCCATTTCCTTCTCCAAGTCATGAAAGTGAAAAGTGAAAGTGAAGTCGCTCAGTCGTGTCCAACTCTTAGCAACCCCATGGACTGCAGCCTACCAGGCTTCTCCGTCCATGGGATTTTCCAGGCAAGAGTACTGGAGTGGGGTGCCATTGCCTTCTCTGCAAGATCAAGCTAGTCAATTCTAAAGGAAATTCATCCTGAAGAATCAGTGGAAGGACTGATGCTGAAGCTGAAGCTCCAATACTTTGTTCACTTGATGCAAACAACTGACTCAGTGGAAAAGACCCTGATGCTGGGAAAGATTGAGGTAGGAGGAGAAGGGGACGACAGGATGAAATGTTTGGATGGCTTCACCGACTCAATGAACGTGGGTTTGAGCAAGCTCTGGAAGTTGGTGATGGACAGGGAAACCTGGCATGCTGCAGTCCATGGGGTTGCAAGGAATTCGACATGACCGAGTGGCTGAACTGACTGATATACAAGAAGATTTGGTTGGCTCCTTTATGTATTACCCACTATGAAAAATGCTTAATACATTGATGAGCAGGACAAACCTGCCAGGTATTTTCTGAAGAAGTTAACGTTCAATGAAGAATCTTAAAAATAATTATGCACAAGGATATTATATTACCATTAACATATATGATAAGGAGGAAAAATAAAGTTGCTATGAATAGCTCTGAAGTCCGTTCTCTACCCTCAGAGAAGAAGAGCATTATCATCTTAAAGGAAAACAGCAACCATAATTTTAGTTTTGATCCATAAATCTGTGTAATTGCTAGAAAAGGCCCATACGTAGTAGCTGTATGCCTGCCAGAGTGAAAAATCAAAGCTGACATACTGACAATACACACTAACCGTGGTAATCAGTGTCCTGTCAACACAGCACTGAAACCACGAAGTTCTTATTCTTTTTGTCCCGTGGGTGTGGTGGTCAGGGAATTACTGAAGAGACTCTCCATAGGGCAGGATATTAGACATTTCTTTTCCGTCTGTCTGTGCACACAGAGATGTTGGCTGTTTGCCTCTGTCAGAAATCAGATTGATCAGTATAGAAGTACTGGAATTAAATGTTTACAGAGCATATCTCTGGTGATTATTAAAAGATTAGAATCTCCTTAGAGTTCTTAAGTTGTGCCAGATGGTCATCTACATAAAAGCATTAAAGAAATTCAAGGGGGAAAAAAATAAAATTTAGACACTTAAGCAGATCATGGTAGGGAAATGGAAAAATCAGGCCGAGGATTCCAGAATTTGCTGAGTCCAGAGGAAAAGTAGTTTCTTGCTTATCTGCCCACGAAACCATATATATATATATTTAAAGATTTTTCAGTGTGGACCATTTTTGAAGTCTTTATTGAATTTGTTACAATATTGCTTCTATTGTTTTTACTCTGTTATTTTTTGGCTGTGAGGCATGTGTAGGGGGGGTCTTAGCTCCCCACCTGGGAATTGAACCTGTATCCTCTATATTGGAAGGCAAAGTCTTAGCCACTGAACCACTAGGGAAGTCTGCCAAACTGTGTATTCTTTATGAATACAAGTTCCCTCTTTGCTTGCACTTGCTGTTCATTCTTCCTTGAATCCTTTGCTCTGACTCTTCCTCTAGTTATCAAGTTTGTATCTTTTGGATCACAGCCCAAGGGACTTGCTTGATGACTCTTTATATTATTGAACCCACATCATGTACTTTCCCATTGGCCTGTTACATCCTTTATAACATCAAAATGTGCATTTATTGTTGATTTATATACTTTTAAAAACCTTAGGTTTCTTGAGGGCAGGGTTGAAGGCAAGAGGAGAAGTAGGCAACAGAAAATGAGACAGTTGGATGGCATCACTGACTCAATGGTCATGAGTTTGAGAGAACTCCAAGTAAAGGGCAGGGAAGCCTGGTATGCTACAGTCCATGGGACTGCAAAGAGTCAGACACGACTTAGCAACTGGACAACAGCAGCAATCTGTTCTGTGCTGTTTGCTAAACTGAAAAGTGATTGGATCGGTCAAGAGCACTACATAAATATGAGGAAAGGAATGGTTATTGATTAACTATGGTTGCAAATAAAAAGATGTCATTTTGGATTGGTGGAAATAACTGGATTTTTTCAGACTCTTTCTTTAGCTATTTTTAACTACTTATTCTATACTATTTATAGTATAGAAGAATATAGTAAGAATAAGAATATAGTATATATTATATACTATATATATGGTATACTATATTAAGAATATAGTATAATAGTCTTATACTTTTTAACTACTTATTAACTACTCTTCTTATTTAACTACTCCTGATAGGAGGCTTTTTGGGGCATGTGTAGACTCAGTGTACTTCTCTTTTTTACCTTTGCACTTTGTCGAGGTATACTTGACTTATAAAACTTGTATATATTTGAAGTATACAACATGTTGCCTTGATATATGTGTACACTGTGAAATGATTACCCCAGTCAAGCTAATTAACACTCCCATCTCCTCACATAGTTATGATTGTGTGTATGTGATGAGAACACTTAAGATCAACCTCTTAGCAAATGTCAAGTATACAGTACAATATTATTAAATATACTTTGTATGCAATACAATATTATTAAATATTTACCGTGCTATTTCTCTGGAATTTATTCATCCTGAATAACTAAAGTATTTTTTTTTCCTGGTTGAAGTCCTCCAGTGCTTACACTGAAGCTCACTAGCTATTCTTCAGTCCTCTACTAATAAGAATGGCATAAAATAGAAATTTCACATTACTGGCTTGGCTCTCTTTAAACAGTCCATCTCCCCACCCCTCTCTTGTGATGAGACAGAAAGAACACTAGACTGTGTCTCAGGGGAAAAAAAAAAAAAAGAAAAGGTGTTTATTTGCAATTGAAAGTTTGGTCACAAATCCCCTCTTCCCAGATTGGTCATTTGTGAAACGAGAGAAGTGAGAGAGTTGGACTAGATGAAACATAAAGTGTATTTGAAGTGTAAGATATTATGATTTGTAGGTATTATATTCAAGTATTTTATCCCTGCTTTCAAATGATCTTTTTAAAGGTCAGAATTGGACAACAGCTGTGGAAGAAGGTATTGGCCTAAGCTCAGATTGAGTGGGAGGTACCGTCAGAGTTGATAAAGGTCTTGGTCTTGCTGACCTGGTTGTAAGAGGAGCCCCAAATTCTCTACATCATACGGGAACCTGAATTATTAAAATTTGTTTATTTCCACTGAGATGCTTCTGGAAACCCAGACATAGTTTTAAGAATTTTTAGAAGAAGCCATGAATTTGGCCAAAGAGAAAACACCAAGGAGTGACTTTTTCAGAAAAAGGTAACTTTCAAAACAGGCATAAATGAAGAACTTCTGTGGTTTTTATCAGAATCCAACTTCTACTGAAATATTTCTCCTTTAAAAAGAAAAAACATTTTGCCATTGGTTTACATGGAAGAGAGAAGCAGGAGGGACACCAGTGAAGACAGAGGGTCTAGTAGTGAGGACTTGAAGTGAAGTGAAGTCGCTCTGTCGTGCCCGACTCTTTGCAACCCCTTGGACAGTAGTTTGCACCAAACTCCTCCATCCATGGGATTTTTCTAGGCAAGAGTACTGGAGTGGGTTGCCGTTTCCTTCTCTAGGGAATCTTCCCAACCCAGGGTTTGAACCCAGGTCTCCCACATTGTAGATAGACACTTTACCATCTGAGCCACCAGGGAACTTGAAGTCTGGACTTAGATTAGTGTTTAGATCAGTACATCTGTAACCTTGGGCAAGTTATTTAAACCTCCCTGAGTTCCATGTTCCTCATCTGATAAAATGTGGAGAACAATAGTACTGTGTCATAGCTCTGCTTGTCTTTTAAAGATGAGGTAAAATCTTGCCTGGCTCATAATCAAGTGTTACATAAATATTTGCCATTACTTTATTACCGTCACACCTATGCCGTGCTGTGTGCTATGCTTAGTTGTTCAGTCACGTCCGACTCTTTGCAACCCCATGGACTGTAGCCTGCCATCCTCCTCTAGGTTCAACAAATAGTTGTAAGCACCGTAAGCAATAAGACTCCCAATTCCCTTCCCACCTTCACACGCATATTGCTTGTCTAAACTATTAATAAAAGCACTTTAAGAGCAAGGTATGCTTGGCAGCGCAGAGTAGTACGTCAGCTACCTCTAACATGTTATGAATGATTTAAAAATACACCTTAAAAAACTGGGAATAGAACTGGTGATGGAGGAGAGAAAACTTGTTGTTAGTGGGATTTCCTCGCCCAACTGATTTCCTCAAAATGTCCTCTTCACTGCCTGGATCAGAATGTATTTATTTATTGTATTCAACTCATGCTGAATAAAATATGGACTTACTATTTTTTTTTAACCAAATTCACTGAAAGATACAATGCCCTCAAAGAGCCTATAGTACAGTGGTTCAAAGCACAGGCTTAAAATTAGGCAAAGCTCACCTACAATTCTGGCTCCCTGATCTCTTAGCTACATGATCATAGGAAAATTATTTATTAACTTTGAGCCTCAATTTTCTTGTGTATAAAATGTAAAATCTTCCTTTTATGTTTTTATGAATGCAATTCATATAATGAGCACAATCATTCTTGTAAAACAGAGTTCCTAACACATAAGAACCAATAAATGGCTATCATTAGTAAATTATACTATAGTGGACAATATTAAGGCACCCCAGTTTTGATCATCTTATACATAAAATTACTGACATTTCTGCCCCCTTATTGAGTTAGTCTGAGCTCATAGGCCAGTCAGTAACAACAATAAAAACAACACCTTCAAATATCATTGGTTTAATACTACAAAATGTTATTTCTTATGGATCCAAAATCTTCTGTGGTTCCAAAGAACTCCTCAAGTCAGCTGTCTTCTGTACAATCACTCAGAAATACACGAATTGTGTTGTATGTCTCAAGCAACTCAACATAGGAGGTAACTGTGGGTCCAGAGTGTGAAGTGAGTATCAGAGAGATCTAGTCTTATCTTCTACAGCTGTCTCCCTGTAGATACTTAGGTTTTCATGTTAGATGCCTCATGGAAAAATTAGAGAAAAATGCTGTTTCATAGATACAAAGAGAAACTAAAAGGAACTGAAGTGCCATTTGCAGGGATATTTTATCTTTCTTGCTAGTATCAGTTCATTTTTTTGTAGTTGTCCAGAGGGCTTGGCTGAGAAATCTAATTTAACATATTAGGAAAATTGTTCTCATCACTTTTAATGTCTTCCATAGGCACAGAATGTAGGAGTGGGACATATATACTACTTTATTTCCATTTCTGGTTTGAATCTACCCTTATACAAATATTATTTTGAACTATATTTAATGAAAAATGTGAAAGATATCTGAAACGGTAAAACAAGAAATAAAAAAATAACAAAAACTTTATCATCAAATTTCAACCTTTTCCCAGTGCTGTTTCATGTTTCTACTCCCTAATAATTTTTCCTGTTAAATTTTGAAACATATTTCAGATGTGGTATCATTTTACTACTAAATATTTCAGGACACATTTCTAACTGAGAAAATTATGCTAACATCACCACCATGCCATTGTTACATGGAAGGATAACAATAATTTACTAAGGTATCTAATTCCCAGTCCATGTTCAAATTTCTCTCTCAAAAATATTTTTTAGTGTTACTTTAAAAAATCAAACTATAGACCAGGACCAGTTATGACATTTGATTGTTATGTGTCCTTAGTCTCTTTTATCCTATAAGCTCTCATTCTATTTTTATGCCATTGATTTGTTGGAGAAGTTAGATCGCTCATTTTGTAGAATGTTGCACATTATGAATTTACCAGTTCCCTCATGGTTTGGCTTATCTTATTTTTCTTCTTAAAAACTTGTAGGTGGATAGAAAAATTTTATTAGATTCAGTATCTATTCATTTGGTGTGTATCTCTTTTATTTTTATGTATTTTGGTTTCAGTTTTATATTTAAGGCATTTCTTTTAAAAGTTTTTATAGGGACTCCTGCTTTGAATAATGGTGTAGACTGCAGTAGACTAAGTTCTATTATTAATAACTATAAATGTCATACTATATATATATATGTCTATCATATATTTATAATAGTTATTTGAAAGCATAGAAAAATGACCAAACATAGGCAGAAACTTGGAATAAAATGTTCAAAACAAAGAAAATATGCTAGTTTCAATCCATTTGTTTAAACTCAGTAATCTAAATTGTTTTTCCCTAGTGGCAAGAATGGCTAGAAATTGAAACAGAATCCAGTGAAAGAGGAAGGTCACAGAGGGTGGAAGCTTCCAAATCTGCATATGTTTTCCCCTCAATTTTAATATATTCCTAAAGTGTACATGCATGGGATGAGGCTTCCAGAAATTTAAAACCTGAAAGGCTACAAGAACTAAAAATTAAACAGCTTTCTAGTGTTGGAAAGAGTTGGGGGTTCACTCCTTTTTCAAGTTGAATAGATCAGTAAACACTTGCAGCTTTTGAGTAAAATCCCCAAAGGATCGTGCTTTAGGAATAAGAACAACACAACAGAACTAAGGTCTATGCCCCAGGATTAAGGGAAAAATCCAAAACAGACCTTCACTAATAAAGCCTAAGCTATTGTGGATAAAGGTGTTTCATCACCTAATTATCTGTTAGAACAAAACTCCCCTCTTCAGATGGACACAAAGAATCCCAAATATCTACAGTGTATCATTTATAATGTCTAGCATATAATCAAAAACTAGCAGAGACCATAAAAGTCAACAAAATATAGGGAGAAACAGTCAATAGAAGCAACATACAGATTGCCTACTAATTCCAGTATCTGGGCTAAGATTTAAAATAGCAAAAATAAAAAAAAAAAAGCAGGAGGACTTCCCTGGTTGTCCATTGGTTTGCAGTCTGCCTGCCAATGCAGGGGACATTGGTTTCATCCCTGATCTGGGAGGATCCCACATGCCAAGGGGCAGCTGGGCCCATGTGCCACAGCTACTGAAGCACGTGTGCTCTAGAGCCCATGCTTCCCGATAATAGAAGCCACCACAATGAGAAGCTCGTGAACTGTAAGGAAAGAGTAGCCCCCCACTTGCTGCAACTAGAGAAAGCCCACACACAGCAACAAAGACCCAGCACAGCACCCCACCCCAGAGGCATGAAGGTGAAAATGAATCAAGGTATGTAGATAAATCTGGATTTTCTTTATCATTTATGATGTCTCTTATATCATAACCTTTCTAGGGATGTGGGACATGATTCTTATTTAAATTTTTACTTTAAAAAATGCTACTAATTTTGGAAAATGGGGCCAGAATGCATAAAATCAAATGAATGGCCGTGAATTTCCAACTTAGAGAGATACCTGAAATTTATATTAGTTCATCTTTTTAAATTCACTTAAAATAGTTGAGATGCACTATGTGTGTGTCTATAGCATGCTAAGTCGCTCCAGTTGTGTCCAACTCTTTACTTCCCTGTGGAGTGTATCCTGCCAGGCTCCTCTGTCCATGAGATTCTCTAGGCAAGAATACTAGAATGAGTGGCTCCTTCAGGGGATCTTCCTGACCCAGGAAGCGAACCTGAGTCTCATAGATTTCCTGAATTGGCAGGCAGGTTCTTCACCAATACTGCCACCTGGGGATTTATGCAAATAATCAGTGAGAGGGGCCTGAGATGGGGTGTGTACAACACTCAGTTAAGTCCTGGAGATACAGCAGTGGGTGATACAGGCATGCTCCCTATGTTCATGAGGCCACAGTCCATACATAGGCTCCCAAAAGGACAGCTTACTGAAGAAACTTCAGAAGAGCATTTAAGGAAAATTTATCCGGTTCTTGCAATCAAGGGGCCTTTCCCTAAAGACTTCATGGAGATAGGAGGAGATTCTGGTTATCAGCGTATAAAAAATAGTAATATCAACTGTGCCTTATGAGAGTTAATCTAATAATCCTTTCAAAAATATGTTAGAACATGATGAATTTGTCACTTGAAATCTTATAAAAAGACTACAGTGGTAAATGATTAGGAGTAAAAAAATTATAGAGTGAATGTCTCAGAAAACAGCTGTAAAAGAACACTGTTCACAACAGAGTAATCTCCTGGGATGACAGATGGGCACTTAGCTTCCTGGGACATTCAGCGGGTCATATTCAAAAACACAGAAAAAAAATTGTAGAGTCAATCATTGCCCTACTGCAAATGAATGAAATTCACAATTTCATCTGATTCCAATTTCTGTTCTAAATGACAACAAATTTAGCCTAGCTTTTTAAAATATGTCTCTCCCCAGTTCCTTGTTTAAAAAAATGCTATGAATGTTTATAATTGTTACCTTATGATTCACAGAGCAGGAGATAATGTATTTAGAGGGAAATCATGACCAATGACTGATAGGAATAAAAATATGACTGTGCTTTGTTCAATATGTGTGTGTCTGTGTATCACACGCTGAAATTAAAATGGTGCATGCTGTTGAGAGGGAATAAATGCTAAATATAGCTGACAATGTAAAAATACTTATATAAACCGTGTTTATTTGAGAAAATTATAGTATTCAGAGAGAGTTATAGTCAAATGCATTATCTAACACTGTACTACATGGAAGTGGACAGAATCAACCACAGAATCTTAGTGGTCAAACATAATAAAGCTTGTTTCTCTCTCATGCCAAGTGTACTGAGTGTCTGACTCTGCAGGGAAGTTTTCCTCTGTGAGGTGACTTTGGTATCATAAGGGAAATGGATTGCTAGTCTAGGTTCGACGCAGAAGGCTTGGGACTGATGAGTGGGGATGATCTGGAGGGATGATGTGGNCAACCACAGAATCTTAGTGGTCAAACATAATAAAGCTTGTTTCTCTCTCATGCCAAGTGTACTGAGCGTCTGACTCTGCAGGGAAGTTTTCCTCTGTGAGGTGACTTTGGTATCATAAGGGAAATGGATTGCTAGTCTAGGTTCGATGCAGAAGGCTTGGGACTGATGAGTGGGGATGATCTGGAGGGATGATGTGGGGAGGGAGGGGGAAGGGAGGGGGTCCGGATTGGGAACTCAGGTACACTTATGGCTGATTTATGTCAGTGTATGGCAAAAAGAGTACAGTATTGTAAAGCAAAACAAACTAAAAAATAAAAATTAATAAAAAAAATTAAAAAAAAAGAAATCCAGACCGTTTGTGTTGCCTCTGTTGTTGTTCTATCTCTAAGTCGTGTCTGACTCTCTGTGACTCCATGGACTGCAACATGCCAGGCTCCTCTGCCCTCCAGTCCCTGAAGTTTGCTCAAATTCATGTTCATGGGTAACAGGGTTGCCTCTATAACAATATAAACTTCTTCAAGCTTGGATGATATGAGAACAGAATATCTGTTAAGTGAAATGTTTTGGCCAAGAAGGAGTGTCAGTTCTGCTCGCAAAGACATTGTCCAGACCTTGATCAGAACCAGTCACCTGGCCCTTCTTTCTAAGGGTAGCAATTAAGTGATCAGAGAGAGGAGAATGGTGTGTTAGTGAGTTCTAGAAACCCAAACCATGCATGATGGTCTCCCCCTAATAGAATGTATAAATTCCATAAATGTAAGACTGGTTTCCTGTTTAGTTCACTGCTGCTGTATCCTCAAAATTCCTGGCATGTAACACATGCTCAGTATTAACTGAATGAATGCAGGAAAAAAGTCGCTTGGAGGTTATTTACTCCACAGCAGATTTTGGATATTACAGGCACTTAAACTTCTTAGATGTGCCTCAATAAATAAATTGTACAATAACAATGCTAAATAGTGAGAAAGTTGGATTAGCTAGATCACAGGCTCTGATTAATCACTATGATGGCCAGTTCTAGGTTGCATTCAGGTACAAAGTGACAGACTAACAAAGCAAAACAGACTTAAACAATTGGTGTTTGATATTCTCTTATGTAATAAACATTCTGCAGAACAATGATTGTGGAGAGCTCATTGAATATCCAGCATCAGCTTTCTACTGCATCATCCCCCATGTGCTGGTGAGGATGACAAGACAGTCACCATCATATACTTATCCAACAGTATTAAAGAAAGAACGAGGTGGGCTAGAAAATTGTTTTCAACAACCTTTCTGGGCAACCCAATACATCCTTCTTTTTATCAGAGTGGAAATCACTTTTCAGAACCTCCCTTGAAAGATTTTATTGCATATTAAATAACCCAGGTTAGGACTGCTTCATGTTTTCTCCTATTAACTTACTTTTGGAGAAACTTATTTGTACACATGGAACTGAAGAAAGTCCTCCCAAAAGTAAAGTAACAATAGAAAATGTGAAGCAGTTCTAACCTGGGTTATTTAGACATGGAACTTAAGAAAGAGGCTTCCCACTTGGCAATAATGGTAGAGAACTCGCCTGCCAATGCAGGAGACATAAGAGATACTAGTTCAGACATGGGTTGGGAAGATCCCTTGGAGGAGGACATGGCACCCACTCTAGTATTCTTTCCTGGAGAGTCCCATGGACAAAGGAGCATGGTGGGCTAAAGTCCATGGGGTTGCAAAGAGTTGGACACAACTGAAGCGACTTAGCAAGCAAGCAACTTAAGAAAATCCCCAAGGTAAGGCAACCTAGAAACATGGCTGCCACTTAGCTTTAAAATTATTAGAGATATGAATTGTTCCCTGTGATAGATTACCATTGGTTCAGAGGCTGAAATCCAAAAGCAACTTCAGCTGATTTGTTAAGTCTCCAAGTTAACTCTCTTCTCTGTTCCCAACTTTAGTGTCCTATTCACTGTCTTTGTGTTGAGGCCAAGGAGTCAAGAACGTACCTAGGAACTATGATCTGTGCTAATATCACTTGGGACAAAATCCTACTTCATTATCAGTAGTAGGTGCTGCTTCTAAGGTCTAGGTTTAACTCATTCCATTTGTCCTTTGAAGGCACAAGAGAAGCAACTAGATAAGAAAGATCTTCCCAGGGGATATATGTATATTAGCGAAGAGAATACCCATGGAATGTCTTCATATTTCACATCCTGGGCATCTGATAATCTCAATAATATTCACAAATATCTCCTGGGATAGGAGGTTGCAGAATATAAAATAATATTTCCTGCAGAAAAAAAAAGAGAATAAAATAGTAAGCTTATCAGGAAGAAGAAACTGAAATATAGGGAATGTTGGGGAGCAGAGGTGAAAAAGCCAATGTAACAGCGCCAGCTGTATCTTTCCTGAGCTGCTAGGACTTGAAAAGGAGAAAAAATGGTAAGTGGTTAGTGGCAAGGCTGGTGCCAGGGAAAGGAGTTTTCTCTTCTTTTTTAGCTTCTTAGAAGGGAAGAGAGAAGAAGAGAAAATGATTTGCATCACAAAGGTATAAAGAGTGATGCAGATTGAATATTGGTGGCATGAGGAGTTAAGAATCATAAGCAGGACACTTTTCACTTTGCGATAAAATGCAAGAGAGAAAAACCCAAATTATCATCAAACTGTACAAAGGATTGATTTTGTTATGGATGAAGCCGCCCATGCAGCTCTCTGCACATCCCCTCCTCTTGTGCTCATGGGTCTAGGATAATGCAAATCGATATAACACCACTTTGTAAATTTAGTATTGTGACTTAAAAGACAGGTGTCTTTGTAACGTTTACTCACTTTCTGATGTCCTTCATACCATGCAAGCAGATGGATCATTGACAGGAGTCATACCTGATTCAGACAGACAGATTTGTACAAACATCTTGTGAATTACCAGGTGATGTTAAAATCTCAAACCCTTTCCCACTAATTCGATGTGCTGCATACAACCTATAGACATAACTACTTGTGTGCATAGCAGTTCTGGCAAAGAGAAGGGAATGATATCTATACAAAGTTTATCAAGTACAAACTTAGTAATGTCATTGCTGGGTCTGACACTATCCCGTATACTGGGAAACAGCAGTGAACCCAGTCCCTGACCTCAAGGGACCTCTAGAGGTCAGGACCTCTAGTGTCTAAGTGTTTACTTGCTTAGTTGTGTCCAACTCTTTGCGACCCCATAGACTGCAGCCCACCAGTCTCCTCTGTCCATGGGATTCTTCAGGCAAGATTACTGGAGTGGATTGCTGTTTCCTCCTCCAAGGATCTTCCTGATGCAGGGATCGAACCTGTGTCTCCTGCATTGTTAGACAAATCTTTACCACTGTACCACCTGGGAAGCATATATTCTAGTAGGGAGAGGCTGGGAAAGTTATAGGATGTCTGATGTTACATTTGTTATGAAGAGAAACCAAGCAGGCTCAGGGGAGCCTAGGTGAATGGGGAGAACTAGTGCTGCTTTATTTAGTGTCCTTAGAGGAGGTCTCTTTGATAAGGTGATTTTGAGTGGAGATTTGAAGAAAAGGAGCAGGCTGTGCTGATGACTAAGGAAGAGATACCAGGCTGAGGAAACAGTAGATGCAAAGACCCTGAGCTGGGAATACTGCAGCATCTTCAGGGTGTCAGTGGAGGTGATGATTAGGTTCAAGGGGTTAGATCTTATAAACAGAGTGCCTGAAGAACTATGGACAGAGAGGTTTGTAATATTNAGTGGAGATTTGAAGAAAAGGAGCAGGCTGTGCTGATGACTAAGGAAGAGATACCAGGCTGAGGAAACAGTCGATGCAAAGGCCCTGAGCTGGGAATACTGCAGCATCTTCAGGGTGTCAGAGGTAACAGTGGAGGTGATGATTAGGTTCAAGGGGTTAGATCTTATAAACAGAGTGCCTGAAGAACCATGGACAGAGAGGTTTGTAATATTGTGCAGGAGGCACTGACCAAAACCATCCCCAAGAAGAAATGCAAGAGGGCAAAGTGTTTGTCTGAGGAGGCTTTACAAATGGCAGAAGAGAAGTCCATGGGGTAGCAAAGAATCAGATGTGACTTGGTGACTGAACACCTACAACATCAGGGGTTTATAAAGGGGGAGCAGAGGTTAGAACAGAACAAGCAAAGAGTCTGAGATAAGATGAGACCAGAGATGCGGACATAAAGGAATGAGGCAGAAGGTAAGGGAGGAAAGACGAAAGAGAAGGGAGATGCAAGATCAGGAAGTAGGGACTTCTGAGCGGGATAAAAGTAGCCTACTGGTACAAATTTTATGTTTAGATTTTCTGTCATCTTTCTATTCCATAGAGCACATAGCAATCAACTTTCTTGCCAGACAATGCTAAACTTCAAAAAATCTTGTTTCTAAAATTTATACATCAAATAGAAGAAAATCGACATTCTTCACCCTTATGACATTTCCAGTCTGTTTACAGAGGACTGGAACCACAGAGTGTTTGTAGGTCTGTTTGTTGGGCAGACCTATTGTAACTCAAATAGCTGGGAGTAGAAAAGTCAAAAGAAAGCCACTATTCACACAGTCATTGAGGATCATCTCGCCTTGTGGAGCTTATGAGAGACTGGGACAAGGGCAGCATATTTGAAAATTCCCATATGAGTTCCTTTCAATTCTATAATGATGTCTTGCATTGACTTTTTTTAAAAAGATACTTATAGATGGACATGCAGCATTTAAAAATACACAATAAACTTATAAAAATAAGTTGATCATTCTGATGACTGTACAAATTTAACAAATGCATATATTTAATTCCCTCCTGCTAACACCACTAAAATGACAGTGAAGGGAATTTTGAGGGGGGATCCCGCATTCCTAATTTCATAATGTTGCCTTTTTTAATCTTTTTGTATCATTTTTTTTTTCAGATTCCACATACAAATGATATCATATGATGTTTGTCTTTCTCTGTTTGGTTTACTTCACTTAGTTTGGAGAATGATAATCTGTAAGCCCATCCACATTGCTACAAACGATATTTCATCTTTTTTATTGGCTGAGTAATATGTCATTGTATATATGTATCACACCTTCTTTATCCGTTCATCTGTCAGTGGATATTTAGGTGGCTTAGGTGTCTTGGCTACTGCAAATAGTGTTGCTATGAACATAGAGTTGCATCTGTCTTTTTGAATTATGGTTTTCTCTGGGTACATACCCAGGAGTGGTATTGCAGGATCATATGGCAACTCTTAGTTTTTAAAGTAGCCTCTATACTCTTCTGCATAGTGGTTCTACCAATTTGCCTTCCCACAAACAGTGTAGGAGGGTTCCTTTTTCCTCACACCCTCTCCACTGTTTATTATTTACAGACTTTTTGATGATGGCCATTCTGACAGGAGTGAGATGACACCTCATTTCTCTAATAATTAGTGATGTTGAGCATCCTTTCACATGTCTGTTGGCCATCTGGATGTCTTCTTTGGAGAACTGTGTGTTTATGTCTTCCATCCATGTTTTTGATTGGGTTGCTTGTTTTGATACTGAGTTGTATGACTTGTTTGTATATTTTAGAAATTAAGCCCTGCCAATCAAATTGTTTGCAAATATTTTCTTCCATCCCATATGTTGTCTTTTTCTTTTGTTGATGACTTCCTATGCTGTACAAAAGCTTCTACGTTTGATTAGGATCCATTTGGTTATTTTTGCTTTTCTATTGCCTCGGGAGCGAATATTGCCATGATTTATGTCAGAGAATGTTGTGCTTATGTTCTCTTCTAAGAATTTTATGGTATCTAGTCTTATATTTAAGCCTTTAAACCATTTTAAGTTTATTTTTGTGTATGATGTGAGGAAGTGTTCTGACTTTATTGACTACATGTTGCTGTTTAGCTTTCCCAGCACAACTTGCCTGAGAGACCGTCTTTTTTCCTCTGTATTTTCCTGCCTTCTTTGCCAAAGACTAACTCACCGTAGGTGTGTGTGTTTGCTTGTTGGCTCTCTGTTCTGTGCCTTTGATCCATACGCCTACTTTTCTGCCAGTGCCACTATATTTTAATGATTGTAGCTTTGTAGTATTGTCTGAAGTCTTGAAAGGCAATGCCTCCAGCTTTGATCTTTTTCCTCAGAATTGCTTTGGTAACTCTAAATCTTTTATCCTTTCATATAAAGTTTAGGATTCTTCATTCTACTTCTGTGAAAAATGTCATGGGTATTTTGATAGAAATGAAAGTGTTGGTTGCTCAGTCCTGAACAATGACTCTTTGCAACCCCATGGACTGTAGCCTGCCAGGCTCCTCTGTCTATGGGATTTCCCAGGCAAGAATACTGCAGTTGGTTGCCATTCCCTTCTTCATAGGATCTTCCCAACCTAGAGATTGAACCTGGGTCTCCTACATTGCAGATGGATTCTTTGCCATCTGAGCCACCAGGGGAGCCCTAATTTGATAGGACTCGCATTAAATCTGTAGATTAGTTTGGACAGTATGACCATTTTAGCAATATTAATCAATCCAAGAACATGGCATACCTTTGAGTCATTTTCAGTTTCCTTTATTAACATCTTATACTTCTCAGCATAGAAGTCTTTCACCTTTTGGTTGGGTTTATTCCTAAGTATTTTTTTAAATGTAATTTTTAAAGGAATTTTTTAAACTTTCCATTTCTCATATTTCATTGATATCGTAAAGAAATACAACACATTTCTGTATGTTAATCTTGTATCCTGCTAGCATGCTGGATTTGTTGATCAGTTCTAATAGGTTTTGTGTGAAGTCTATAGAGTAGACTATATATATAGAATCATATTATCTATATATAATGGCAATTTTAACTCTTCCCTACCAATTTAGACATGGCTTATTTTTTTTATTTGATTGCTGTGGTTTTCATATAACATAGTTTAATAGTTGACCTGTTGAAGGATATACAGACTGATTCCAGATTTAGGCTATTATGAATAAAGTTACATTCATGTTTATGTTTTGTGAAAACATAGGTTTTACTTCTCTGGAATGAATAACTGTTGGCATGAAATTGTTAGATCCTATGGTAGTTGCATGCTTTATTTCATAAGAACCTAACTGTTTTCCAGAGTGGTTGTACCATTTTACTTCCTATTAATATTCGTGTGTAAGTGTTTGTTCCCTACAGCCTTGCCAGCTTTTGATATTGTCACTAAGTGTTTGTTTCCTACAGCCTTGCCGGCTTTTGATATTGTCACTTTTTTTTTTTTTTTTTACTTTATACATTCTGATAGTAATACAGTTATATTTCATTAGGATTTGATATTCATGTCCCTGATGGCTAATTTTGCTGAGTATTTTGTCGTGTACTTATTTGCCATCTATTTATCTGTTCTCTTCAGTTAAATACCTGTTCATTTCTTTCCCCCATTTTCTAATGTACTGTTCTTGTTATGGTTGGGTGGAGTGTTTCTTTTGTTTGTCTTTTTTTTTTTTTTTTAACATTTGACTCTTCCTAGATTTTAGAGACTTGAAGTACTTGGATCCTACTTTCAGTTCTGCTTACTGCCTCTGCAACTCTGGTGGGGATGAATGCCTTGACCACAGAACACAGCAGGTTCCAGGCTACTTACTGTGACTGCTTCTTACTTTCCTGCCCGAGTTGCCTGCTCTGATGTCTCTGGAAGGTGGAGGAGAGTTGGGGACCACAGGGACAACTGACTGCTCCTCCTGAGCAGCTGCATCTCTCTTTGCTCATTCCTCTTGTCACTTGCATGTGGCAAAAGGGGGAGTCTTGGCCCAGGAAGAGGAGAGGACTTTCTCTGGATCCTTATTTTTAGTGAAACTCTTAATGGATCCTTCATGCCATTTGTGTCAGGCTTGCCTGATGTCGTCAAGGATGGATCCAGGGGAGGAATGAGCTGCCTTCTGTTGCTAAATCGGGGATTGAGAAATGCCAGGTTTGTATGGCCTTCTGCTGGGTGGGGAAGCCAGGAAGCCTTCCCATTGTGCTGTTTCTCCAGTCCTGAGGTCCCAAACCAGCTCACTGTCTTAACACCATTCAGATGTCTATCTCTCTTGTCTCTGATTCCATTTTCAGTGTTTGTCATTGTACTTAGTGGGGAGGAACAGAGTAAAATGGGTCTATACCATCATGTCTAGACTGAAAGTTTCAGTTTACTTCAAAGAAAGAACTCTATATTTTGAAGTAATTATGTATTCTAGGCAAGTTTCTAAGAAATGTACAGAGAGCTTCTATGACCCTTTACTGAGTCTTTCCCAACATTAGCATCATGGATGATTATACTACAATGTCAAAGTCAAGGATTTGACCTTGGTTACAAGTCACAGAGCTTATTTAAGTTTTATCAGTTGTATATGCACTCCTTTGCATTTAAGCGTGGTATGTGTATGTATTGTTCTATGCAATTTTACTTCAGAGTGATCACTGGGCTCAGTAGCTATGTTCTTCCCCACATGCATGCCTGTGTCATGACTATGGTTTCTCTGCAAGATTCTCTCCCGACTTGTTTCCTTTATTTAATAAGGAACTGAACCAGGCTTCCATACACCAACTTGATGCCACTGCCTCAGGGCTTGTTATACAGGTACTTATTATTATCATACAGTGTGTATGTTATTCTATTACAGTTATTTGTTTATTTTGTAGTCTACCACTAGACTTCAGAAGGAAATCTGAGCCACATATTAACTTTCTATCCATCATGCTTGCTTGGGACAGGGCTTGATTAAAGAGATGTTTTTGGAATGAATGCATCTGAATCATTTTCTCCAGTGCCTATTCTAATGATTTCAGGTCATGTAAGGTGTTAACTTCTTTGAATTATTGCAAGAGCTGTTATCTAAACCGTCCATTCTCATTTCTTCTTTAGCTCTCCTTCGTATTACCCTGCAGGAGTATGAAGTATGCATGAAGGTGTATTACTCTTCATGGTCACCTGGAGAGGCAGATGGACTCCACCCAGGGTTTGGTGTGAATGTCAAATCTGCTTGGTAGTAATATTTACTACCAGGTAATATTTGCAGTGTTAGCTTATGACTTACTACTGGGACGAACACTGAGACATCTTCTGTCCTTGTTCTCTGAAGCCATTTTGAACTTGTTGAGAAGTCTTCACTGCTCATTCCAGAGACTTTGTTTATGTTAAGTACTAAATATTTGCTTACTCTCTCTCTCTCTCTCTCTCTCTCTCTCTCTCTCTGTGGCATCATGCTTGGGTAAAGGTTCCTCTGCCTTTGAGGAAGACAGTAACAGTTATTCATGTTGGTTGAGTGTTCTTCAGTCATTATCATTTAATTGGGCACTGGGTCTGTCCTGTCTTGATGAATAAGAATAGCTTCCTTTGACTGAACATTTACGACGTTTCTACCTCTTATGACACAGGGGAAAGTTTTTAAGTATTAATGTGTCAGTTCATTCCTTCTTCCCCTTAGTTCACTGAATTGTGGATTATCCATGGTTGATGACTGTTTCTGTCCTTGTTTTCAATCTGTTTGGACAACCTCCCTCTAATAGCCCTAAGATTTCATAAATGGGAGCTAAGACCCCTTGAGGATAAATGGAGACAAGAGAGAAAAGTGGTACCCTGGCCAGAGTGAGACATACATAGGGCCTTAAAATAACTTTCTTTTTCCTATTCAAAAAATCTTGCAAAGTGATAGTATTAGTCTCCAGTTTTAGAGAAATAATTGGAATGAAGTATATCTGATTCCAAGCTCTAGTGATTTCTCTCATTCTGCAGTTTAACTTACTATTCTTTTCCTCATTTTTTCCCTTTTCTCCCTCCACTTCAGTCTCACCTTTTCCCTTTAATCTTCCCTTTCTTTCCATCTTCCTTTAGTTTTGCCTCCTTGATTGTCTGTTACCTTTATTTATTTCTTCCTGTCAGTTTTTCAACTGCCCTTCTTTTGTCATTTATTGATTATCAGTCATGTTGGGTATTTTCACTCACTGTTAGACATCAAGAGAGATAAGATGCAGCCACTAACCTCAAATGTTCGACACAGTGAACTTTAGTAAACCTCACTGTGTTTAGTAAATTTCACTGTGCTTAAAAAAATAATTTCCTTTCTTGTCATTTGGAGGAGTTGTAGAGTTGGCAACTGGCCCATTTTCCTTCTCAGTATTTTCAAGAAGCAAGGAGTGGGATAGAGTTGGGACAGATACTTTTATAACCGTAGTGGGGCCTCAGCTATTCATCAGAGCTGCCTGATGCTCATAAGCTGAATTCACTGTCACACACATTGTACACAAGGAAGAGTGAAGTAGTCAGTGATTCTCTTCAATGGTTCACACTCGCTGGGCACCTTTCCTTAGGCTAGGGATTAGTGTTGGGAGGATTTCCTTAAACATTTCTGATAATCTGTTTTACCCATGGTGGATAGGAAAAAAAAAATAAATTAATTTTTAGATCCCAGGGTGTTCAGTCATGAAACTTTAATAAAGAATCCTTACAAATTTGGGCCTGAGCAAGTTTTTTGACCTTCTTAAGATAGTTCATTCTCTGGACACACTTTCTACCATTTTCACAAAGGCTGTGGCTGCTTTGGACAATCAGTTCTACAGCAACCACAATGCCCCCATGCTAGTAAAAGCATAGGCTTTCTAGTTCTGAGAAATATGTTCCATTCAGTTCTCCTTAGATTTCAAAGTCTGTCTATAAGAAGCCATTCTTTCATTAGGAACAGAAGTCCCTTTGGCCCCAGGTACACTTAATAGGATATGAAACCTACAAAGTAATCTACTCATAAATCCACAAAACCCCTAAATTAATCCTTTTTGCTAACAACTAAATAAAGCAGTGTCTTTACTATATTAAATGTTTCTTTTTTTTTTTTTCCGCACATGCACAATTGAATGATTAAGTTACCAAATGTGCAATTATCCAATTATGAGCAAGGAGGGAAAAGTAAGATTAGATATGGTTTTGTTTTTGAAAGAGTAATTAAATTGCTACATCAAGGAGACATGAATAATATTTAAGTCAAAGAAGTAGATACACAGGAAATATTTTATCACAAATACAGAAGCAGAAGAGAATGAAATGGGAAAATATGGCTGGGGTAGGAGAAGATAAGGGACCAAAAAAATTAAGGGAAAGAAGATAGAAAAGAGGATGATAAGCTTATTTGAAGATAAGTTCAGTTCAGTTACTCAGTTGTGTTTGACTCTTTGTGACACCCCATGGACTGCAGTACACCAGGCTTCCCTGTCCATCACCAACTCCCAGAGCTTGCTCAGACTCATGTCCATTGAGTTGATGATTCCATCCAAGAAACATCCTCTGTTGTCCCCTTTTCCTCCTGCCTTCAATCTTTCCCAGCATCAGGGTCTTTTCTAATGAGTCAGTTCTTCACATCAGGTGGTGGAAGCATTGGAGCTTCAGCTTCATCATCAGTCCTTCCAATGAATATTCAGGGTTGATTTCTTTTAGGATTGACAGGTTTGATCTCCTTGCTGTCCACGGGACTCTCAAGAGTCTTCTCCAACATTGGCACTTGGCTTTCTTTAAGGTTCAACTCTCATATTTGAAGATACCAAGGAAAATAATTGGAATACTCAGTAAGAGATATTTATTTCCTTAAGATTACTTCTTGAACAGGATAATATATTAAATAAACCAGATCCTACTTGAAATGCTAGGGAGCACAGTTGTTGTTAAGACAAAAAATGAAAGAGCAATTAATCCTACATGCCTGATTTTTATTTCTTTTATAATCAAAATTAAAAAAGTTTTCTAGAAGAGCTGTATTTTTCTGGAGGAAGTGCCTTGTGATGGCTTGAAGCTCAGCCCATGGGGAAATGATGAATCAGGTAGGTAGGTATTTTATACCAAAAATCTTCAGCCTACCATATTTCTCTTCTCGCCATGCTTTCATTCAAACATCTCAAATATCTCCTCTTTGTCAAGCATCATGTCAGAAATGGTGTTAAATGTATGTCAAGAATAATAGCATTTTCTCTATCCTAATGGGTCCTACTTTTCTCCTTATATAAATGACCTCTTTCCCCGACCCTCTCCTAATTTCTAGTGGGACTCAGATCATAGGTTTGAAAAAACGTTTGGATGCTATAGAGAGATATAGATGAAGCGCTTGATTTTATACCTACCTTGAGGATTTTGTCCAAACCTCTTTTTAACAGTCACCTGTGGTTTCAAAAGCTCCTGCACTTTAACAACTAGGAAGAATTCCCTGATACCTGAAACTTATACTCATTTATAACCTTACAAGGTTTAGCTTTGGGACTCTGAGTGTTTTGTTTTATTTTGGCTTTCCTGTCTAGCTAAGAAGCCATTCTTTTTTCACTCTCGGTACATCAGAGCCTTGTCATGAATTATCTAACAGGACATGTGCTTTTAAAGGCATATGCATACCAAATGATCTTAGGCTTTGTTCTTTGTGAGCTTACTGGAAATCAAGGCTTCACCAGGAAATAGGTCAAGTTTTCTGAGTCCCTTAGACTCCTATGGGAAGACTGAGGCAGCAACACCCTGAGACAGAGTCCTCTAGGAAAATGTAAGTCAGGAAAGGAGAGTCTTCACTAATCTCAAATATTAGTTGAAGAAGTCGTTAACCAAATTCGCTGATTTGGAAACCAAGAGGATGATAAAATTAAATATAATTGCTACTTGGTACCAGAAAAAAAATATGCTAATAAAGATCCCTGGGCAAAAGGAGGAGCGATTGGCTCTAGGTTACCGATGAAACTCTCTTACTTCCAATTTGGTTGGGTTACCTTATATAATGTTGATAGACCCCAAATATCAGAGTTCCTAGGTTTCTCACTGGGTGAAATGAAAAAAAAAAATCAGAATAATTTGATAAAGTGTTACTTAATCTGTCTAAAGTTATTGCTCTCCTCCTTAGATTTTATATTTTATATTAAGAGTGAAATTGGATCATGGGAAGGATGACCCACTATGGGAAGTCTTTCTGTGGGGTTGCTGGGCTGGGCCTTGCAAAGTCTAATGCTTTATTGACTGTGGTTCCAGAGGAGTCTATATTCTTCGAACATAGACATAGATTTTTAAGCCTCCCTCCTTTCCCTCTACTATGTAAGCTTCTTTTTGATTGGATTTTTTCTATATTGACTCTAGTTATGGCTCCTGGGTGATAGGTGAAAAAGCCACATCAATTCTACATAATTTTTACTATTGCTATTATTTTAATGATGTGAAATCTGCACATGCTTTTAAATTTGAATAATGTTTTACTCTAAATAGCTCTGGCCAAATGCCAGAGTAGTGATACCACCTCTGCATTTTTAAAGTCTTTGATGGTGAACCTAATCTCCAGTCTCCTCATCTCTTTAGTCTCCATCCCCATGAATGAAACTATGGAAATAATGGGATACACTGGAGTGGGGGATCTTTCCAGGGGCTTCCACTGAGTCCTTCTTAACGTACTTGCTCTCACTCAGTGGGTCAAGGAACAAAACTGAGAGTCCTATAACATCTATTTCCAGTATGTTCTCGGACTAGAGAAGGAAACATGGGTCAGTTGCCTGCTTGATGTACTAGGAGATGGCTTTGGTCAAGAATTCGTCCATCACCTGACTGGCATTAGGACAGGGACTTCACAGTAGTGTTTGGGGTCTCAGGAGGTTTGCTTCAGTACTGAGTCAGTACCTAATAACTCTCGTTAAATTTGTAAATGTCTACAGATCCCTTCAAGGAAGGCTTGGATGAATATTTATAATATACACCAAAGTTTAGTTGTTGACATTGTCCTCAGATGGAGGGGAGTTGGGGTTTATAAATTAGCTTATGTCTGAAGAGTATGTAAGAGGTCATAATTAGCCCCTAATTTGAATTAGATTTCTTACCATATCATTAATACCTGGGATGTTCCTACTCATATATGTCAACTAGAAGTCCAAAAACTGTCTATTTAATGTCTAACGACACAATAGCCCACTAACCATTGTCATTTTAACCCTTTACATCAAAACACTCCACCACTCTGTTCCTCATGTTGCTTATAATAGTTATGATTCCCCCTACCCTTTTTTACCATACAATCTTATTATTTCCACGGAGATTAGGAAAGCAATTTTCTTTGCAACTCTAGTTGCAAAGTTTCTAGTCGTCTCTAGCATGGAGGGATGGCCAATATACTGTTTTTAAAGAAACCAAAGCCTTTTCATGGATGTGTTTTAAAGATTTTGGTGAAGAGTGTGTCCTATGAGTCTCCTGGAGTTGTAACAGTTAGAACAGGGCTGAAGAGGGTATATGTATGCAGCCTAGTCTACCATTCCCATCTCCCTAAGCATTCTGACTTGTTCCTGTCTACATCTGCCAGGAAAGTTCTGACATATCAACTTCATTGTCCTTGGGCCATTCTTGAACCCAAGTTTAATTAGCCAACCAAGACTATTCTTTCTATTCCAAGTGAGATGAGTGTACCCATATAACAAATTTTGGCCTAAATGCTGAGTTACATTTTGGCAAGTTTTGCTCCCATTAGTGTCCCTCTCATGGATGCTGCCCCAACGTACACCTCTTGATATAAATTGGCAGTGTTTTATAGCTCTTTTGTCATATAAACTGTTTCTTCCCAGATGGGGCTTTGAATTTTCTGCCTTGAATACGCTAGGATTTACCTTTTATTGCTTTTGTATTCAGGATATCTGTCTCTGTCAGGGAGATTTAGGGACAAAAAATCCTCAGCCTCACCTGTGTTCTGCCCACATTTCCCCTTTTCATGATCAGGGTCTCACCCTTCTCCATCAAAGCCATTATATAAAAAATGTGGTGGAGCCGAGTATCTGCTTGGTGTCCCAACTCAGTGTTACTTACCACAAGACCTTGGGTTCCATCACAGACCCATTAGCCCTATGGAGACAGGAGAAAAAGTGCTGCTGCAAAGTTATCATCAAGGCTTTCCACTTGAATTGTGAGCTTGGAAGTTAAAGACTCCAATTTACTCTTCTCAGAGGTCCATCAGCTCTCTAGGCTGTCAGAAATAACTAACTAACCCCCCAAAGCTCCTGATCAATATTGTCACCATAGAAACTTAGGATTACAGCCACTTAATCTCTCCTTCTCTTGTCTTCTATTTGTACTCCATGCCAGTCCATCTTCAGTGATTATTCAAATAATTATAAATGCCAGGGCATCACATGGAATACTGCTGTTTTATTTATCTCTTACAAGGAGAGTATCTATGTCCTCCTCAGATATAGGGACAACTTCATCTCAGAATTCCATCAGCAGGGTTAGTTTCCACAGGCTCTTCCTCTTCCTATTATATCAGTTGTGATTTTGGTCTTGGACGGAAACAATACATTATATGAGATAAATTTTAATTAAGTGACTATAAAGTTGTGATCACAGTAGAGAGAGGCAAGGCATGTGCTCATGGAACTGCAGCTGGTTCTCAGTGGTGAACCTTCTTGTGCATCTTGAACACGTTAATCTTTACTTTCTTCAGGGACTGGATAATGGCTCAAGTATTGCCACCTCTAGGCCTGGAGGAGGGGAAAGGGGAGGGAGTCTTTAGCTTAGTTCAGCTTGTAGCTGTGGTTACAAGAGAGGACCTTTTAACAAAATTGATGGTTTGGGTAGATCAGTAGGCACGCCATTGAGACCTAATAGGAAGTGATCCAGAGTCACGAATATCTATACCTTACTTTCCTCAAATCTTCTGTTCCTTTGTGCTTCCTATGAGCCACATTCTGCTGGAGATTAGATACAAGGCATCTGGCTGCTGATCTGCTTCACAGAGGTCATCTCCCAGAAGTGAGAGCAAGATGGGCAAGCACAGAGAGTGATTGTGAGGGAGAAACAGTAACAGCTGGCTCAAAGAGATACCGTTATATTCTCATTTGACAGATAAGAAAACAAAGGTTCCAAGAGCAAGAGTCACATGCCTGAAGTCCTTCAGCTCATTGAAAACTGGGTTTTCAATGAAAATGGATCATTCCAGTCACTCTTCACTGCCTTGGAAACTGCTTCAAAGAGCAATTGTTTGACCTTTTATTCTACAAAAACTTTTTTCCTAGTTTGTTTTGATTATCACTAGACATACTTCTGAGCTAGGAATTATTATTTCATTTTATGGGGGTAAAAACTGGGGATTGGTGAGTTTAAACTATGTTCCTAAGCCTCAGACTTCATAGGTGGCAAACAGCATCCATACAGCAGCTTTGCTGAACTCTCAGTACCAAACATATGGCTCTGGGTCAGTGGATGATCGTTTGTTCTTGTTTCTTTCTTTCTTTCTTTTTTTTTTTTGCATGGGGCACCCCTTTTCTTTTTTAATGTGGATCATTCATAGATCCAGTCAGAGCACTTTCCACCCATGTGTTTCCCAAGGGATAACTTGTGAGAAAATTGTAAAATGAGCAGTTTCTCTTCCCATCTTCCCTTGCGCACCTGTGGCCAGCTTGGTGTTCATCTCATCCTGTGAGCTTTGCCATCTCTTAGGCACTTGAGTGTGGTCTGCTCCTAGTCACAGAACAGGAATATGAAAGCAGGAAACTCACCTTCTGCTTTATTGGGGCAGATATTTCAGCATCAGCTCTGGGATATTTGGATATTAGATCTACTGGTCTATAAATAAGACTGATTGAAAAACACAACTTTTTTTTTTTTTTTTAATGGCTGAGGGCTTATCATTGCATCAGCAGGGAAAAATAATTAGCAAAAATAAAATGGGACAAATGTTGCTGGAGTATTCATCTAATCTATTTAAGAATCGTTGAAATGATGCTGTTCTCTAACATTATTATTATTATTTTATTTTTGGTTACTTTTCTCCTGGGAATATACTGTAAGACTGATTTACCCCTGTGATGGAATTTTGACAATCTTATGTTAAATACTAAATAAATTATTTGACTATTTTTTTTGAGGTAGCTGTAAGTTTGAATCATGTAAAATTAGAAGATTTCTTACTTGCAGGTCTATTTCTTTTTGATTTGAGGTCAGTATTATCACTTTATTTGCTGTACATTATATAAAAAAAATGAGCTTTCATTTAGAATGTCAGATGACAATCTCTACTTCAGTAACTGAGCACATTTTGCATCTGGTTTGTCTTTCAATTAATTTCTATGTCCAGAATATGTTTGAATAGGAATAAAAATAAGAATCTGAAAACTTCGTTTTAACTAACATTATAGAGTAATGTTTCCCACTGTAGGGTTAAAAAATGCATTTAATATGATTTTATTGGGTGCCCACTATGTGCTAGCACTGTACCATAAGCTTGAGACAGGGTCCATGTGGCTGGAGCAAGCTGGGTGGAAAAGACAGTTTCAGGAAATGCATTCCAAGCAGTAGGCGTGATCTAGGTCATGTGATATCTGGATAGGGGCACCCAGGACAACGGTGTATCTCTTCTCTCAGTGGTTAACTTTCCAGTAAAATAGATTTGAGTGAAACAAGAAAGGCTGGATGCAAAGCTGGTGCAGAGCTGGGAATGAAGCTGAAAATAATAGCATGTTTTTTCACTGGCATTGAAACCTTGAAAGAGCCCTTTCCTTGACTTCAAGCCATGACCAAGAGCCAGCCAAGGCCAGTCCCTGTACTCACATCCTCAGACCTTGACTGGTGAGGCCTCAGATGCATGTGAATTCCATCCTAGCTAGAGTGTTGGAAGCATCCATTTCTTCATTTGCAAAATGAGAGCAATAGTTCCTTCCTCATGAAAATGTCATGAGTATTCTCTGCAGCAATTTATTTAAAATGCTCATCCCAGAGCCTTGCACATATTAAGAGATTAATAAATATTTGCTGTTAGAATGATTATATGATGGTTATAAAGGATTTTTTAAGCATGGCTGAAGGCTATCTTGGAAATGACATATACAGTCATTTGACATACAGACATATGGGGTCATTTTATGAGAAAAGATAATCAGTTGTAGTGATGATGGTAATTTAAGTAGAGAATTTCCCTTTTGAATAATATGCTTGATCTTATTCCAAGGTATTCTTCAAATGTTCCTTTCCTTTGATCCCCTAAACATTAAACTACATTAGCTAATGAAGTGAATAACGCTTCCAATGGGCTTGACATTTTCTGGCCAGTTGGAAAAATTAACCCTGCTGACTATAAACAGTCAGAAAATTGGTAACCTTTCAGCCACAAGCATCATTATAAAGCATGAAAAGTAAATAGAAAATGATTTATGTCTTGAAAGTGTATTGTGGAGTCATGCATGCCCATGAGCACAAGGCTGGATTTCTACGAAGGCNTCTCCAGGCAAGAGTACTGGAGTGGGTTGCCAGATCCCATAGGGAATCTTCCCAACCCAGGGATCCAGCCCAGGTCTCTTTGTGTCTCCTGCATTGGCAGGCAGGTTCTTTACCACTAGCGCCACCTGGGCTGCAATGAATATGGGAGTGGAAATATCTCTTCAGTTTTAATGTTTTACTGTTGTAGCTTGCTGCTTGTATATCACGTGCTTATGTTGATTTGTTATTATTATTAGCTTCGTTTGTGGATGAGAAAACCAAGGCTTAGAAGAACCACATTTAGATGTCAGTTTCTTGTATCCTGCCTTGGAGTATTATAGTGAGATTGTGAGTGTGGACTCCAATCTAGAGTGATCCCTGCTTATGTCATAGAGTCGCAGAAAGTGGTGCCATATCATTAAATAGCAGTGATAGGACAAACCTGTATCTTCAGCATTTCAGCACAGCAATCGTCATCCTTTTCACCTCTAATTACTTTATTAACAAAAGCAAGACATCATGAACCAAAGTTCCTCCCAAGCCTTAAGCAAGCAGGAGTACTGGATACTGATTTTTTTGTCCATCTCATGGCTCCCCATCCCTATGCTTCAGCCATTTGGTTCTTCTTTTTGTGCCTTAATTTACCAAATTTATTTTTACCTCAAGGATATCTCACTTCCTACTTTATCCTGCCTCATTTTCCTCTGAACTTTACCTTACTGCGTCTATCTTGCATCCACATCTTAGTATAGCTCAGGTCTTACTGCTAGTGAGAGGTCTTTCCTGGTATTTCTCTCCTGGAATCTTCAACTGTTTACTCCCTATTTGTTATTTTCAGGAAATTGTCTGTAACCCTCACTGAAATGTACAGTCAGTAAGACAAGGACTTACCTGTCTCATTCAATGCTGAACCTGAATACAGTGTACATTGTAGGAACTCAGGAAACCTTGTTAAATGTGCAGTGGAATATTGATTGCAGTGAAGAGAAAATATCATGGGAGCAGGTATATCTAATTCCTCCAAGTAAAATTCAGTTTTTCTAGCACATCAATTGCATCCATACTCGAGAATCAGTGGCTAAACTTGGGAATTAAGAAAAAGGCAAAATGAGAGATATAAGCTTTGCTCAGTTATCAGAGACTCTCTGACACTCTAGGGGAAAATGCATTCCTGGCATTATAAGATAGCAAAGAAAGCAACAGCTTTGGCTGAGAATCATTGGGAAAATGGGTCACAGGTTTAGTGTAACATAATGTTAAGGGGACTCCTGAATAGCACCACATTAAATCTCATGGCAAAACTCATTTCTTTCCTTCTTTTGTTGAGTAGGTCCAGAGAATCAAATAATAATAATAGTAATTCTGATACTATAATAAACTCAGAGAATTATTTATTTTTTAAGTATTTTTATTTTGTATTGGGGTATAGTCAATGTTGTAATAGTTTCAAGTAAACAGTGAAGGGACTCAACCATACTTAAACATGTATCCATTCTCCTCCAAACTCCTCTCCCATCCAGGCTAGCACATAACATTGAACAGAATTCCAATTGCTATATAGTAGGACCTTGTTGGTTATCCATTTTAAATATAGCAGTATGTACACATCCATCCCAAACTCCCTATCTCATATATACAATGGAATATTGCTCAGAATTAAAAACAATGAAATAATGCCATTTGCAGCAATATGGATGGACCTAGAGACTGCCATACTGAGTGAAGTAAGCCAGGATGAGGGGAGGAAGGATGGGTGAAAGGGTACCCAAAGAAATTTTTAAATGGTATGATAGTAGAAAGCACAATGTCAATAAAATCTGCTAGTAGGAAGGTACACTCTCAGATTACAAGGCTCATTCATTTCTTCAGTATATGCACACACACCACACACTACTCTCATGCCTTCTTGATTTAGTCTTACTTATAGTAAGCGTCTCATCTGGCAGAGAAAGAAATTTTTCTCCTGACTAGAGGAGGTTTCAGTGAATTAAAGGCCAGAGGCCCTGATGCCCCCTTAAGAGGACCAGCTTGGAGAAGTGGGTGGGAAAGTGACTTTCTAATATGTTCTGTGACTATAACTTTAATCATAATTACCTTAGTTGCATCAGACCATGTGCTAAGCACAGTGCCCAATCCTTTTTTTCCCATACTTCTTTATCTTATTTTCAAAACACTCTCCAAAAGTAAGTACTGTTGAAATCCACATTTTTAAGGTCAAGAAAAATAAATTTAGGGGAATGTTCAATATCTCTCAGGCAGTGAATATAGGACCTATATGATGCCAATACGTGCTCAACTCCTACTGAGTACACATTAGTACCTCCAATGCCCCAGGTCCCAGGATATCATATCATGATGCTATAGTAATATCATTTACAATGCATTTATTTGGTACCTGGCCCTGTTCAAAGTTCTCCACGTGTTTCAAGTCATTCAATGCTCACAATAACCTATGAGATAAGAATTATTGTTTTTGTTATTTCTATTTTATTTATTTTTTTAATTTAAAATGTTTCTTTTTAAACATTTTATTTGATATTGGAGCACAGTTGATTAACAATGTTGTGAGATAGATATATATATATATACACGCACACACACACACACACACACACGTATCTATTCTTTTTCAAATTCTTTTCCCCTTTAGTTTATTACATAATACTGAGCAGAGTTCCCTGTGTTATACAGTAGGTTGTTGCTAGTTATCCATTATATATATATATTAGTGTGTACATGCCAATCCCAAGCTCCCTAAATAACACTTTACTTCAGATAACTATGTTAATCTAAGACTGTGAGTCTGTTTCTCTTTTATAAATAAGTTCATTTGTATTTTTCTTTTTAAATTTCACACATAAGTGATATAATATGATATTTCTCTGTCTGACTTACTTCACTCAGTATGACAATCTATAGACTCATCCATGTTACTACAAATGGCATTATTTCATTCTTTTTAATGGCTGAGTAATATTCCATTGTATATATGTACCACATTGCCTTCATCCATTCCTCTGTCCATGGATATTTAGATTACTTTTGTGTTTTGGCTATTGTAAGCCATGCTGCAATGAACATTGGGGTGCATGGATCCTTTTAGATCCATGCAACCCAATATTTTTTTTTCTCTGAATATATGTCTAGGAGTAAGATTGCAGGATCATGTGGTAACTCTATTTTTAGTTTTTTAAGGAACCTCCATACTGTTCTCTATACTGGTTATGTCAATTTACATTCACACCAGCAGTGCAGGAGGGCTCCCTTCTTTATACACTCTCTCCAGCATATATTATTTGTGGAGTTTTTTAGGATCACCATTTTTTCTAGTGTGTGTGATACCTCATTGTAGTTCTGATTTGCATTTGTCTAATAAATAGTAATGTTGAGTATCTTTTCATGTTCCACTTGGCCATCTGTATATCTTTTTTGGAGAAATGTCAATTTAGGTCTTCTGCCCCTTTTTGATTGGATTGTTTGTTTTAATGATATTAAGCTGTATGAGCTGTTTATAAATTTAAAACTGGACAGCTGCATGGAAAAAATGAAATTAGAACATCCTTTAACATCACACACATAAATAAGCTCAAAATGTTTTAGTAATAGCATTTACTAAAGATTTATTATGCACTTGGCCCTGTTCAAAGTTTTCTACATGTATCAACTCATTCAGTGCTCACAATAACCTATGAAATAACTACTTCTATTTTTTTTTTCTTTTGTTGTTGTTCTCATTTTATAAACAGGAAAAAAAAAATCAAGGCCAGGAATAGTTGAATAGCTTTCCCAAGCTCTCCTATCTAGTAACCAGTGATAGTTTTGAACTATCTGGCTCCAGATATCATGTTCTTAGGCAGTATGCAATACACTTTGAAAATACAAACTATGGTGTTTTCCTATCTTTTGATCCCTAAGTCTCATGACCACTGATTTTGAAAGAAAACCTTTCATGATATGAGCCTCATTGTGGGGTGCTTATTATTAGCCAGTATGATGCTCTAGGTAAAAGAGTTAAAGGTCTTTTCAGAGGAAAGCCCTGGAGTCTGAACTGAACTGATGCCCTAGTGGTTTCAGGACACAGGGGACCCCTTCTAGAAAAGCCCAAGCTGGACCTCATATCCTATGGGGGTATTTGAGTAGAAGGACCTATTTGTTTATATTAGTGATTTATTTGTTTGCTTGTCCATTTCTTATGTTCCTCTCTGGCACATCAGCTTCTTCAGAGAGGGACTTTTTCTGACTTGTTTAACTTTGTATGCATAGTTCTTAACCCAGTGACTGGAAGGCAGTAAGCATTCAATAGATATTTGTACAAAAAAAAGAGAAATTAACTTGGAATATAAAGAAAGCTGAGTGCCAAAGAACTGACAATTTTGAACTGTGGTGTTGGAGAAGGCTCTTGAGAGTCCCTTGGACTGCAAGGAGATCCAACCAGTCAATCCTAAAGGAAATCAGTCCCGAATACTCATTGGAAGGACTAATGCTGAAGCTGAAAGTCCAATACTTTGGCCACCTGATGTGAAGAACTGACTCACTGGAAAGACTCTGATGCTGGGAAAGATTGAAGGCAGGAGGAGAAGGGGACAACAGAGGATGAGATGGTTGGATGGCATCACCGACTCAATGGACATGAGTTTGAGTGAACTCTGGGAGTTGGTGATGGACAGAGAATGGGAACTAGAACTGACTGGAACTGGTGTGGTGCCGTCCATTGGGTCACAAAGAGTCAGACACGACTGAGTGATTGAACTGAACTGAACCTTGGGCAAGGCAGAGAACCTCTCAGAGACTCAATTTCTTTGCTTGGGAAATGAAGAATAAGCATTTCTCCCTCCAGAAGTTATTAGGATGAGTTCATGAATGTAAAGTACTTAGTAAAAGGTCTTGTTAATAATAACTAGTATTCTTCCTTGTTCCCTCATCCTTAAATGAACCTAGTGGCAATCATAACATTGCTTGCTTTCTTGGTCTCTTCGGTTGAGAACCCTTAGTTTTGTTGTCGTTGTTTTGTTTTGTTTTTAACAATAAATTCACTTCTCAGAGATAAATATCCTTCTTTGGGTATACAAAGATAGGCAAAGATGTTTACATTATTTCAGTAAGTGAAGAAGCCTTATGTTAATGGCACAGGATGCAGAATGTGATTTCATATATGTTAAAAAAAGGTGTGTTTCCATGGGAAAATTGTAGAACTATATATACAAAATGTTAAAAGTAGGACTACTAGTGGTAGGTTATGATTATTTTCTCTCCTTGCATTTTTTTAAAAATTTGTCTTATTTTTCATATATTGCAAGACAAACATGGTGTTATTTTGTATTAAAAAATACAAAGCCTCAAATTGTGTGGCTTGACTAGTACAAAGCAGAGGGGAACCATTTCCCTCCATATAGTTAAGACTTCATTTTTCAACCAAATTCAGAAAGTGAGGAAGATCTCCCAGGAGTGAAAACAGAAGTCATTTCTTTTAGGCCTCCACATGTCTTTTTCTTTGCTCTTTTTTAAACTAATTTCTATCTGTGTGTAGTTGCTTTACAGTATCATATTAATTTGTACTGTATGGTAAAGTGAATCAGCTATTACTATCAATGCTCTTTCTGCCAGAACATAGCATAGTCATAAGTATTTGCCATTACCAATGTGGGGTACAGGCACCAATATCTCTCGCTTAGTTCAGATATTCTCACCCTCTGTTGTAGATTTGCTTCTGGAAAGATTTGTAGGAGTCAAATTTCTGTGAATTGAAAGCTTAAGGGACTCTTCTGTGTAAATTAATTCTGTTGAGGATCTGTATGAGGGATAATTAGCTCCTCCTCTTCCATTCTAATTTCTCTGCGTTCACTTTGTTTATTTTTTGAACTCATTCAAGGAAATGAAATAAACTTATGAGTGTATCATTAAGCATTGTATATCAGCATTTTTAATGGCTGCTTTGTATTCCATTGAGTGGATATCTCAAAAGTTATTTAATCAGTGTCTAAGTGCTCAGTGTTTAGATTGCGTCTGTTCTTTTTCATAGCATTTAGCATTATTGTAATTATAAATTTGAATACTTTTCATAGGTTGTCTCCAAATGACATATGTTTCTGAGGCTTTGGTAATATAGTACAAATTATTTTGCATTATTGCTAGACAAATTCCACTAGCAGCAGAAGAAAGTTTGCATTTCTTGCTGACTAATTTTGAATATTATTATTATTCAAACATGGCAGTTCGATAGCTGAAAGTGGTCCCTTATATTGGAAGAATTTCCATTTCTTTGCTTACTTGTGTTAAAAATTTAACTGGGTGAAAAATTTCCTCAAAGATTTATATAGCATTGCTCAGCCTTTTGATTTTTGTAGTGGATCATAGTACAGACATAGGAAGAAAACCTGTTTGTACATATTCTATTTTATTAGCCAAGTGACCTAGAGCAAATTAACTTCTCTGTACCTCATAAGATGGCATTAACGACAGTACCTGATGATAGTGTTTGAGCTGCTGCATCCAACTTTGCTTGAGTGCCACATTTGGAATTCCAAGTTACATCAGTGATCTGAGTTGGATTTCTGTCTCTGGCAACTTAAGNTTCTATTTTATTAGCCAAGTGACCTAGAGCAAATTAACTTCTCTGTACCTCATAAGATGACATTAATGACAGTACCTGATGATAGTGTTTGAGCTGCTGCATCCAACTTTGCTTGAGTGCCACATTTGGAATTCCAAGTTACATCAGTGATCTGAGTTGGATTTCTGTCTCTGGCAACTTAAGGAATCTTGTCTGATTCAGGATAAACAAATTCTGTGTCATTTCAGATGCTCAGATTGAGGATGGATGAGACTACTGTTTTAGTAGTATTGTTATCAGGGACTCATGCTTTAGAAAAGGTGTAAAACTAGACCTCTAAGCTACTGAACTGAACTGAAGCTTATTAAAATTCTATGACGGCCTTTTTTGTTATTTCAGAGTCTTACCCAGTTAAATGCAGGTTACTTAATGGTTTGCCCTTTCGAACTTTTGAAAAAAGGTCTGTCAGCCTGAAATTTGTAGTCATTTGAGCCAGGGCTTGTGTGGTAAGTATCCTCCTCCATTCCAGATATATTCTCTGTCCTTTTCCACCTTGCCGTGTGCCTTGGGAGAGCTGTTTGTTTGTTAGATTGCATCAGTGGGTTCTCTTTCCTTCTGGCCTCGGCCAAGAACTGACAGGAAAAGGGACACCTGAAGAAAGCGTGGTGCTGGTATTGATTTCCTTGGATCCATTCCTGTGACATCACCAGTGCTGACTGCTTTCTTTAACCAAAGCTGTAGCACTTCAGGGGATCATTTCCACAGAGCTCTCTGTCTCCATGTTCTGGTAACTCCTTCCCCTCCTTGCTGTTTTATCTTGATGATTTTGTTCAGTCACTCAGTTGTGTCCGGCTCTTTGCGGCCCATGGGCTGCAGCCTGCCACGTTCCTCGATTCTCTACTATCTCCCGGGGTCTGCTCAAACTCTTGTCCACTGAGTTGGTGATGCTGTCTAACCATCTCATCCTCTGCTGCCCCCTTCCTTTGTCTTCAGTCTTTCCCAGAATCAGGGTCTTGTTTTATCTTAGGGATGATAGTCTTGCAACACCTCATAGTTCCCCAGTGTCCTGCCTCCATGTATGACTCTCCTTAGCCTACCCATTTGTGTTACCATCTGTTTCTTCCTAGGATCCAAAGTGATGCAGAGAAATTTATTTTCACATTCTCTGGCTAGTTGTCTATGCCTGAAGAGTTCAAAGATTCAGCGGTTGGATTCTGGCCCAAGAAATCCTACCACCTATCAAGTTATATNGCAAAGAATCGGACACGACTGAGCGACTGAACTGAACTGAACTGAATAAGTGTATAATGGCATCTCACTGTTTTAATTTGTGTTTTCTAATGATATGTTATGTGGAGAATCTTCTTATATACCTATTTTCCATCTGTATGTCTTCTTTATGAGATGTGTCTGTTAAGTTCTTTGGATCATTCTTTGAATAGTTTATTGAGTTTTTTGAGTTCTTTGTACATCTTGGATAATAGTCCTTTACCAGATATGTCTTTTGCAAATATGTGTTTCAAGTCTGTCTTGTCTTCTTCTGACATTGTCTTTTGCAGAGTTAAAATATTTTATTTTAAAAATAAAATAAAATATTAAAAAATAAAATTTTATTTTAAAAATGTTGTAAAATAAAATACTTTATTTTTTTAATTTTTTTAGGTTCTTTTTTTATTTTAAAAATGTTTTAATGGATTGTGTCTGTTGTATCTGAAGAAATCATTGTCATGCTCAGGGTCATCTAGATTGTCTCCTATGTTATTGTCTAGTTTCTTTTCATTTTTTTTAAAGTTTTATAGTTTTAAGCCTGTAATCATTTTTGAGTTCATTTTTGTAAATGATGTCAGATTTGGTTTTGATTTTTTTCTTTTTCATATGGTTATCTAGTTGTTCCAGCACCATTTGATTAAAAGAAAAAATATCTTTGCTACATTTTATTGTCTTTACATTTTTGTTAAAGATCAGTTGACTATATTTATGAAGGTCTATTTCTGGGCTCTGTATTCTGTTTCGCTGATTTGTCTCTTTCCATGTTGTCTTAATTACCATAGCTTTATAGTAAGTCTTTAAGTAGTGTTAGCCTTCCAACTTCATTCTTCTCCTTCAATGTATTGGCAATTCTGGGCCTCTTGCCTCTCTATATAAACTTTAGAATTCATCTGTCAATATACATCAAATAATTTCCTGGGATGTAGGTTGAAATTTCATTGCATCTTTAGGTTAAGTTGGTAAGAACTAACATCTTGGCAATATTGAGTCTTCCTATTCATTAACATGGAATCTCTATCTATTTAGTTATTCTTTAGTTATCCAATATTTTGTAGCTTTTCTCATATAGATCTCACACATATTTTGTTACATGTATACCTAACCATTTCATTTCTTTGGATGTTAAGCCAAATGGCATTGTGCATTCCAAATTTCACTTTTTCAGTGCTGATGTATTGGAAAATGATTGACTTTTGTATATGAAACAGGGCTTCCCTGGTGGCTCAGATGGTAAAGAATCTGCCTGCAATGAGGGATACCTGGGTTTGATCCCTGGGTTGGAAAGATCGCCTGGAGAAGGGAATGGCAACCCATTCCAGTATTCTTGCCTGGAGAATTCCCACGGACAGAGGAACCTGGCGAGCTATAGTCCATGGGTTGCAAAGAGTGACTAAGCACAGCACATATTAAATATGTGTCCTGAAATCTTGCTATAATTTCTTATTAGTTCCAGAAGTTTTTGGTGGTGTTGATTCAGATTTTCTGCATAGACAATATCATCATCTGCAAAGACAGTTTTATTTCTTCCTTCTCAATCTGTATGCCTTTTATTTCTTTTCCTTATTTCAATAGCTGAAACATTGATTGTGAGGTTTAAAAGGCATGGCAAGGGGACATTTTTACCATGTACCTAATCTTAGTGGCAGGCAAGAAAACAACCTCTCAATTTAAAAATGTTACTCAATATATTTAAAGAGAATATTAGGAAAATAAAACACTTCTGCAACTAGAGCATAGAGGGCTAGTGTGAGTTCTGACCTAGGAGGTTAAAATCACTTTTTTTTTTTTTTTAAAGTTTGTTTATTTATTTTAAAGGAGACAAAGATGAATGCTTTTAATGATAAAAGCTACAATTCACAAAGAATATAGGCATCATAAACCATTGGAAACCTAGCAGCAAAGAAATAAAGATGTATAAAGCAAATATAAAAAGAAATTCAAGGGAAAAGAAAAATACATATAATCATAGTAAGACATATTAATATTTCTCTGAGAATATTTCAGCAACTGCAGAAAAAATAAAAATCACACACACACAAAAAAAAACCCTCAACTTTTTGAAATTGAGTAATGTTTATCTTTGTGCCAGTTACTCTAAATGTCACATGGACATCTAATAACAACATATGACATACAAAATTTTAAGTATATTTGTGTAGGATATAGGATTGTTGTTCAGTCACCAAGTCGTGTCCGACTCTTTGCGACCCCATGGACTGTAGCATGCCCAGCCTCCCTGTCCCCCACCATCTCCTGGAATTTGCCCAAGTTCATGTCCATTACATCTGTGATGCCATCCAGTCATCTCATCCTCTGTCTCCCTCTTTTCCTTTTGTCTTCAATCTTTCCCAGCATCAGGGTCTTTATATTAATCTATATCCAAGACTCTGATGCTAGGATATAAGATTAATATAAATTAATAAAATATAAATATATTTAAATTATTAATGACACTAGTTTTAATTAGAATGATCTACAGAAAGCGGAGAAGTCAATGGTTACTTCAGCTTACACGTAATTCTCCTCTGTGTTAGAATGTAGAGTAAGTCAGCCAACTGGACAGTTTCTCTGCTTTCCCTGCCCACTTCCAACCACAAATACTCTGTCCCTTGTCCCAACAACGACAGGTGAAGATGAGGCGAGAAGTCCAGCAGTGAATAGATCCTCAGTGTAACACTCATGTCCTCTTGGCAGAGAAGCTAAAAGGGGGACATAAAAAAATGACCCTGCACCTTAAATTTTTACTAATTTCTTAGCGATCACAGTTAAAGCACACTGATAAATGAGGGGGGGAAAAGATGGATCTTGGTCTGACCTCCTTTCTGTGTTGTTTTTCCATTTGCCTGTGGGCTTTATTAAATGTGTAAGAAACAAGCAGGTCTTCAGAGGCTTGTAGCTGGAAAGCCAGAGAGCAGTGTCTAAAATAGGCATACTGCATCTACATAGTCGTTTCTAGCTAAGGAAGTGCTGGGGCAAGAGGGGAGGCAGGGTAGAAATAGGATATCCTTGAAGCTCTTCAACATTCCAAAGACAGGAAAAATAGGATAGTGGCCTGTGGTGGGGATTAGTCGAGGGATGAGTACAATCTGATTCTGAGTATTTTTGTCCTTTTTTAAAAATAGATCTATTTTTATTATTTTATTTTATTTTTGGCTTATACTTGCTTTACAATGCCATGTTAGTTTCTGCTGTAAGTAAAGTGAGTCAGCTATATATATACACATATACTCCCTCTTTTTAAAAATTTAATTTTATTTTTAATTGGAGGGTAATTACTTTACAATATTGTGATAGTTTCTGCCATAGAGCAACATGAATGAGTCATAGGTATAAATATGTCCCCTCCCTCTTAAACCTCCCTCCCACCTTCCTCCCCATCCCACCCCTCTAGATTGTCACAGAGCACAGGCTTTGGGTTCCCTGCAGCATACAGCAAATTTCTTCTGGCTGTCTATTTTATGTATGGTAAT
>SJYA01001049.1:0-15991 GCA_006410615.1 Neotragus moschatus | reverse complement strand
CCTGGAGAAGGGAATGGCAACCCATTCCAGTATTCTTGCCTGGACAATTCCCATGGACAAAGGAACCTGGCGAGCTATAGTCCATGGGTTGCAAAGAGTGACTAAGCACAGCACATATTAAATATGTGTCCTGAAATCTTGCTATAATTTCTTATTAGTTCCAGAAGTTTTTGGTGGTGTTGATTCAGATTTTCTGCATAGACAATATCATCATCTGCAAAGACAGTTTTATTTCTTCCTTCTCAATCTGTATGCCTTTTATTTCTTTTCCTTATTTCAATAGCTGAAACATTGATTGTGAGGTTTAAAAGGCATGGCAAGGGGACATTTTTACCATGTACCTAATCTTAGTGGCAGGCAAGAAAACAACCTCTCAATTTAAAAATGTTACTCAATATATTTAAAGAGAATATTAGGAAAATAAAACACTTCTGCAACTAGAGCATAGAGGGCTAGTGTGAGTTCTGACCTAGGAGGTTAAAATCACTTTTTTTTTTTTTTTAAAGTTTGTTTATTTATTTTAAAGGAGACAAAGATGAATGCTTTTAATGATAAAAGCTACAATTCACAAAGAATATAGGCATCATAAACCATTAGACACCTAGCAGCAAAGAAACAAAGATGTATAAAGCAAATATAAAAAGAAATTCAAGGGAAAAGAAAAAAAACATATAATCATAGTAAGACATATTAATATTTCTCTGAGAATATTTCAGCAACTGCAGAAAAAATAAAAATCACACACACACAAAAAAAACCCTCTACTTTTTGAAACTGAGTAATGTTTATCTTTGTGCCAGTTACTCTAAATGTCACATGGACATCTAATAACAACATATGACATACAAAATTTTAAGTATATTTGTGTAGGATACAGGATTGTTGTTCAGTCACCAAGTCGTGTCCGACTCTTTGCGACCCCATGGACTGTAGCATGCCCAGCCTCCCTGTCCCCCACCATCTCCTGGAATTTGCCCAAGTTCATGTCCATTACATCTGTGATGCCATCCAGTCATCTCATCCTCTGTCTCCCTCTTTTCCTTTTGTCTTCAATCTTTCCCAGCATCAGGGTCTTTATATTAATCTATATCCAAGACTCTGATGCTAGGATATAAGATTAATATAAATTAATTAAATATAAATATATTTAAATTATTAATGACACTAGTTTTAATTAGAATGATCTACAGAAAGCGGAGAAGTCAATGGTTACTTCAGCTTACACGTAATTCTCCTCTGTGTTAGAATGTAGAGTAAGTCAGCCAACTGGACAGTTTCTCTGCTTTCCCTGCCCACTTCCAACCACAAATACTCTGTCCCTTGTCCCAACAACGACAGGTGAAGATGAGGCGAGAAGTCCAGCAGTGAATAGATCCTCAGTGTAACACTCATGTCCTCTTGGCAGAGAAGCTAAAAGGGGGACATAAAAAAATGACCCTGCACCTTAAATTTTTACTAATTTCTTAGCGATCGCAGTTAAAGCACACTGATAAATGAGGGGGGGAAAAGATGGATCTTGGTCTGACCTCCTTTCTGTGTTGTTTTTCCATTTGCCTGTGGGCTTTATTAAATGTGTAAGAAACAAGCAGGTCTTCAGAGGCTTGTAGCTGGAAAGCCAGAGAGCAGTGTCTAAAATAGGCATACTGCATCTACATAGTCGTTTCTAGCTAAGGAAGTGCTGGGGCAAGAGGGGAGGCAGGGTAGAAATAGGATATCCTTGAAGCTCTTCAACATTCCAAAGACAGGAAAAATAGGATAGTGGCCTGTGGTGGGGATTAGTCGAGGGATGAGTACAATCTGATTCTGAGTATTTTTGTCCTTTTTTAAAAATAGATCTATTTTTATTATTTTATATTATTTTTGGCTTATACTTGCTTTACAATGCCATGTTAGTTTCTGCTGTAAGTAAAGTGAGTCTGCTGTAAGTAAAGTGTATATATATATACACATATACTCCCTCTTTTTAAAAATTTAATTTTATTTTTAATTGGAGGGTAATTACTTTACAATATTGTGATAGTTTCTGCCATAGAGCAACATGAATGAGTCATAGGTATAAATATGTCCCCTCCCTCTTAAACCTCCCTCCCACCTTCCTCCCCGTCCCACACCTCTAGATTGTCACAGAGCACAGGCTTTGGGTTCCCTGCAGCATACAGCAAATTTCTTCTGGCTGTCTATTTTATGTATGGTAATGTGTTTCAGTAATACTTTCTCAAGTCATCCCACTCTCTCCTTCCTCCACTGTGACCATAAGTCTGTTCTTTATGTCTATGTCTCTTTTGCTGCCCTGCAAAAAAGTTAATCAGTATCATCTTTCTAGATTCCATTTATATGCGTTAGAACAAATTCATATGCATCTCAGAATTTTTATAGCTGAGTGATATCCCATTGTCTATATGTACCANCTGTGACCATAAGTCTGTTCTTTATGTCTGTGTCTCTTTTGCTGCACTGCAAAAAAGTTAATCAGTATCATCTTTCTAGATTCCATTTATATGCGTTAGAACAAATTCATATGCATCTCAGAATTTTTATAGCTGAGTGATATCCCATTGTCTATATGTACCACAATTTCTTTATCCGTTCCTCTGTTAGACCTCTAGATAGCTTCCATGTCCTAACTCTTGTAAACAGTGCTGCAATGAACAGTGGGGCACATGTTTCTTTTTCAATTGTGGTTTCCTTAGAGTATATTCTCAGTTACCACACAGAGCACTGAGTAGAGTTCCCTGGGCTGAAAGGTAGGTTATCACTAGTTATCTATTTTATGTATAGTAGTGTATGTATGTCAATCCTAACCTCCCAATTCATCCCACCGCCCCTTCCCCATCTTGGTATCCATATGTTTTTTCTCTTTCTGTGTCTCTACTTCTGCTTGTGAATAAGACCATCTATACTAATTTTTTCAGGTTCCACATGCGATTCTGAGTTCTTCTGGAGGGATTTAATTTTCTACAATGCCCTTCACAGATTTCACAGTTCCTTAAATTAATTTTTCTATATACACTTTATGTTTTTCATTCTCACTTTCCCCTAGATTATCAATTCATTCTTTTAACCAAGTTGTTACTAAGTGAGAATTGTGTTCTAGACCCTGTGCCAGGCACTTGGGATACTATGAAAACTAGTAAACTGTGTAGAAGATGAGAGAGATTTTAAACAAATGCCTATAACATCACTTGAACAATTCTGGTGGGGATGGGAGTACAGTTTGGACATAAAAATAGTGGACTGTCTTTATTCTTCTTCTACTTCATTTGATACAAATAGAAGCTTTCACTATTTTGTGGCTTCAGAATGCATCAGTCTGTCAAGCTCTGCTTTATGTTTGCATATGTCCTCTTTATCTCTTGGGTTTCAGGCAAAGCTCTTGGGTTTCAGGCAAAGTTCCTTCGCATTGTCTAGCTGTGCAACTTTGAGAACATTACTTATTTATTCTATGCCTCCATTTACTTATAACATGGGACTCTAATAATAACTGACTTATGAGAGAATGGAAGTAATCAAAACAGAGCATAAAATGAGCTTGGTAAGTATCAGGTTCATAGTTAATGTTTATTTTACTAGCTGCTAATAATGGCATATTGTAATTAATTTGTCATCTTATTAATTGTCTAATAAATTAAGTATATAGATCAGAGTGAACAAAAGTAAAAAAGAGCTTTGATTGCATGGAAGATTGAGATAATAAGTGTACCAAAAAAGCAAAAATACATAGATAATAATGGGGGTTATCATTCGAATATAGTTTTATCTATTTTTGGCTGTATTGGGTCTTCATTGCTGCGCAGGCTTTCTCTAACTTCAAAGAGTAGGGCTGCTCTCTAGTTGCAATGTTCAGGCTTATGATTGAAGTGGCTTCTCTTGTGATGGAGCTCTAGGTGCGTGGGCTTCAGTAGTACAGCATTTGGACTCAGTGATTGTGCCTCCTGGGATCTAGAATACAGACTGAATAGTTGTGGCACATGGGCTCAGTTGCCCCTCAGCATATGCTCAGCTGCTCAGCAGTTGCTGATGAGCAACTGATGTGGGATCTTCCCAGATCAGGAATGGAACTCATGTCTCCTTCACTGGCAGGTGGATTCTTCACCAGTGAACCACCAGGGAGAAGCCCTCATTTGAATTTTTAAAATGAGCTGTGATGTTAGATTTCCTATGAATTCAAATATTACTAACAATGAATCAAATTTCAGGTTTTTGTGAAAAAAAAAAAATCAGTGTAAATGCTTCTACTCTACACTCAATTTAGCCAATATTGACAGACAGTTCTAAACTGCTAAGTTTATTAGACAAGCTGCTATCATTTGCAAGTGATAGAAGTGGAATTTGGATCAGGTTCCTGTAGGTTTGTATAGGGGAGAACTGACATGGAGGATAAGAAGAACTGATAAACAACTCCCCCCACCCCAGCTGTTCTCTCTCCTTTCTCTGCTGATCTCTGAACTTTAGCTTTTTAAAATCTCTTCTACTGTAGGTGAGTGTTCATCCAGCAAAATAAATGGCTTTGTGTTCTCATCTGTTTAGGGAGAATTTCCTTATTCCCAGCTTGATTTTGAAAAATTTGGGCAGAGTCTGATTGGCTTTGCTTAGGCCACATGCCCACACATTGGACCAATAACGGTAATGAGGGAAGGAGGAACACACTGTGATCCTATCAGTCTTAACCAGCACCCTTCCCTGTAACTAGTTTGAGTGCACTACTAGAATTAGTTGTGAGGAACAGAATTGGGACACAGTTTTGGAAATTTTGCCTGTCAGTCATCCAAATTTGTATCTACTTCATGGGAGGTGGAAAGTATTTTTTATAGTATATGAAATTCACTTACATGTATCTTTTCATAGTATCTGATGCTTGGTTTATATCAAAGATATTTGGACTACAATGAATGTTGAAAACTTTACTCTATACTTATGTTTTGGTGGTATGACATTGGACTTCACCATTTCTCAAACATATATCCTAGTTCAGTTTCCTACAAGGTGTTATTAATTCCTTAACTCTATCCAGGAAATTCTACCAACTTCAAAAATAATCATAAATATTATTAATATTTTTAAAATGTGTGTTTTATTGCTAAGAATAAGACCCTGAGGAAGGAGAGGAAAATGCAGTGCCACTTATCTTTATCATTCCATATATGAGATAGGCACAGAAGTGTTCTGTGTATGGGACAGGTGTAAACCATAGTGTGCTGGGTGGAGTGCAGTGAGATTTCAGTGGGTCTATGTTCCCTTCCTTTCTACCTTCCCTATCCTCTGATGGAGCCTAAGGCTTTATGACCCAGTTTGCGTGCAGAGCTTGTATTCAGCAGAACAGGTGTTTTACTCTAGTTTTATGCCATTCAATTTTTATAGAAGGGTACTAAAGATTCTTAGACACAGAAAACTCAGAAATATTTTTTTTCTTGATGAAGAGCCTTTTCACATTTGTATACCATTTTTACTCCTCTCAAATTTCCCTATACCTTGAACATTCTCCCTCTTAATTGGAAAATAGTAGATCTCCAACTGACTCAAACATTTTCTACAGGTATAATATTCATAAAAATTCATACAGGTTAGATGCATATTATTCAAATGTTTAGGGCATGACTACCTGATGTACAGTATAGTCTGATGAAAATTAAATTGTTTGAATTTATACATTCCAACAAGAAACATTTGGCTGATGAGCTATCTATCTTTAAACTGGTCATGATTTTGTTTTATAATCACCCTTTACTATCATCTTTAAACTCAAGGATGAAACTTTTACATTTCAATTAAAAGTCAAGACTCCTCTGTCTCCAGTGAAATGCTCAATTCAGATAAAAGTCATTAAGTAGCTACTGTAAGTGGTACTCTGCACCAATAGAATTAGATTGAATGCAGAATAACTCTGTTACCCTAATAGCATTATTATTGTGAGACCAGTGGAAGATTCAGACTATTGAGGCAAATGTCTCCACAGAAAACACAGTTGAACTGCAATTTTTATCAATATAATTTTAGATTTTTGTCAATTTTCTGACTAGGCTGAAAAATACAGAAAGGAAGTGACATGGGGTTTACATAAGGCTTTTTTTTTTTAAATTATTGGAATATAGTTTATAGACAATTCACAATTTTCCAATGTTATACGCCATGAGTGAGTATAACTGTAGTTATTATAAAATATTGACTGTATTCCTGTGTTATACAATATATCCTTATAGTTTATTTTACACCTATTAGTTTGTACCTCTTAATTCCCTACCTCTATATTGCTACTTCCCTGTTCCCACTCCCCACAGGTAACCACTAGTTCGTTCTCTGTGAATCTGGTCATACTGAATGGATAAAGATAATGTTATACACTCACATTTTCTCTCTCTCTCTCTCTCTCTCTCTCTCTCACACACACACACACACACACACACACACAATAGAATACTAATCAGACATAAAAAAAAGAATGACATTTTGCCATTTGCAGCAACATGGGTGAACGTGAAGGTTATTATGTTAAGTAAAATAAATCAGACAGAGAAGACAAATACTGTATGATATTACTTATGTGTGGAATCTAAAAAATTACCTAAGTTTTTGAATCCCTAACTTTCTTTTCCTAGTCTCCCCTGTGGCCTATATCATATATAAGTGGAAGAATGCTACTTAATATGATTGATGGGGATTTAAAAATAACTCTTTTCTTTCTTTTTAGAGCTGTGAAATACTGTGGTTTGTTGGTTGAAAGCAGATGGATTTAAAATAATTTTTGTTTGAGCTTGGAATTCAGTGAGGAGATACATTCTCCTTTTGTTTTGCTAAACAGTACATTTAAGGTGTGAATCACATGTTGTGGAAATGTTCCTAAATGTGGGTGGAAAAATTCCCAGACCCAGTTACACAAACATTAAACAAAATAGTTGCTCATTAAAACAACAACAATAATAATAAAAGTAGAATGACTCGTTCTGCCAGGATAATTAACTGTTGATTACATTTCAGTGTTAAAGTTATTTCTTGGAATGAATTTAGGTTTCTTTTTTCTTTGTGTGCATTTTTAACTATTAACCCAAAGCATTTATGTATATAGTAGAAGAGGAAAAATGGTGTTTAAAATAAAATTACACTTACAGGGCATCAATTGGGCAAAAACAACTTGATTGCAGACTTCTCCAGGGCAAGGAGAATGAACAATGCATCTTTATAACCTTTGTCAGAACTGTTAGTGTATGTCTTTCTCATGAAGGATATTCAGAAAAGAATGGTAAATGAGTGAATACATACATGCATGTATTAAATAAAAATTAACAGAGAAATTGAAGCTGGTTTAAATATTGAATTGCTTAAAAATAAGAATGTGGAAACAATCTAAATGTCCATCAACAGATGAATGGATAAAGAAAACGGGGTATAGGGGCTTCCCTGGGGCTCAGTGGTAAAAAATACACCTGTCAATGGAGGAGACATGGGTTCCATCCATGGTCTCGGAAGATCCCATATGCTGTGAAACAGTTAAGCCCGTGTCCCACAACTATTGACCTGTGCTCTAGATCTCAGAAACGGAACCTACTGAGCCCGTGTGCTGCAGCTACTGAAACCTGTGTACCACAGAGCCTGTGCTCCACGACAAGTGAAGCCACTGCAATAAGAAGCCCACACACCACAGCTAGAGGGTAGCCCCTTGTCACTGCAGCCAGCGAAAACCTACACATAGCAAGGAAGACTCAGTACAGCCATAACTAAATAAATAACCTTTCAAGGAAGGGGCTTTAGTCAGTTGGGTCAGATGCTATGGATAGCTAAGTTAGATGAGTACAGAGACATGATCATTGGATTTAGCAACATGGAGGTTGTTAGAAGCTTAAAAAGATGTAGTTTACATGCACAGTGGAATATGCAGCCATGAGAGAAGATGTGTGCATACTCAGTTGTTTAGTTGGTCTGACTCTTTGTGACCCCATGGACTGAGTAGCTCCAGGCTACTCAGTCCATGGGATTTCCAAGCAAGATATTGGAATGGGTTGCCATTTCCTTCTGCAGGGGATTGTCCTGACCCAGAGATTGAACCCTTGTCTCCTGCTTGGCAGGCGGATTCTTTGCCACTAAGCCACGTGAAAAACCATTCCCCTTATAGAAGTCATCTAGAATAGCCCAACACATAGAATTAGAGAGTAGAATGGTATTTGCAGGGGCTGGAGGAAGAAAAAAGTGGAATTTTTTGTTCAGTGGGTATTAAGGTTCAGTTAAGTTAGATGAACAAGTTCTAGAGATCTGCCCTACAACTTTGTGCATATAGTTAACAATATTGTATTGCACATGTGAAAATTTGTTGAGAGGATAGATCTCATGATGTGTTTTTGCCAAAATGAAATAAAAATGAGAGGAGCAATATAGAAACTTCCGTGGATCTGAGCTCATAGTTGATCTCAGAGAACAGCTTAATGGATGCCAAGAATTAAAGCTACTAGTGCTCTGTAGATTATGAACATCCAGAAAATGAAGCCCTCTGAAGTTCTCATTCACAGTTAGCTCTACATTCTTCATGTAAATGCTTATGTGGATCCATTCCCCAACTGGTGTTCACAAATAGCGACAAGAGAGCAATGTGGAAAGGGTTCCTTGCTTTCTAAGTTTAAAGACAGTGACCTAAATGCAGATAAACCCAAAAGTACAGATTTCTTTATTACAGACTTCTAAAAGATTCTAATACACCAATATGAAATATGAATCTCAGAGAGGGGCTAGAGATAATCTCTTTCCATATTGCTTGAACATAGAATTTTTTGTCCATGATGTCTGTTGGTTTGCGGTAGAATTGTTTGTGATGCATTACTTTGCCAACAAAGGTCCATCTAGTCAAAGCTATGGTTTTTCTGGTAGTCATGTATGGATTTGAGAATTGGACTATAAAGAAAGCTGAGCACCAAAGAATTGATGCTTTTGAACTGTGGTGTTGGAGAAGACTCTTGAGAGTCCCTTGGACTGCAAGGAGATCAAACCAGTCCATCCTAAAGGAAATCGGTCCTAAATATTCATTGGAAGGACTGATGCTGAAGCTGAAACTCCAATACTGTGGTCACCTGATCCAAAGAACTGACTCACTGGAAAAGACCCTGATGCTGGGAAAGATTGAAGGTGGGAGGAGAAGGAGACGACAGAGGATGAGCTGGTTGGATGGCATCACCGACTCAATGGACATGAGTTTGAGTAAGCTCCAGGAATTGGTGATGGACAGGGAAGCCTGGCGTGCTGCAGTCTACAGGGTTGCAAAGAGTCAGAAATGACTGAGTGACTGAACTGAGCTGTGATACATCTACTAATATTTCCTAATATTAGATTTAAGCAGAATATAAACAACTGGTCTAGAATTTGGTTGCGAAACACTGTTCTAGAGAATTAGTGCTAAATTTAGCCATTTGGCAAATTCATGCATGTTTGCAAATGTCAGCAGGGTTAATTTATCTATTTGATATGTTAAATAACCAATCTAGTGAAAGAAGTTACAGTCGGCAGAATCATGGTGATGATGATGATTAAAGACAAACTTAATTGAATACTTGCCATATGCTGCAGTTCAGTTCAGTCACTCACTTGTGTCTTGAAGGTTGGATCTCCTTGCAGTCCAAGGAGCTCTCAAGAGTCTTCTCTAACATCACAGTTCGAAAGGATCAATTCTTTCTTTTTTTCAATTGAAGTGTAATTGTTTTACAATGTTGTATTAGTTTCTCCTGTATAACAGAGTGAATCAGCTATGTGTATACATATATCCCCTCCCTTTTGAACTTCCCTCCCGTCTCCCCATATCACCCTTCTTGGTTGTCAATAAACTCATATTTTCATAATAATCTCAAAAATAACTTCATTTGCTGGATTGTTCAGCCAGTATACAATCAGTGATGGCACATTTCAGTTGATTTATAATATCTCTTTTAAAATTTTGATCTTGAACACTCTCCAATCCTCTTCTCTTCCTTATTCTGGCTTCCCTTCTGGACACTTCCCTTGACCCCCTGCCTGCCTTACTGACTTCTTGAAGAATTCAAGCCTATTATCTTTTAGAGATGTCCCACTTTCTGGATTTGTCTGATTATTTCCTTTTATTTCTTTATCTTGTTTTTGCTTTCCCTGTAAATGTAAATTGGATCCAGTTCAGATAAAAATTCTTTTGATCAGGATTGCTTTAGGCAAAACTATTTATTTCATGATGCATCATATTAGGAGACATTTAACACATACTTTTCCATAATTAACAGTGATTATATGATTGGTCAGTGGGTTCAGGTAGTGAAGGCTAGATTCCTCCATTATAAACTCTCATTCTCCACTTCATGTCTGGAAACATGGTCGATACTTTACATCTTGTGAGTATGCAATTTTCCAATAACTATTTATTTCTTTAAACATTCATCAATGCTTTTTCCTGATTTATTTTATTGACATTTATTTTCTAATTCTTTAGTTTTTTAATTATTTAATTCTTTCTACATTTATTAATTATAATTCTTCCGTAAGGAAGCACTATTTCTCAAAACACTAGAGCTGTTTGGTTACCCTGAATTCTTGTAGCCATTGTAAGGCAGGATAAACAATTGTTTCCATTTATGTATAATTGTTTAGAGAATGATAGATAGCATATGAGGATTTTTATGGGTTTGTTTTGGCTTCTCTTTTTAAGTATAGTTATAGAATTAAGAATTTTAATATATTAATGTGTTCCAATAAGTTACAGTTTTCTTAATATACAAATTGTCTTCATTGAATTGTTTCCTTTCAGGTATCAGCTTTATCCTTTTAATACAGTCCAATTAGTCTCTGAAAATTTTCTTGCTTTCAAACAAAAGATGTTCCCAGTACATTTAGGACTTTCCCTTCTTTAGATTTGGAAATAACTGTTTCTCCAAGGAGCTCAAATTCTAATAGGAATAGTGCTTAGAAACCAAATTCCAGTCACAGAATGACATTCACTTTAGGTTCTTTTAATGAACCAAGTTAAATGTGTATAAATAAATTTATTTATCGTATATACACATATATGTGAAAAAATCATAATTTCATGTTAATTTTAAGTTTTTACTCAATTTTTTGATTTTTACACTTGTGTCTCTGTCTCCACTTTCTCTTTTTTTGGAAATCCATGATTTCTAACTATGTTAATATAATCATTGATCCACATTTCCCTATCATGTCTGTAAAACATTTCTAGATTACACTTAAAAAGTACTAAATGAATTTTATCTTTCTGTAAAATTTTTTGGTCCTTAGTATATATCTGACTTTGTACATTCAGTTTAAGAATTGCATTCTGAAGGGACCCAAAATGATTACTCTGTCTGTGTTATTAGGGTAATTTTGTTATTGACTATTTTTATTCTTCTATTAATATATAAAATATTTTCATGCTCAAGAGCAAACTCTGTATAAAATGGGATTCTCAGGTAATTCTCACTTCCTTCTCTGTTGCCATCATGCCAACTCTCCCACCTCCTACAGGTAGCATATTTTATTAGTTTTTGATTTATCTTTTCATTGATTCTTTTCCCAGCACAAGTCTATGTACATACATATTATTTCTTCTATTTTCCTAGACAAAATGCAACCTAGTAAATAATCTTCTTTATAGGCATAACTTATATATACCTTTGCAGGTTTACCTTTAGTACAGATTCCTAGAAATGGTTTTGTTGGTCAAAGGGTAAATGCATATGTAATTTTGTTAGATAGCACCAGATTTCCTTTCTTAGGGAAGATTTATACTTCTGCCAGCTATGTCTGAGCATGATCCTTGTATCAATTTGTGTTACATAAAACAATACTCAATTTAATTTAAGACAACCACCATTTAATTTAATTAGTTCACAATCATGCAGGTGAGTAATTTAGGTGAGGCACAACTAAATAGACCTTCTGTTTTCTTGGGTGGGCTCTGTCATATTTCTGAGGTCAACTGCAGGTCAGCTTTTGAGACTGCTTGGCTCTTGTTTGGGTTGAAGGGAGGTGACCCAATCAAGTATCTCTCATCATCTAGAAAGTTAACCCAGGCATATTCACACGGTGGCTGGGCAGAGGACAAAGAGAACAAATGAAAGCATGAAGTCTGCTTGAAGCTTAGGCTGGGCCTGACCTGATGTTCATCTCCTATATTCAGTTTGTCAAACTCAGTGGCACAAGGGCAGCCCAGATTAGGGGAAAGAACATGAGAAGAATCACTGTGGATGGTTTTACAGTCTACCATACGCCAATACACTATATTGTTACGATTATGGATTTCTGCCACTCTTTTTGTAAGAACAGGCATTTTAGTGGATTTTAATTTGCATTTCTATTGTTACTAATGAAGTGGAACATCTTTTTCTATGTACAGTCTTTTCATATCTCTCATCCCTTTTTTAAAAATCAAGTTGTTATTCTTTCCTGATCTTTAGGAGAAGTTTTTATATATTGGAAATTATTTATCTATACTATAAACTTTCTGGGTTGTTATATATTTTTCACCTTTATTAGTGATATTCTATTTTCTGTGCTAAAGTTTAAGTGTTTATATAGCTTATCATTACTTCCTTTATGGCTTCTGGATTTTTGATTCATAGTTATACAGATTTTCTCTATCCTCAGATTTTAGCATGGTTTATCATGTTTCTTTTTAGGTCTATTAATTTTAGAACCAGCTTATATCTCAAAGTTAACAGCTGTGCTAGAGTTTCTTATAACTCCATAAAGTAGTGAGATATTTCAAGCTCATTCTCTGAAGGCAACTTCTTGTTAGAGAAAGTGCAGTGTAATTTTTTTTCTGCAGGTTGCTGAGAGGAAGAGAGGCAAATAATAGAGCAACCTTGATCCAAAACACAGATTTCCTTCCAAAAGCTTGCTTGTGGTGTTTGTTATTTGAGACGCAGAACATCAGTTCCCCTAGAAACAATGGCAAAAATGATGATGTGGTTCTTCTTGCATCTCACCAACTTTATTTTACCTGGATCATAGAATGAACCACACTGTGCTTTGAGCTCTCTTACCTGTTCTGATTCTCATCTCTAGACCTGAAGAAGCAGGGGGAAGATATACCATTAACAGTGCATTGTGAGAGCTGGAGTGGGGACTATAGGCCACCCAAAGGAGTTGAGGTCGTAAAGAAGTAGGGCCACTGCTATAATGCAGTGCTGGAGCAAGAGAAGCACATGGGAGTGGAAGTGGCTCAGTCCTTTCCTCTGATATTGTCACACCCAAGTGGAAATGAGTGGGCACAAATCCCAAGTGATTGGGTCCATAAAGGTCAGGGCCTATGACATAGATAAAGGAAGAAAGCTGGATACAAACAGAGAATTCCCATACAGTTAGAGACTGCAGCAGTCAGGGTGAGAATTTCAGTGTACCAGGATCTATATACCATTATAAATAGTAGGATATTTCATGGTTTGAATTGGCTCCCTAATCTTTACTTCTAGGGTAGGAAGTTCTCCAGGCCATCTGTGTATTCTTATTGCTTAATTAAGTTTTTAAAACATGAAGAGTTTAAAACATGGGAAGGACTGAGGGCAGGAGGAGTAGGGGGTGTCAGAGGATTAGATGGTTGGATGGCATCATCGAATCAATGGGCATGAGTTTGAGCAAACTCTAGGAGACAGTGAAGGACAGGTTAGCCTGGCATGCTGCACCTATGGGGTCATGAGTAATGGACATGACTGAGTGACTGAACCACAACAGAAAACATGCAGGAAGCACACAACACATGTAAGAGCGAGCAGGAACTGCCTGAACATCAGTTTTCCTCTCCAGTGTTTCTCCTTTCCACTTTTTTGGAAAGGTTTTGGAGTTAAAAAGCTCTGTATTCAACTGCTGGCTCCTCCTTATTAGTTTTGTGAACTTGGGTACATTTTTTTTTTCTGTCTTTAAAATTTTTATTGAACTCACATTGTTGATTTACAATGTTATATTAGTTTCAGGTGTGCAGTGATGTGATTCAGTTATACATATGTATATATTCATTCTGCTTCAGATTCTTTTCCCATATAGGTTATTACAGGATATGGAGTAGAGTTCCCTGTGCTACAGAGTAGTTCCTTATTGGTTATCTATTTTATTATAGTTTAGTTCAGTTCAGTTGCTCAGTCGTGTCTGACTCTTTGTGACCCCGTGAACCACAGCACGCCAGGTCTCCCTGTCCTTCACCAACTCCCGGAGTCCACCCAAACCTGTGTCCATCGAGTTGATGATACCATCCAACCATCTCATCCTCTGACATCCCCTTTTCCTCCTGCCCTCAATCTTTCCCAGCATCGGGGTCTTTTCCAATGAGTCAGCTTTTTGCATCAGGTGGCCAAAGTATTGGAGTTTCAGCTTCAACATCAGTCCTTTCAATGAACACCCAGGACTGATCTCCTTTAGGATGGACTGGTTGGATCTCCTTGCAGTCCAAGGGATCTCAAGAGTCTTCTCCAATACTGCAGATCAAAAGTATCAAATCTTTGGTGCTCAGCTTTCTTTACAGTCCAACTTTCACATCTATACATGATCACTGTAAAAACCATAGCCTTGACTAGATGGACCTTTGTTGGCAAAGTGATGTCTCTGCTTTTAAAAATGCTATCTAGGTTGGTCATAACTTTCCTTCCAAGAAGTAAGAGTCTTTTAATTTCATGGCTGCAGTCACCATCTGCAGTGATTTTGGAGCCCAGAAAAATAAAGTCAGCCACTGTTTCCACTGTTTCCCCTTCTATTTGCCATGAAGTGATGAGACTGGATGCCATGATCTTAGTTTTTTGAATGTTGAGCTTTATTATAGTAGTATATATTTATTAACCCTAATTTCATAATTAATCACTTGCCCTCACGTTTCCCCTTTTTAACCATAAGTTTGATTTTATTGAGAGCTGTAGGCTTGTTTCTGTTTTGTAAATAAGTTCATTTATATAATTTTTGCTGGATTCCGCATATAAGTGATATCATATGTCTTTTTCTTACCTCAGTATGATTATCTATAGTCCATACAAATGCTGCAAATGATATTTTGTTCTTTTTATGGCTGAGTAATATTCCATTGTATATATGTACCTCATCTTCACCCATTCCTCAATCAATAGGCATTTAGGTTGCTTACATGTCTTGGCAATTGTAAATGGTACTGCAGTTCTTAAACTCTCTAAGTCACATTGCTTTGTCTGTAGAACAGAGATACTAAAAGAATTAAATGTCCTCTAAGCATTCTTGTGAGAATTAAATGAAGTAATTCATGTGAAGTTCCTGTTACCTAAGTGTGAAAATGATATCTGCAAAATGCATTAGTGACCATAATATCAGAGCTAAAGCCATAATATTTGGGCCACCTGATGCAAAGAACTGACTCACTGGAAAAGACCCTGATGCTGGGAAAGATTGAAGGCAGAAGGAGAAGGGGACAACAGAGGATGAGATGGTTGGATGGCATCACTGTCTCAATAGATGTGAATCTGAGTAACCTCTGAGAGTTAGTGATGGACAGGGAAGCCTGGCATGCTGCAGTTCATGGGGTCACAAAGCATCAGACACGACTGAGAGACTGAACTGAAGTGAACTGAAAGCCACAATAAGAAAGTTAAAAGGAGAAAAGATAGAGACAAATTGTGGTGAACTTTCACTTGGCAACAAATTCTTACATATATCATGAAAAGCATGAGGAACAAAAGAATTTTGGAGGTACTTGGATCATAACATCATAAATGTGAGATGGTTACATAAAATGTTATGAAACATTTAAAATAGTGATATTAATCTTTATTAATTTTTAAAAACATTTGAAATAAAGGACATTATCAAGAAACTAAAAGGACAACCATCCTACAGAATGGGAGAAAGTATTTGCAAATCCTATAAGTTTCTAGGATCCTAACTATGTAAATAACACTTAAAATTCAACAAAAGAGAGACAATTAAAATAGATAAGGACTTCAATAGATATTTCCTCAAAGAAAATGTATAAATAGTGAACATATGAAAAGATGTTTAGCATCATTAATCATTCAGTTCAGTTCAGTCACTCAGTCGTGTCTGA
>SJYA01001048.1:153088-169136 GCA_006410615.1 Neotragus moschatus | reverse complement strand
TTATGGCAGAAAGTGAAGAAGAACTAAAGAGCCTCTTGATGAAAATGAAAGAGGAGAGTGAAAAAGTTGACTCAAAACTCAACATTCAGAAAACGAAGATCATAGCATCTGGTCCCATCACTTCAGGGCAAATAGATGGGAAACAATGGAAACAGTGACAGATTTTCTTTTCTTGGGCTCCAAAATCACTGCAGATGGTGACTGCAGCCATGAAATTAAAAGATGCTTGTTCCTTGGAAGAAAAGCTATGGCCAATCTAGACAGCATATTCAAAAGCAGAGACATTACTTTGCCAGCAAAAGTCCGTCTAGTCAAAGCTGTGGTTTTTTTCAGTAGTCATGTATGGATGTGAGAGTTGGACTATAAAGAAAGATGAGTGCCAAAAAATTGATGCTTTTGAACTGTGATGTAGGAGAAGACTCTTGAGAGTCCCTTGGACTGCAAGGAGATCCAACTAGTCCATCCTAAAGGAAATTAGTCCTGAATATTCATTGGAAGAACTGATGCTGAAGCTGAAACTCCAGTATTTTTGCCACCTGATATGAAGAACTGACTTATTGGAAAAGACCCTGATGCTGGGAAAGATTGAAGGCAGGAGGAGAAGAAGATGACAGAGAATAATATGGTTGGATGGCATCACCGACTCTATGGACATGAGTTTGAGTAAGCTCTGGGAGTTGGTAATGGACAGGGAAGCCTGATGTGCTGCAGTCCATGGGATTGCAAAGAGTTGGACAGTACTGAGCGACTGAATTGAACTATAGGTTACAAGTGATAGACCAATAGGTTGCAGCAGAAGTGGTGCCAGGAGCTGTGTGTGCTCAGTTGCCCAGTTGCATACGACTCTTTTCAACCTGTGGACTGTAGCCCACCAGGCTCCTCTGGCCATGGGATTCTCCAGGCAAAAATACCCGGAGTGGGTTGCCATTTTCTTCTCTGGGGGATTTTCCCTAACCCAAGAATCAAACCTGCATTTCCTGTGTCTCCTGCAGTGGCAGGTGGATTCTTTACCACTGTGCCACCTGGGAAGCTGGAGAAACATCTGAAGGTTGGTCATGAAGGCAATACAACTTCGAGGTTATTAGCTGAAAAACTCATAATTTGAGCCCTGAGTCATAAAGTCGGACTAGCCTGCAGTCACCATGTTGTAAGGAAGCCGTATCACCTAGACAGGCTGTGTGTAGGCACTCTGGCCTCCAGTCCTAATTTCCAAGTCAAGGTACCAGACATGACTGAATGACCACTTGGTGATTTCAGCCCCAAGCTGTGGAGAGACCTACATCCTTTTAATTGTACCAGCTGAGGCCCCAGACACTGTGAAACAAAGACAAGCTATCTCCCACTGTAGCCAACCAAATTCTTGATGTACAGACTCATGAACATTAGAAAATGATGTTTTCAGCTCTTAGGCTTTCAACTATTTTACTGCACAGCAATAGATAGCTGGAACAATACTCATGATCTTGTCTGGTACCCAAATCCTCCATTAGACTCCTTATACTCTGTATTTCCTAGTGAGGCCCGAGCCCAGAGAAGCAGAGCACAGCAACAGTCTTCAGTGTAAACCCTGTAGGAACAAACTGGAAATGGAGATGCTCTGATTCTCTCAATTTATCTAGACTGAGCTCTTCCAGAGCCATTGGTTGCCAACCTTTCTGAGTGATAAGACCTTTATCTCATTTAAAAGGCTTGCAAATGGTTTTACTTTCAGTATAGCTTCATCAATAGCTAAAGTCCACTGAGAACTTACTAAGTGCCAGGCACTGTGCTGAGTATTTTATGTACATAATTTCCCTGAATCCTCATAACAAACCCATGAATACTGTCATTCCCGTTTTGTTGTTGTTCAGTTGCTCAGCTGTGTCCGACTCATTCCTGTTTTACTGATGTGAAATGAAAATTGCCCCTGCAGCCTAGTCTACTTATCAATTACAGAGCTCATGAAGGAGGGCCTATAGAATAATATCCGTACCCTGATGTGATGGTGAGTGTTGTTGTCTGGCTCCACATTTGCCCTCTACACTGTCCCCCAAGACCAAGGAGCTTGCAACCCACATTTCCTATACTCCTTTGAAAGCTGGTTTTGTGTTATGTTCTTCTAGTTGGAGCCACTGGCTGGAGACTGGAAGGCAGGAGTAAGGGAGAAGCCATGTTCTTTTCCACATTTTGATGGCACCTCTAGAAACAATTGCTTGCTCTTATGTTCCTTCTCAGTCAATGAATAGCAGTTTTCAGCTATAGTTAAAACCTCTGCCCAATTTGTGCTTCTAGCCTTAGGGGTAATAGTGACTTCCTGTGAAGAGTAATCTTTGGAAAACCTCATATCCGTCTTTTTGTTCCTCTAGCCTTTCCAACATCTTTGCTACCAGTTCCTCAAAGTAAAACCCCTTCTCCTTGAAATCTTAGAGTGGTTTCTGATCTCTCCTGATTGTCTATTAACTAACACACTTAGCTTTGCAAAACTCCTCTTGTTCCCAATGCTTAGAATGCTTTCCCCCAGCAAGTTGCAAAGCATGTTCCTTCCCTTACCTCTGGTCTCAGTTTAAACATCAGCTTTGCAGAGAAGCCTGCCCCAACTAGAAGTCTGGAGTAAGCCTACCCAAGCATCCTTATAACTTCACCCTTTTATTGTCTTCACAGCACTTATGTTGCTGATTTATCCCTTAACTTGTTTATTGTCTGATTCCCACAATAAAATGAAACCCTGAGAAAGCAGAGAGCTTCTCTGGCTTGTTTATTGCTCTATCCAGTGCTTGACACAGAGTTGGTCCTTAATATTTTCTAGTGAATTAATGATGGAATGAGTGACATACAGACTCTCCTCAGGTCTGAGATGTACTCTGGCACCTACTGAAATGTTTGACCTTGGAGGCTACCCAAAGGAGAGATCCCCCTGCCTCTGTTGAGGTAGGACCACCAAGGATTACACCTACTAACAGGACCCTGAGTTCCTCTTACATCTGGAGGCAGGCCGCTCCTGGGCTGTGGGAGGCCTTCCTGTGGCCCTGCCCCTGTATTCTGGCATGTTCTGGTCAGCCTGTTTCTTTCCATGCTTCCAGCAGGCTGCAGGACATTAATGATTAAAAGTGCAAACCTGCCCAGGGCCAGTATCAATTAGACCACACACCCACCCGGTGGGTAACTCATTAAATCTAATAAGCCAGGACCCACCCTCACAAAGCTTTTTCCGTCTGTGTACTGCATTTGATAACTGCAAAGAAAACAAACAAGATTGTTATAAAATTAATTTTACTGATCATCACATTCTTAACACATAATAAGAAGCAGAAAGTTTCTGTTATATAACATTTAACCCAAATCATTGCTGTAATAATAAGCTGAATCCAGCAAGAATGAAATTTGTACTGTTAACGGATGCAACTGTAAAGAGCTATTTTTCTTTTATGACATTATGAATAAAATAAATTATGGGATCTTATTCTAAACAAAACAAAACAGAAATCTATTTTACTGTTGCAGTAGAAAAGAGGAGCCAGTGGAATGAAGCCTGAGACTTTCTTTACAAGGTTGGGCACTCTACCAGGTCATCTTGTCCATCCTACTGCTTCTGGAGAGACCTCATTTTTTTTTTTCTTTTAATTAAAAAACATATTTATTTATTTATGGCTGTGCTGGATCTTCGTTGCTGCACGGGCTTTTCTCTAGTTTTGGCGAGTGGGATCTATTGTCTCATTACAATGTCTGGGCTTCTCATTGAGGCAGCTTCTCTTGCTGCAGAGCACAGCCTCTAGAGTGTTTGGGCCTCAGTAGTTCTGGCTCCTGGGCTTTAGAGCACAGGTTCAATAGTTGTGGCACACAGGCTTAGTTTCCCCATGGCATATGGGATCTTCCCAGATCAGGGATTGAAACCATGTCTCCTGCATTGGCAGGCGGATTCTTTACCACTGAGCCACCAGAGAAGCACTTCTTTTTATAAAAAAAAGAAATTATTTTTATTTATTATTTAGCTGTTCTGGGTCTTATTTGTGGCATGTCGAATCTTTGATCTTCACTGTGGCATTCCAGATCTTTTAGTTGTGGCATGTGGGATCTAGTTTCTAGACCAAAGATCACACTTGGGCGCTCTGCATTGGAAACATAGAATCTTAGCCACTGGGCCACAAGGGAAGTCCAATGGGAAATCTCTTTTTAATGTCTCCTGGTGTGGAAGTACCATCTGGATAGCAAGCTGACTGTTACAGGCAGAAGAAACCAACAGAAAATGTATAGAAATGTTTATAAGAACATTAGAAGTCCAATTTCTAACAAAACTTTGAAAGATATGTTGAGAGAGAGAGAGCTGACTCTGGGCTAGGACCTGGACTTGACCAAGTCAAGAAAGGCAGAAGAATCTAGCCAAGAGCTCACCTACTCTAGACTCATTTACCAGCAGTTTCAGGCACTGTCCTGGTCCAGGGACCCTTGGATGGGCAGTTGGATGAAGTGGGGTGAGATGCTATGCTCTCAGAGGCCAGCAGATATACTCATCTTGCTGTCTTTCCAGTATTTCCTTGCAACTTCTCTGCTTTAGGCCAACTAAACCATTCACCATTTCCTGTTTAAGCATCTTACTTTCCATGTTCTTTGGCTTTCTTATGTTGCTTTTCCTCTACTGAAATGCTCTATCTTCTTTTTCTATACACACCTAGATCCTCTGGTATTATTCAAAACCCAGCCCCAAAGTCAGTTCCTCTTGGAGTGAACTCTTCTCTTGTCTCCCCAACTGGAGAGTATGAGTTCCCAATGCCCTGGATCCAAGGGCTCTGATAATTTTATGTTGTATAATGAGTACTCATGTTCTTTTACCCCTTTATGATTTTATGGTGATTATATTGTTTTTCCATATTATTCACTTTTCCTTTCAGTAAAAGTATTATAAATGGCCATATATTGGCATGTGATTTTCAGTACTTCCCTGTGGAGGGAGTATATTTCATTACCCCATTGTCATAGGTTTGGTCATGAGACTTGCTTTGGCCAATCAATTGAGAATAGTTGTGATCAGGAGGGAAGCTTTAGGAGCCATCACAGTATCCTTTACCCTCCTCTATTAGAATGACATGTCCTAGACTCTTGGAGCAGAAGGAAAGCTAACCTGAAGCTGATGAAGAAGAAACAGACCTCTGTTGTTATAAATCACAAAGTTTGGGGAGTTGTTTGTTGTTTGGGGAGTTGTTTGTTACCGTGTAACCTGGTAAAAGCTAACTAATACATCTTTACTAAACTACAAGCTTTTTCATGGGGAAGATCATGTCTGATTCATGATTTGTTTCTTCTTTTTCATAAACCTAGGCTTTTTTAGAGGCTCAGTAACTGTTCACTGAGTGAACAAGTAAACAGATCTATCATTTGCTAAGTCCTACACTAATAATCCCTCACCTTGTATAGTGCTATGTAGCCCACAATGCAGTTTCACGGACACTGTCTCACTGGGCCTCAGGGCAGCCTTGTGAGGGCAGTAAGGGAGAGTGGACATCTGTTGCTTTCCATCTGTCTAACATCCCTGTTTCGTTTGGGGAAATCACTCCTCCCCCACTGCTTGTGATTCTGGTGGGGCTGCCAGTCATAACACCTGCCCCACTAGTCATGAGGGTAAGTATGTGACCCAGGTCTACCTAATCATAGTATCTTATCCCCTGGGCACAGTGATTGGACCAGAGATAAGCATAAGGCCTAAACAGAGCCAATCAGGACTTTTTCCAGAAGAAAGATGTCTAGAGAGAGGTCCAAGAATGAATGGAACTCTGAAGAGGCCATCTGTTGCTGCTGCTGCTGCTGCTAAGTCGCTTCAGTCATGTCCGACTCTGTGCGACCTCATAGATGGCAGCACACCAGGCTCCTGTCCCTGGGATTCTCCAGGCAAGGACACTGGAGTGGATTGCCATTTCCTTCTCCAATGCATGAAAGTGAAAAGTGAAAGTGAAGTCGCTCAGTCATGCCTGACTATTAGCGACCCCATGGACTGCAGCCCACCAGGCTCCTCCGTCCATGGGACTTTCCAGGCAAGAGCACTGGAGTGGGTGCCATCGCCTTCTCCAGAAGAGGCCACCTGCTGTTCTGTAATTCTCCTATGCTCCTCTAATATGTTCACTTTCTCACTCTTCAAAACTTCTGCTTCGTAACTTCTCCTGTCTTTGAATATTTTTCACTCTCTTCACCCCTCGCTTTCAGCTGATCACCACGCCTCATGCCTCATGAAGAAAATAGAAGCAATTAGAGAAGTGCTCCCTCATTTTCATAGCAGCAGTTCTACCTGCTTATTTGTATGCATCCTCACATGGCCTACCTTCCCTCTTCAAACAGTAGCTTGAGTGTTCCTGCTTCCATCAACAACCAACTGCCACATGAGAGCATGCTCAGTATCATACAGACATTCTCTAATGTATTCCAGCTTTAAAATATAAATAATCCTCCCCTTACCCCAGATTTGCCTCTGTCATCACCCAGTTTTTCTGCTGTACTTCATGGCAAAAACCTCTGGAAAGAGCTGTATGTAGCTCTTATCTCCACTTCCTGCCTCACATTTTCTCTTCTGCCTCCCCAGGTGGGCTTCCTTCCCCACCACTCACTGAGTGAACAAGTAAACAAATCTATCATTTACTAACTCTCACTCTAATAATCCCTCACCTTGTGTAGTGGCTATGCAGCCCACAGTGCAGTTTCACGGACACTGTCTCACTGGGCTTCAGGGCAACCTTGGGAGGGCAGTAAGGGAGAGTGGACATCTGTTGTTTTCTGTCTAACATCCCTGTTTCCTTTGGGGAAGTCACTTCTCCCCCACTGCTTGTGGTTCTGATGGGGCTGTCAGGCGTAACACCTGCCCTACTAGCTGGAGTCACCAATGGTCAGCATGTTGCCATGCCTGAGAGCTGCTTCTCAGTGTGGCTGACTGTACTTCTGTCTTGAAACAGGGTCTCCCCATGTGTATACTACTATATGTAAAACAGATGACTAATGAGAACCTACTCTATAGGGCAAGGGACTCTACTCAGTACTCAGTAGTGAACTAAATAGGAAGGAAATCTTAAAAAGAGCAGATGCATGTATATGTATAACTCATTCACTTTGATGTACAGCAGAAACTAACACAACACTGTAAAGCAACTATATTCCAATAAAATTAATAAAAAAAGAAAAAAAATACTAAGGTTAAAAAAAAAGAAATAAGATTTCTCCTTGGCTTCCAAGACACCATGCTCTCCTGGTTTTCTCTCTCATGACCATTTCTCAGTCTCCTATGCTGGCTCCTTCTCTCCCACGAACCACTGACTAGTAGACAGTCCTGGAGCTCAACCTAATATCTACTCTCTTCTCTATCTACATCTAATCCCATGGTGTTTTTCTATGACTGCCAAACTAGTATCTCCAAAATAGACCTAACCTTTTGTTCAGCCTTCTGTACCTGTCAGCTCACTGGATGTCTGCTATTGATTGAATTGTATCTCCTAAAAAGATATGTTGAAGGACTTCCCTGGTGATCTAGTGGTTAAGATTCCGCTTTCCAATGCAGGAGCTGCAAGTTTGATCCCTGGTCAGGAAACTAAGATCCCACATTCTGTGTGGCGTGGCCAAAAAAAAAAAAGAGGTATGTTGAAATCCTCACTTCTAATACCTATGAATATGCCCTTATTTGAAAGTAGGGTCTTTGCAGATATAATCAAGTGAAGATGAGGTCACTTCTTCTAAGCCTATGGATTAGAACAGGCTCTAAAATCAATATCACTGAAGAAGGGAGGACATAGATTCATAGAGACTCAGAGTCAAACGGAATGACGTATGAAGATGAAAGCAGAAATTGGAGTGATGTGTCCACAGCCAAGCACTGCTGGCAACCACCAGAAGCTAGAAGAGACAGGCATGGAACCCATCCTCACTCAGAGCACCCAGAGAGAACCAACCCTGCCGACATCTTGATTTCAGACTTCTGGCTTTCAGAACTGAGTGTGAGAGAATTAATTTCTGTTATTTTAAGTTTGTGGCCATTTGTTACAGCAGTCCTAAGGAAACAATGCAACATTTTGGCAGCATCTCAGATTTAACATCACCAGAACAGAACTCCTCCCCACCCATGGCCCAAATATGCTCCTCCCTCTAGCCTTTCCTCCAAATCCTTTTTCAATCCTGACTCTTGGTCTCCTTCCTATACAGTAACCAGAGAGTTCAGATAACATAAGTTAAGATTAACTCCCTCTGTTGTTTAAAACTCTCGAAATACTTCCCACAATCCTTTCAATACAATAAAAATTCCATATCTTGACCTATAAGATCCTTCATGTTCTGGTCCCTGCCTCCTTTTTTGTTCTCTTCCTGCTCACTGCTCTCCACTCACACTGGCTTCCTTCTGTCCTTGAACAAACTTATTACTGACTTAGGGCCTTTGCACTAGCTAAAATATTACTTCTGCCTGGAGCCACCCTATCCACAGATCTGCCCATAATCCACCTTTCCTGACCTCCCAACATAAAGTGGGCCCCGACTCTACCATACCATCAGGTTTGATTTTTGTCATGGGAGAGCATGTCCTTTCATGCCAAGTCCCTGGTTCTAGTCCCTTGGTCCTGGATTTCCTTTGATCTTTTGATTAGAATCCTCAAGTCTGGGAGTCAAAGAATTTGAGAGAGGTTTCTGACACTTCGAGTAGAAAGAATCCTGCCTAATCAAAGGCTAAGCCCAGTCTCTACAAAGGACCACACCCCAAGGAAGACTGATCAAAAGCCCAAGCTCTTCCTGTGCATGAAGCCTGCTGGCTTTCGATTAGTGTCGTCAAACTTTCGTCCTGTGATGAGAAAAGGAAGTATTCAGCTTTTACCAAAAGTAGAAGGAGGCAGAGCTCACAGTTTGTTTCTCAAATGCCATCACCCAACAACCAGCTCTCATAGTTTTCCTGACTCTTGTCTCCTCACAGACTGAGGGAGAAGTACAGCAGGACAGAAGAATTCAAGGAGAGAGTAACTTCAGGAATATGTCTGTGTGATCTGTACGTTGCATCATTCCCCCCAAAACTGAAAGCAGAGCTATAGTTCCAAGTGTCCTCTTGGATGCAGGCACTGTACTAGGACCTAGATAATAATAACATATCAATTATGGCCTTCCCAGGTGGCTAAGTGGCAAAGAATCCACCTGCCAGTGCAGGAACCTTGGGAGGCGCAGGTTCAATCCCTAGGTCAAGAAGATCTCCTGGAGAAGGAAATGGCAAACTGCTTCAGTATCTTGCCTGGGAAATCCCATGAACAGAGGAACCTGGCAGGCTACAGTCCATGGGGTCACAAAGAGTAGGACTCGACTTAGTGACTAAGCAATAACACCAGTTCATCGATTGCTGCCATTTGGAAAGTGTAATCTGGCACAGGGACAGCACTCTAGAAACATAGCATCTAGTTCTCACAACAGTTCTCTGAGGTAGATATTAACATCCCCACCTAACAGATGAAGAAACAGGCTGAGTGAGCAGACGGACTTGCCAGGTGGTTTCTATTGTAAAGCTGTGGTCCTCCTTCTATATAGCATTGCCTCTTTGCTAAACCTCCTGGCACCTGATTCCCTGCATGAGACAAACCTGTGACTAAATGCAGGTACTGGGACCTGAAACCCTCTATTCCAGACAGTGAGTCACAAGAGTGGGGATCTGTCAGCCCAGGAACTTCTTAACCCTTAAGGAAGCTGCCCCCAGCCCTTCTACAGCTGTGCTTCAGAGAGAAATGCCAAGGCCTGAGTCACTTCCCTTGGAACTCTCTTGCAGAGACTCTCCTTGAAATAAGATAATGCAGAAATCTGAGCTGGACTGCCCAGGGGGCCAGTTCCTACCATTCTCCACTGATGAGTTGCTTCTGCCCATTTAGGGCCTTACAGCAAGGGTGAGCTTGAAGCAGCATTCCAGCGGGAGCTTCTCCAGACATGAAGAGACTGAACAGGTAGAAGCTACTGCATTGGGACAGGTCACATGTGGAGAAGGATCCTAGGGCTTGGACATCTGGGAAAGGGACAAGGTGAGCATCTCTCATCAGGAGAGTGATTCCTAAGCCCTCCTTACCAGAACTGCAACCTGAGATTCTGTCAGGCAGGGTTGAAGCTGTATTAGTGACAGGTCTACAGCTTGACCCCCCCATAGGAAATAGCGAGGCCATTGGTGTGAGTATAAGCCATGGCGGAGACTCAGCAGAGATTTAGTGGACAAGAGTCAGGAGTCTCAGGCTAGATATTGACACAGGCCTGACGGTCCTAGCTGTGTCGTATGTGGCATGTTGTGATGGAAGGCTTTAGGGATGTAGATTCCAACCTCCTTATTGTGCAAATGGGGAAACCAAGGCCAAGAAGAAGAAGTGAGCTGCTCAAGGTCTCCAGCAATGAGTGAAATAGCTGGCACCTCTCATATTTCAGTGCCTTCTGATTGGAACCACCATCCCCCATGTCTTCTCTACTCTAACGACAGAAAGTAAAACATTGAAAATTCAAAGCTGGAACACTGAAACCAGGAGGGGAGCTGTGTTTAACCTGGCTGCATTGTCTGAGCCCATGTCATGGCCCTTGAGTATCCTAGGAAAGCCCAGTTGGCATCTTGTGTTGTGTGGATGGGGTTCATGCTTGTGCCAGTCACACACCAGCCCACCTCCAAACGCAGAAGGGTGTTTGCTTTTGGGCACGGCATGTTCGCCTGTGATTTTCCTTTGATGATATCTTGTTTTGCCAACTAAATTAAGACTATGACAGAGAACAGAGACTACCTCTAGCAGTTTAGTTCAATTAAGATTTCACATCAACAAATTAAAATGCATCCTTACCGTCTGCAAAGTAAATCTGCCTACATTTAGAAGGAGGCTCTGACATTTGCCGTTCAGGCACCTAACTGCTACAAGCTAAGTGTCAGTGGGGACCCACCCCTTCTGGGACTGGCTTGGTAGTGGGGGTGGGGTGGGGGGTGTTCAGGGCCAAGGTTTATCTCCAGGGACTGACAGCTTTCTGGGCCAGAGCTTCCAAAGCCTGAGTGTGAGGACCAGGCTGAGCCTTTGATGAAGTTTTCACTGGTCCTCTGTAAAATCACAAAAACAAGAAGTATGAGATCACATTTTTCCATAAAACTAAGTCAGTTCAAACTAAAGGACTGTTAACAAATAGTTCTTAATTTGACAATCACTCTTCAAGGGACTGAGGATTCAACAATGAACAAAACAGACGAAAATCCCTGCTTTCTCAGAGCTTTTATTCTATGGGGAAAAGAGAATATAAATAAGACAAATGAGTGAAATACGCAATAAGTTAGAGAGTGATAAGAGCTGTGGAGAAAAATAAAGCTGAGAAAGAGGATAGGGAGTGTGGAAGGCAGAGGGATTTGCACTTTTTAAGTAGGACAGTTGGGAAGGCCACAGTGAGAAGGTAACAAATGAGTCAAGACCTGGAAAGGTGAGGGACTGAGCTGCGAGGATATGGGAGGTGGAGGAGGGGCATCCGGAGTGTATCAAATGCAAAGGTTGATGTGGGGCTGTAGGTGGTGTGCAGTTGGAACAGAGTGAGCAGGAGGGAGAAGAGGAGGAAAGGGGGTCAGAGGAAAGGGATTAAATTATAGACCATTATAAGGATTTCAGATCGTTATCTGAGTGAACAGGAAGTCAGCACAGGGATGGAGCAGAGAAGAGACAAGCTCTCCCTTAGATTTTAACAGGATGGTTGTGGCTGCTTTATGGAGCACAGGCAGAAGGAAGGCATGGTTGGGAGCAGGGAGACAGGAGACTGTTATAACTGAGATATGGTGATGGCCAGAGTGCTGGCTGAGGAGCAGGTCCCATGGAATACGTTGGCTCAAAATGCTTAAAATTAGTAATATCCTAAAAAGTCCAGCATGGAAGGCCAGCTTCTCCTTGACCTCTTCAGCAAAAGGCAGTTTCATTGGTGGTCCTAGGACAGGGCCCTCAAATCCTTCCTTAATGGCAGCACAGGGACCACCCACAGTGTGGTGCTCCAAAAAATAGACCTTTTCCTCTGTAAAATGAGGTGAACGATCTTTTCTTTCTAGAGAAAGCAAGTAAAGCTATTTCCTCCATTGAAAATTAGAGAACCTGAGAGAGCGCAGGCCTCACAAGGGTAGTTACTATGTCCACATCCTGTTCTCAGATGTTCCCCAGTAGCTACTTCTAGGTCCACGACATGTGTACTCCAAAAATAGTTGTTGAACAAATGAATGAGTGAATACCTATTTCTCCTATATTTTAGATAGGGAGTTATAACAAACTTTGAGAATATATGTATATATACACACACACACACACATATATGGAAAGTAGAAGTGTTAGTTGCTCAGTCGTGTCCGCCTCTTTGTGATCCCATGGTCTATAGTCCACCAGGTTCCTCTATCCATGGAATTATGCAGGCAAGAGTACTGGAATGGATAGTCATTCCTTTCTACAGGGTATCTTTCCAACCCAGGGATTGAATTTGCGTCTCCTGCATTACAGATGGATTTTTTACCATCTGAGCCACCAGGGAAACCCATATCAGTTCAGTTTAGTCGCTCAGTCATGTCCGACTCTGCGACCCCATGAATCACAACACACCAGGCCTCCCTGTCCATCACCACCACCCGGAGTTGACTCAGACTCATGTCCATCGAGTCAGTGATGCCATCCAGCCATCTCATCCTCTGTCGTCCCCTTCTCCTCCGGAAACCCATGAATGTATATTTAAAACAGAAGGCTGTTTGTGTGTGGTGGTGGTAGATTTGTTTTTTGTTAGTTGGCTTGTTTTCTGTGAATATAAAAACTATTACATGGATTAGTTCTTTCTGATGGAGGATTTGGGTAACTTCAGGGTTTGTTTCTCATCCTTTCTTTTCCTCTTCTTTTTTTTTTGTTTCCTTTCTCCCTCATCTTCTGTAATCTTAGTTGGCCATCATGTAAAACTGGACAGAATTTTATGCTTTCTATTTCTAGTCGTTAAAGTGGATGCATGGAATGCTTTTTATTTTTATCTTTTACAAAAACCCAACAACTATATTATATTATTTTTTACTTGTGGAACTCTTAGTTGATTTTCCTCTCACAGTATGTCAGCATCCCCACTTTCTGAGTCTAAAAAGTTAGTACTACTTCCTGGTGGGAAGGAAAACACACCCAACATGGGACTCTGGACTTCACCACTTTAAACTTCTTTGCTATTTAACTTGCATGGTAATTCCGCATATTTCTGCATATGTTATGCAATCAGCCTCCTCTCCTTTTACATTTAAGCCTAAAATAATTGTGCTTTTATGATGTTCTTCTTCTCTGCTGCCTTCTTTATTTCTTAGTGGTCCTGCAATTTAGATTGTTATAAATGGAATTGATGAAAGGCCAAGGGTACAGACACATTACCCAAACACCTATGGGCGGGGAGAGAGACTGGGAAGCAGCATGGTGAGATTGTCTTTGGGATTCATTTATTCACTCACCAAATGTTTGTTGAGCACTTACCATATTCTAGGCTCTGTGCCAGGTGCTAGAAATACAGTAGTGAGGAAGCCAGGCAGTTCTTACTTGGGTAGAGCTTATATTCTCTTGAGAAAAATAGACAATAAACAAGTAAACACATAAATACATCATGGTTTCTGATACTAATAAGTGCTAAAAATGGAAACATAGTGATTGGAAAACTGGTTTAAATTTCAGCTCAGTTCAGTAGCTCAGTCATATCTGACTGTTTGGGACCCCATGGCCTGCAACATGCCAGGCTTCCCTGTCCATCACCAACTCCCGGAGCTTGCTCAAACTCATGTCCATTGAGTTGGTGATGCCATCCAACCATCTCATCCTCTGTCTTCCCCTTCTCCTGCCTTCAATCTTTCCCAGCTTCAGGGTCTTTTCCGGTGAGTCAGTTCTTCATATCAGGTGGCCAAAGTATTGGAGCTTCAGCTTCAGCATCACTGGTTTCCTTTAGGATAGACTGGTTTGATCTCCTTGCAGTCCAAAGGACTCTCAAGAGTCTTCTCCAACACCACGATTCAAAAGCATCAATTCTTTGGTGCTCAGCTTTCTTTAGTTCATAGAAAGTCTCTGTGGAAAAGTGAAATTTGAGCTGAGGCCTGAGTGATTAGAAGGAGACAACCAGGTGAACATCTGGTGGAAAAATATCCCAGACAAGGAGCTTGAAGAGTTTGAGAAACAGACTGGAGGTATAGCATTTCACATGCTTTCAATGGAAAGAAGGGAGAAGGTGCCTCAATTCAAAGTGGTGCAAAAAAAAAAGAAAAAGTAATTTTATTACCTCATATAAAGAAGCCTGAAGACAGAGAGGCTAGTGTTGTAAGGTTGGTTAATTTAGCAAGTCAGCATCATTTAGGGCTAGACTATTCCTTTCTTTCTTCTCAGTCACCCTCTTGTGCTTAGGTCCTTCTGGGTGCCAAGATGGCTGCCAAAGCTCCAACTCCCTCAACCAGTGTCTATAGTGAAGTCACTCAGTTGTGTCCGACTCCTTGCGACCCCATGGACTGTAGCCTATCAGGCTCCTCTGTCCATGGGATTTTCCAGGCAAGAGTGATGGAGTGGGTTGCCATTTCCTTCTCCAGGGGATCGAACCCGAGTCTCCTGCATTGTGGGCAGACGCCTTACCATCTGAGCCACCAGGGAAACCCTGTCTAGGGAGTGTCTAGGAAGAGAGCAAATCCTTCCCTTTTTAGAACAAGGAAACCGTTCCTTTGACACTGCGCAGATTTCCCTTCATATCTCATAACATAACAAAAATTTCANCGAACCCGAGTCTCCTGCATTGTGGGCAGACGCCTTACCATCTGAGCCACCAGGGAAACCCTGTCTAGGGAGTGTCTAGGAAGAGAGCAAATCCTTCCCTTTTTAGAACAAGGAAACCGTTCCTTTGACACTGCGCAGATTTCCCTTCATATCTCATAACATAACAAAAATTTCATCACATATGCATTCATGAACTGGTTGTTAGCAAAGAGAATGAATGACTCGGTGTAGAGCTGGGCAGAGGAGCAGACTAGCTTCTACTGAACTTCATGGAAGAACCAGTGCTATCAATTGCTGACAAAAACCAGGCTGGTTTTTGGGAGTAAAGCTAGGCTTCTGTGAACAAAGAAGAAGTAGGGAATGACTGACTGTAATTTGGTGCTCAGGAATATTGCTGCAGGAGGACAGTGTCTGGAGCACTGGTATAAGAGAAAGCTATGGAAAGGGAACTGAGGGAATGCAGAGCTTGGTTCAAGTTCTTCAAATGTAATCTTTCAGAACCATGTAAGTCCCTAAGACCATATCCAGTTTTGCACTAGTTACTCCCTCCAGCACAGTCCCTCTCCCTGTCACCCCTCCCCCACCCCCACCCCTGCAGGGAGCCACCTCACCTCAGGGATGTGGGTGGAGCTCTAGAAAGGCTGCCCAGCTCAAGTATTAGACAGTAACTCTAATGCTAGCTGATAACTCTGGGTAAGTCACTTCCCTTCCTTAAGCCTTAGTTTCTTAACATATAGCAATGACACAATAGCATTCTCTGGCTAACTCTTCAGGAAGGTTATAAGAATGAAATGAAAGAGTTTCTGTATGTTCTTTGAAAACTATAAAGGGCCATCATTATGATTGTTATTACCGTCATTCACCTTCAATGAGAGACAAAAGGTTTTTTTTTAATTTTTTTTAATTGAAGTATAATTGACTTGCAATGTTGTGTTAATTTCTGCTGTACAGCAGAATGATTCAGTTATACATATACATATATACATTCTTCTTTATATTCTTTAGAATATCATTCCCTGGGCTACACAGTAAAGCCTTGTTGTTTATCTGTTCTATATGTAATAGTTTGCATCTGCTAACCTCCGACACCCAATCCATCCCTCCACCACTTCCCTTGGCAACCAGAAGTCTGTTCTCTAGAGACAAAGCAATTTTATATTTTGAGTAGTCACTTCCTCCAGCCCCTTGGGAAGGGACAGCTGTCATTTTGGAAAGTTGTGGAGTCCGTGGGGCTTAGGAGGGTGGCCTTGGGCTCTCTTTTGCCCTTCATTCCCCCAGAACTTTCCTGAGTGTCTCTCCCCCTGCCCCCACTCCCCACCCCATACCCCCCGCCCCCA